>CM069544.1:60937500-60945000 GCA_035773235.1 Eospalax fontanierii | reverse complement strand
TAGGGTTAGGGCTTGGGTTTGGGTTTGGGTTTGGGTTAGGGTTAGGTTTAAGATTAGGTTTGTGTTTGTGTTAGGGTTAGTGTTAGGGTTAGGTTTAGGGTTAGGGTTTTGGTTTGGGTTAGGGTTAGGGTTAGGGTTAGGGTTAGGGTTACGGTTAGGGTTAGGGTTGGGGTTAGGGTTCAGTTTCGGGTAAGGGTTTGGATTAGTGTTAGGGTTAGAATTTCGGTTAGGGTTAGGTTGAGGTTTTGGGTTAGGGTTAGATTTAGAGTTATGGTTAGGGTTAGGGTTTTGTTTAGGGTTAGGGTTAGGGTTAGGGTTTGGGTTAGGGTTAGATTTAGATTTAGGGTTAGGGTTAGGGTTTGGGTTAGGGATAGGGTTAGGGTTAGAGTTAGGGTTAGGCTTTGGCTTACATTTAGGGTTACCGTTAGGGTTAGGTTTAGGGTTTGTGTTAGGGTTAGGGTTAGGGTTAGGGTTAGGGTTAGGGTTAGGGTTTTGGTTTGGGTTAGGGTTAGGGTTAGGGTTACATTTATTGTTAGGGTTAGGGTTAGGGTTAGGTTTTGAGTTAGGTTTAGGTTTAGGGTTAGGGTTAAGGTTTGGGTTTGGTTTCGGTTTAGGGTTAGGGTTAGATTTTGTGTTAGGGTTAAGGTTAGGGTTAGAGTTAAGTTTTGGGTTAGGTTTAGGTTAGGGTTAGGGTTTGGGTTTGGGTTACGGTTAGGTTTTGGTTTGGGTTAGGGGTAGGGTTAGGAATAGGGTTAGGGTTTGGGTTAAGGTTAGGGTTAGGGTTAGGGTTAGGGTTAGGATTAGGGTTATGTTTTGGGTTAGGTTTAGGTTAGGTTTAGGGTTTGGGTTTGGGTTAGGGTTATGGTTAGGGTTTGCATTTGGGTTACAGTTAGGGTTTGGTTTTGGGTTAGGGGTAGGGTTACGAATAGGGTTAGGGTTTGGGTTAGGGTTAGGGTTAGGGTTGGGTTAGGGTTAGGGTTAGGGTTAGGGTATGGGTTTGGGTTAGGGTTTGGGTTGGGTTAGGGTTAGGGTTAGGGTTGGGTTAGGGTTAGGGTTAGGGTTAGGGTTAGGTTTTGAGTTTGGGTTAGGGTTAGGGTTAGGGTTAGGGTTAGGGTTAGGGTTGGGGTTTGGCTTTGGGTTAGGGTTAGGTTTAGGGTTAGTGTTAGGTTGAGGGTTTGGGTTTGGGTTAGGGTTTGGGTTCGTGTTAGTGTTAGGGTTAGGATTAGGGTTTGGGTTAGTGTTAGGGTTTGGGTTGAGTTAGGGTTAGTGTTAGGTTTACGGTTAGGGTTAGAGTTAGGGTTAGTGTTATGGTTAGGATTTGAGTTAGGGTTAGTATTAGGCTTAAGTTTAAGTTTATTTTTTGGGTTTTGGTTTAGGGTTAGTATTAGCGTTAGGGTTAAGGTTTGAGTTATTGTTAGGATTGTAGTTTGGGTTAGTGTTAGGGTTAGTGTTAGGGTTATGGTTTGGGTTAGGGTTAGGGTTAGGGTTAGGGTTAGGTTTAGGGTTTGGGTTAGGGTTAAGTTTAGGGTTTGGTTTAGGGTTAGGTTTAAGATTAGGATTAAAGTTAGGGTTAGGGGTTGGTTTTTGATTTAAGGTTACGGTTAGGGTAGGGTTAGGTTTAGGGTTAGGTTTAGGTTTAGGGTTAGTGTTTGAATTAGGTTTAGGTTTTGGGTTAGAGTTAGGGTTAGGGTTTGTGTTAGGGTTAGGGTTAGGTTTAGGGTTAAGTTTTGGGTTTTTTTTTAAGTTAGGGTTAGGGTTAGGGTTTGGGTTAGGGTTAAGTTTAGGGTTAGGGTTAGTGTTTGGTTTGGGTTTGGGTTAGGGTTAGGGTTAGGATTAGGGTTCGGTTTTGGGTTAGGGTTCGGGTTACTTTTAGGGTTAGGGTTTGGGTTAGGTTTAGTGTTATGGTTAGAGTTAGTGGTAGGATTTCAGTTAGGGTTATGGTTAGGTTTTGGGTTATGGTTACGGTTAGGGTTTGGCTTTGGTTTAGAGTTATTGTTAGGGTTAAGTTTAGGGTTAGGGTTAGGGTTTGGTTGGGTTAAGTTTAGTGTTTGGGTTAGGGTTAGGTTTAGCTTTAGTGTTTGGGTTAGGGTTAGGGTTAGGGTTTGTGTTTGCGTTAGTGTTAGGGTTAGGGTTAGGGTTAGGGTTTGGGTTAGGGTTAGGGTTAGGATTAGGGTTAGGGTTTGCGTTTGGGTTAGGGTTGGGTTAGGCTTAGGGTTAGGGTTAGGGTATGGGTTGGGTTAGGGTTAAGGTTAGAGTTAGGGTTTGGGTTAGGGTTAGGTTTAGGGTTTGAGTTAGGGTTACGGTTAGGGCTGGATTTGGGTTAGGGTTAGTGTTAGAGTTAGGGTTAGGGTTAGGGCTTGGGTTAGGGTAGATTTAGGGTTAGGGTTAGTGTTAGGGTCTGGGTTAGGGATAGGGTTAGGGTTAGAGTTAGGGTTAGGCTTTGGCTTACGGTTAGGGTTACCGTTAGTGTTAGGTTTAGGGTTTGGGTCAGGGTTAGGTTTAGGGTTAGGGTTTTGGTTTGGGTTAGGGTTAGGGTTAGGGTTAGGGTTACATTTATTGTTAGTGTTAGGGTTAGGGTTAGGTTTTGGGTTAGGTTTAGGTTTAGGGTTAATGTTAAGGTTTGGGTTTGATTTCGGTTTAGGGTTAGGGTTAGGGTTAGATTTTGTGTTAGGGTTAGGGTTAGGTTTAGGGTAAAGTTTCGGGTTAGGTTTAGGTTAGGGTTACGGGTTGGGTTTTGATTAAGGGTTAGACTTAGGGTAGGGATAGGTTTATGGTTAGGTTTAGGTTTAGGGTTAGGGTTTGAATTTGGTTTAGGTTTAGGGTTAGGGTTAGGGTTAGGGTTTGTGTTAGGGTTATGGTTAGGTTTAGGGTTAAGTTTTGGGTTAGGTTTAGGTTAGGATTAGTGTTTGAGTTTGGGTTAGGTGAGGGTTAGCGTTAGGGTTTGGGTTTGGTTATGATTAGTGTTTGGGTTTGGGTTAGGGGTAGGGTTAGGAATAGGGTTAGGGTTTGAGTTAGGGTTAGGGTTAAGGTTAGAATTTGTGTTAGGGTTAGGTTTAGGGTTTGGTTTAGGGTTAGATTTACAGTTATAGTCAGGGTTAGGGTTTGGGTTAGGGATAGGGGTAGGGTTAGCGTTAGGGTTATGCTTTGGCTTAGTGTTAGGATTACGGTTAGGGTTAGGTTTAGGGTTTGGGTTAGGGTTACGATTATTGTTAGATTTTGGGTTTGGGTTAGGGTTTGGGTTAGGGTTAGTGTTAGGGTTAGTGTTTGGGTTTGGGTTAGGGTTAGGGTTAGGGTTGGGTTAGGGTTAGGGTTAGGTTTTGGGTTTGGGTTAGGGTTAGGGTTAGGGTTAGTGTTAGGGTTTTGGTTTGGGTTAGGGGTAGGGTTAGGAATAGGGTTAGGGTTTGGGTTAGGGTTAGGGCTTGGGTTTGGGTTTGGGTTAGGGTTAGGTTTAAGATTAGGTTTGTGTTTGTGTTAGGGTTAGTGTTAGGGTTAGGTTTAGGGTTAGGGTTTGCGTTTGGGTTAGGGTTAGGGTTAGGGTTAGGGTTACGGTTACGGTTAGGGTTAGGGTTAGGGTTAGGGTTAGGGTTCGGTTTCGGGTTAGGGTTTGGATTAGTGTTAGGGTTAGAATTTCGGTTAGGGTTAGGTTGAGGTTTTGGGTTAGGGTTAGATTTAGAGTTAGAGTTAGGGTTAGGGTTTTGGTTAGGGTTACGGTTAGGGTTAGGGTTTGGGTTAGGGGTAGATTTAGATTTAGGGTTAGGGTTAGGGTTTGGGTTAGGGATAGGGTTAGGGTTAGAGTTAGGGTTAGGCTTTGGCTTACAGTTAGGGTTACCGTTAGGGTTAGGTTTAGGGATTGGGTTAGGGTTAGGGTTAGGGTTAGGGTTAGGGTTTTGGTTTGGGTTAGGGTTAGGGTTAGGGTTACATTTATTGTTAGGGTTAGGGTTAGGGTTAGGTTTTGGGTTAGGTTTAGGTTTAGGGTTAGGGTTAAGGTTTGGGTTTGGTTTCGGTTTAGGGTTAGAGTTAGGGTTAGATTTTGTGTTAGGGTTAGGGTTAAGTTTTGGGTTAGGTTTAGGTTAGGGTAAGGGTTTGGGTTTGGGTTAGGGATAGGGTTAGGGTTAGAGTTAGGGTTAGGGTTTGGCTTACGGTTAGGGTTACCGTCAGGTATAGGTTTAGGGTTTGGGTTAGCGTTAGTGTTAGGGTTACGGTTTGGATTTGGTTTAATGTTAGGTTTAGGGTTAGTGTTAGTGTTAGTGTTTGGGTTTGGGTTAGTGTTTGGGTTAGTGTTAGGGTTAGGATTAGGGTTTGGGTTAGGGTTAGGTTTAGGGTTGGGTTAGGGTTAGGGTTAGGGTTAGGGTTTGGCTTTGGGTTAGGGTTAGGTTTAGGGTTAGTGTTAGGTTTAGGGTTTGGGTTTGGGTTAGGGTTTGGGTTAGTATTAGGGTTAGGATTAGGGTTTGGGTTAGGGTTACGGTTGGGTTAGGTTTAGTGTTAGGGTTAGGGTTAGGGTTAGGTTTAGCGTTAGGGTTTTGGTTTGAGTTAGCATTAGTGTTATGGTTAGTGTTTGAGTTAGGGTTAGGGTTAGGGTTAAGGTTAGGTTTATTTTTTGGGTTTTGATTTAGGGTTAGTAGTAGCGTTAGGGTTAGGGATAGGGTTAGGGTTAGTGTTTGGTTTGGGTTAGGGTTAGTGTTAGTGTTAAGTTTAGGGTTATAGTTTGAGTTAGGGTTAGATTTAGGGTTAGGGTTAGAGTTTGAGTTAGGGTTAGGGTTGTAGTTTGTGTTAGGTTTAGGGTTAGTGTTAGGATTACGGTTTGGGATAGGGTTAGGTTTAGGGTTAAGTTTAGGGTTTGGGTTAGGGTTAAGTTCAGGGTTTGGTTTAGGGTTAGGTTTAACTTTAGGGTTAAAGTTATTGTTAGGGGTTTGGTTTTGATTTAGGGTTAGGCTTAGGGTAGGGTTAGGTTTATGGTTAGGTTTAGGTTTAGGGTTAGGGTTTGAATTTGGTTTAGGTTTAGGTTTAGGGTTAGGGTTAGGGTTAGGGTTTGTGTTAGGGTTCGGGTTACTTTTAGGGTTAGGGTTTGGGTTAGGGTTAGGGTTAGGGTTGGGTTAGGGTTAGCGTTAGGGTTAGGGTTGGGTTAGGGTTAGGGTTAGGGTTAGGGTTAGGTTTTGAGTTTGGGTTAGGGTTAGGGTTAGGGTTAGGGTTAGGGTTGGGGTTTGGCTTTGGGTTAGGGTCAGGTTTAGGGTTAGTGTTAGGTTTAGGGTTTGGGTTTGGGTTAGGGTTTGGGTTCGTGTTAGTGTTAGGGTTAGGATTAGTGTTTGGGTTAGTGTTAGGGTTTGGGTTGGGTTAGGGTTAGTGTTAGGTTTACGGTTAGGGTTAGGGTTAGGGTTAGGGTTAGGGTTAGGGTTATGGTTTGGGTTAGGGTTAGTGTTAGGTTTAGGTTTAGGGTTTGGGTTAGGGTTAAGTTTAGGGTTTGGTTTAGGGTTAGGTTAAAGGTTAGGATTAAAGTTAGGGTTAGGGTTTGGGTTTTGATTTAAGGTTAGGGTTAGGGTAGGGTTAGATTTAGGGTTAGGTTTAGGTTTAGGGTTAGTGTTTGAATTTGGTTTAGGTTTTGGGTTAGAGTTAGGGTTAGGGTTTGTGTTAGGGTTAGGGTTAGGTTTAGGGTTAAGTTTTGGGTTTTTTTAAGTTAGGGTTAGGGTTAGGGTTTGGGTTAGGGTTAAGTTTAGGGTTAGGGTTAGTGTTTGGGTTAGGGTTAGGGTTATGGTTAGGGTTAGGGTTAGGGTTCGGTTTCGGGTTAGCGTTCGGGTTACTTTTAGGGTTAGGGTTTGGGTTAGGTTTAGTGTTATCGTTAGAGTTAGTGGTAGGATTTCAGTTAGGCTTATGGTTAGGTTTTGGGTTATGGTTACGGTTAGGGTTTGGCTTTGGTTTAGAGTTAGGGTTAGGGTTAGGTTTAGGGTTAGGGTTAGGGTTTGGTTTGGGTTAAGTTTAGTGTTTGTTTTAGGGTTAGGTTTAGCTTCAGTGTTTGGGTTAGGGTTAGGGTTAGGGTTTGTGTTTGCGTTAGTGTTAGGGTTAGAGTTAGGGTTAGGGTTTGGGTTAGGGTTAGGGTTAGGATTAGGGTTAGGTTTTGCGTTTGGGTTAGGGTTAGGCTTAGGGTTAGGGTTAGGGTACGGGGTGGGTTTGGGTTAGGGTTAAGGTTAGAGTTAGGGTTTGGGTTAGGGTTAGGTTTAGGGTTTGGGTTAGGGTTACGGTTAGGGCTTGATTTGGGTTAGGGTTAGTGTTAGAGTTAGGGTTAGGGTTAGGGTTTGGGTTAGGGTTAGATTTAGGGTTAGGGTTAGGGTTAGGGTTTGGGTTAGGGATAGGGTTAGGGTTAGGCTTTGGCTTACAGTTAGGGTTACCGTTAGTGTTAGGTTTAGGGTTTGGGTCAGGGTTAGGTTTAGGGTTAGGGTTTTGGTTTGGGTTAGGGTTAGGGTTAGGGTTAAGGTTACATTTATTGTTAGTGTTAGGGTTAGGGTTAGGTTTTGGGTTAGGTTTAGGTTTAGGGTTAATGTTAAGGTTTGGGTTTGATTTCGGTTTAGGGTTAGGGTTAGGGTTAGATTTAATGTTAGAGTTAGGGTTAGGTTTAGGGTAAAGTTTTGGGTTAGGTTTAGGTTAGGGTTAGGGTTTGGGTTTTTGTTAGGGTTAGGGTTAGGTTTTGGGTTTGGGTTACGGTTAGGTTTTGGGTTTGGGTTAGGGATAGGGTTAGGAATAGGGTTAGGGTTTGGGTTAGTGTTAGGGTTAAGATTAGGGTTTGGGTTAGGGTTACGGTTGGGTTAGGGTTAGGGTTAGGGTTAGGGTTAGGGTTAGGTTTAGGGTTTTGTTTTGAGTTAGCATTAGTGTTAGGGTTAGGGTTTGAGTTAGGGTTAGGGTTAGGGTGAAGGTTAGGTTTATTTTTTGGGTTTTGATTTAGGGTTAGTAGTAGCGTTAGGGTTAGGGATAGGGTTAGGTTTAGTGTTTGGTTTGTGTTAGGGTTAGTGTTAGTGTTAAGTTTAGGGTTATAGTTTGAGTTAGGGTTAGATTTAGGGTTAGGGTTAGAGTTTGAGTTAGGGTTAGGGTTGTAGTTTGTGTTAGGTTTAGGGTTAGTGTTAGGATTAGGGTTTGGGTTTGGGTTAGGGTTTGGGTTAGTGTTAGGGTTAGGATTAGGGTTTGGGTTAGGGTTACGGTTGGGTTAGGTTTAGGGTTAGGGTTAGGGTTAGGGTTAGGTTTAGCGTTAGGGTTTTGGTTTGAGTTAGCATTAGTGTTATGGTTAGGGTTTGAGTTAGGGTTAGGGTTAGGGTTAAGGTTAGGTTTATTTTTTGTGTTTTGATTTAGGGTTAGTAGTAGCGTTATGGTTAGGGATAGGGTTAGGGTTAGGGTTTGGTTTGTGTTAGGGTTAGTGTTAGTGTTAAGTTTAGGGTTATAGTTTGAGTTAGGGTTAGATTTAGGGTTAGGGTTAGAGTTTGAGTTAGGGTTAGGGTTGTAGTTTGTGTTAGGTTTAGG
>CM069544.1:60910000-60912500 GCA_035773235.1 Eospalax fontanierii | reverse complement strand
TTTGGGTTAGGGTTAGGTTTAGGGTTAGTGTTAGGTTTAGGGTTTGGGTTTGGATTAGGGTTTGGGTTCTTGTTAGTGTTAGGGTTAGGATTAGGGTTTGGGTTAGTGTTAGGGTTTGGGTTGGCTTAGGGTTAGTGTTAGGTTTACGGTTAGGGTTAGGGTTAGGGTTAGTGTTATGGTTAGGATTTGAGTTAGGGTTAGTATTAGGCTTAAGTTTAGGTTTATTTTTTGGGTTTTGATTTAGGGTTAGTATTAGGGTTAGGGTTAGGGTTTGAGTTAGTGTTAGAGTTGTAGTTTGGGTTAGGGTTAGGGTTAGTGTTAGGATTATGGTTTGGGTAAGGGTTAGGGTTAGGTTTAGGTTTAGGGTTTGGGTTAGGGTTAAGTTTAGGGTTTGGTTTAGGGTTAGATTTAAGGTTAGGATTAAAGTTAGGGTTAGGGTTAGGGTTAGGTTTTGGGTTTGGGTTAGGGTTAGGGTTAGGGTTAGTGTTAGGGTTTTGGTTTTGGTTAGGGGTAGGGTTAGGAATAGGGTTAGGGTTTGGGTTATGGTTAGTGCTTGGGTTTGGGTTTGGTTTGGGTTAGGGTTAGGTTTTAAGATTAAGTTTGTGTTTGCGTTAGGGTTAGCGTTAGGGTTAGGGTTTGGGTTTGGGTGAGGGCTAGGGTTAGGGTTAGGGTTAGGGTTATGGTTAGGGTTAGGGTTAGGGTCTGGGTTCGGTTTCGGGTTAGGGTTTGGATTAGTGTTAGGGTTAGAATTTCGGTTAGGGTTAGGTTGAGGTTTTGGGTTAGGGTTAGATTTAGAGTTAGGGTTAGGGTTAGGGTTTTGGTTAGGGTTAGGGTTAGGGTTTGGGTTAGGGTTAAATTTAGGGTTTGGGTTAGGGTTAGGGTTTGGGGTAGGTTTAGGGTTAGGGTTAGGGTTAGAGTTAGGGTTAGGGTTTAGGATTTGTTTTATTTTTAGGCTTAGGGTTAGGGTTAGGGTTTGGGTTAGGCTTAGGTTGAGGGTTTGGGTTAGGGTTAGATTTAGAGTTAGGGTTAGGGTTAGGGTTTGGGTTAGGGATAGGGTTAGGGTTAGAGTTAGGGTTAGGGTTAGGTTTTGGGTTTGGGTTAGGATTAGGGTTAGGATTATGGTTAGGGATAGCGTTAGGGTTAGGGTTTGGCTTTGGGTTAGGGTTAGGTTTAGGGTTAGTGTTAGGGTTAGGGTTTGGGTTTGGGTTAGGGTTTGGGTTAGTGTTAGGTTTAGGATTAGGGTTTGGGTTAGTGTTAGGGTTAGAATTTGGGTTAGACTTAGGTTGAGGGTTTGGGTTAGGGTTAGATTTAGAATTAGGGTTCGGGTTAGGGTTTGGGTTAGGGATACGGTTAGGGTTAGAGTTAGGGTTAGGGTTTGGCTTACGGTTAGGGTTACCGTTAGGTTTAGGTTTAGGGTTTGGGTTAGGGTTAGGGTTAGGGTTACGGTTTGGATTTGGGTTAATGTTAGGTTTAGGGTTAGTGTTAGTGTTAGTGTTTGGGTTTGGGTTAGTGTTTGGGTTAGTGTTAGGGTTAGGATTAGGGTTTGGGTTAGGGTTAGTGTTAGGGTTGGGTTAGGGTTAGGGTTAGGGTTAGGGTTTGGCTTTGGGTTAGGGTTAGGTTTAGGGTTAGTGTTAGGTTTAGGGTTTGGGTTTGGGTTAGGGTTTGGGTTAGTGTTAGGGTTAGGATTAGGGTTTGGGTTAGGGTTACGGTTGGGTTAGGGTTAGGGTTAGGGTTAGGGTTAGCGTTAGGGTTTTGGTTTGAGTTAGCATTAGTGTTATGGTTAGGGTTTGAGTTAGGGTTAGGGTTAGGGTTAAGTTTAGGTTTATTTTTTGGGTATTGATTTAGGGTTAGTAGTAGCGTTAGGGTTAGGGATAGGGTTAAGGTTAGGATTAGGCTTTGGGTTTGGGTTAGGGTTAGGTTTAGGGTTAGTGTTAGGGTTAGGGTTTGGGTTTGGGTTAGGGTTTGGGTTAGTGTAAGGGTTACGATTAGGGTTTGGGTTAGGGTTAGGGTTAGGGTTGGGTTAGGGTTAGGGTTAGGGTTAGGGTTTGGCTTTGGGTTAGGGTTAGGTTTAGGGTTAGTGTTAGGTTTAGGGTTTGGGTTTGGGTTAGGGTTTGGGTTAGTGTTAGGGTTAGGATTTGGGTTTGGGTTAGGGTTACGGTTGGGTTAGGGTTAGAGTTAGGGTTAGGGTTAGGGTTTGATTTAGAGTTAGGGTTCGGGTTAGGGTTTGGGTTAGGGATAGGGTTAGGTTTAGAGTTAGGGTTAGGGTTAGGTTTAGGTTTAGGGTTAGGGTTTTGGTTAGGGATAGGGTTAGGGTTAGGGTTAGGGTTTGGGTTAGGGTTAGATTTAGGGTTAGGGTTACGGTTAGGGTTACGGTTAGGATTTGGGTTAATTTTAGGTTTAGGGTTAGTGTTAGTGTTAGTGTTTGGATTTGGGTTAGTGTTTGGGTTAGTGTTAGGGTTAGGATTAGGGTTTGGGTTAGGGTTAGTGTTAGGGTTGGGTT
>CM069544.1:60850000-60855000 GCA_035773235.1 Eospalax fontanierii | reverse complement strand
GTTATGGTTAGGATTAGGGTTTGGGTTAGGGTTTGGGTTAGTGTTAGGGTTAGGATTAGGGTTTGGGTTTGGGTTAGGGTTTGGGTTAGTGTTAGGGTTAGGATTAGGGTTTGGGTTAGGGTTAGGGTTAGGGTTGGGTTAGGGTTAGGGTTAGGGTTAGGGTTTGGCTTTGGGTTAGGGTTAGGTTTAGGGTTAGTGTTAGGTTTAGGGTTTGGGTTTGGGTTAGGGTTTGGGTTAGTGTTAGGGTTAGGATTAGGGTTTGGGTTAGGGTTACGGTTGGGTTAGGGTTAGAGTTAGGGTTAGGGTGAGGGTTTGATTTAGAGTTAGGGTACGGGATAGGGTTTGGGTTAGGGATAGGGTTAGATTTACGGTCAGAGTTAGGGTTAGGTCTAGGTTTAGGGTTAGGGTTTTGGTTAGGGATAGGGTTAGGTTTAGGGTTAGGGTTTCGGTTAGGGTTAGATTTAGGGTTAGGGTTAGGCTTAGGGTTTGGGTTAGGGTTAGGGTTAGTTTTAGGGTTAGGTTTAGGGTTAGAGTTAGGGTTAGGGTTAGGGTTTCATTTAGGGTTAGGGTTAGGATTAGGGTTACGGTTAGGGTTAGGGTTAGGGTTAGGGTTAGGGTTAGGGTTAGGGTTAGGTTATTGGTTGGGTTTGGGTTACGGTAAAGGTTAGAGTTAGGGTTTGGGTTAATATTAGGTTTAGGGTTTGGGTTAGGGTTACGGTTAGGGTTTCATTTGGGTTAGGGTTAGTGTTAGGGTTAGTTTTAGGGTTTGGGTTAGGGTTAGATTTAGGGTTAGGGTTAGGGTTAGTGTTTGGGTTAGGATTAGGGTTAGAGTAAGAGTTAGGGTTAGATTTTGGTTTAGTGTTAGGGTTAGGGTTAGGGTTAGGGTTAGGGTTTGGTTTAGGGTTAGGGTTAGAATTTGGGTTAGGGTTAGGTTTAGGGTTTGGGTTAGGGTTAGATTTAGAGTTAGGGTTAGGTTTTGGGTTAGGGATAGGGTTAGGGCTAGAGTTAGGGTAAGGGTTTGGCTTACGGTTAGGGTTACCGTTAGGTTTAGGTTTAGGGTAAGGTTTAGGGTTTAGGGTTTGGGTTAGGATTAGGGTTAGGTTTAGGGTTAGGGTTTGGCTTTGGGTTAGGGTTAGGGTTAGGGTTAGGTTTTGGGTTTGGGTTAGGGTTAGGGTTAGGTTTTGGCTTTGGGTTAGGGTTAGGGTTAGGATTAGGTTTAGGCTTAGATTTTGTGTTAGGGTTAGGGTTAGGTTTAGGGTTAAGTTTTGGGTAAGGTTTAGGTTAGGGTTAGGGTTTGGGTTTGGGTTAGGTTTAGGGTTAGGGTTTGGGTTTCGGTTACGGTTAGGGTTTGGGTTTGGGTTAGGGGTAGGAATAGGAATAGGGTTAGGGTTTGGGTTATGGTGAGGGCTTGGGTTTGGGTTTGTGTTTGGGTTAGGGTTAGGTTTAAAATTAGGTTTGTGTTTGTGTTAGGGTTAGTGTTAGGGTTAGGTTTAGGGTTAGGGTTTGGGTTTGGGTTAGGGTTAGGGTTACGGTTAGAGTTAGTGGTAGGATTTCGGTTATGGTTACGGTTAGGGTTTGTCTTTGGGTTAGAGTTAGGGTAGGGGTTTGTCTTTGGGTTAGGTTTAGGGTTTGGGTTAGGGGTTGAGTTAGAGTCAGACTTTGGATTAGGATTAGGCTTAGGTTTAGGGTTAGGGTTAGGGTTTGGTTTTGTTAGGGTTAGTGTTTGGGTTAGGGTTAGGGTTAGCTTAGTGTTTGGGTTAGGGTTAGGGTTTGTGTTTGGGTTAGGGTTACGGTTAGCGTTAGGGTTAGCGTTTGGGTTAGAGTTAGGGTTAGGGTTAGGATTAGGGTTAGGGTTTGCGTTTGGGTTGGGGTTAGGGTTAGGTTTAGTGTTAGGATATGGGTTGGGTTTGGGTTAGGGTTAAGGTTAGAGTTAGGGTTTGGGTTAGGGTTAGGTTTAAGGTTTGGATTAGGCTTAGGGTTTGGTTTAGGGTTAGATTTAGGGTTAGGGTTAGGGCTAGGGTTTGGTTTAGGGTTAGGTTAGATTTAGGGTTAGGGTTAGGGTTTGGTTTAGGGTTAGGGTTACGGTTAGGGTTAGGGTTTGGTTTAGGATTAGGGTTAGAATTTGGGTTAGGGTTAGTTTTAGGGTTTGGGTTAGGGTTCGATTTAGAGTTAGGGTTAGGGTTTGGGTTAGGGATAGGGTTAGGGTTAGAGTTTGGTTTAGGGTTTGACTTACGGTTAGGGTTACCTTTAGGGTTAGGTTTAGGTTTTGGTTTAGGGTTAGGGTTAGGGTTACGGTTAGGGTTTGGCTTTGGGTTAGGGTTAGGGTTAGGTTTAGGTTTAGTGTTAGGGTTAGGGTTTGAGATTGGGTTAGGGTTGGGTTAGTGTTAGGGTTAGGATTAGGGTTTGGGTTAGGGTTAGGGTTAGGGTTGGGTTAGGGGTAGGGTTAAGGTTAGGGTTAGGGTTAGGGTTAGGGTTTTGGTTTGGGTTAGGGTTAGGTTTTGGGTTTGGGTTAGGGTTAAGGTTAGGATTAGGGTTAGGGTTAGGATTAGGGTTTGGCTTTGGGTTAGTGTTAGGTTTAGGGTTAGTGTTAGGGTTAGGGTTTGGGTTTGGGTTAGGGTTTGGGTTAGTGTTAGGGTTAGGATTAGGGTTTGGGTTAGGGTTAGGGTTAGGGTTGGGTTAGGGGTAGGGTTAAGGTTAGGGTTAGGGTTAGGGTTAGGGTTTTGGTTTGGGTTAGGGTTAGTGTTATGGTTAGGGTTTGAGTTAGGGTTAGGGTTAGGGTTAAGGTTAGGTTTATTTTTTGGGTTTTCATTTAGGGTTAGGGTTAGGGTTTGAGTTAGGGTTAGGGTTTTGGTTTGGGTTAGGGTTAGGGTTAGTGTTAGGGTTGCGGTTTGGGTTAGGGTTAGGGTTACGGTTAGGATTAGGGTTTGGGTTAAGGTTAAGTTTAGGGTTTGGTTTAGGGTTAGGTTTAACTTTAGGGTTAAAGTTAGGGTTAGGGGTTGTGTTTTGATTTAGGTTTAGGGTTAGGGTAGGGTTAGGTTTAGGGTTAGGTTTAGTTTAGGTTTAGGGTTATTGTTTGGGTTTGGTTTAGGATTAGGGTTAGGGTTAGGGTTAGGTTTTGTGTTAGGGTTAGGGTTAGGGTTTGGTTTAGGGTTAGGGTTAGGTTTTGGGTTTGGGTTACGTTTAGGGTTTGGGTTTGGGTTAGGGATAGGGTTACGAATAGGGTAAGGGTTTGGTTTAGGGTTAGTGTTAAGTTTAGAATTTGGGTTAGGGTTAGGTTTAGGGTTTGGGTTAGGGTTAGATTTAGAGTAAGGGTTAGGGTTAGGATTTGGTTTAGGGATAGGGTTAGGGTTTGCGTTAGGGTTAGGGTTTGGCTTAGGGTTAGGGTTACGGTTAGGGTTAGGTTTAGTGTTTGGGTTAGGGTTGGGATTAGGGTTAGGGTTTGGCTTTGGGTTAGGGTTAGGGTTTGGGTTAGTGTTAGGGTTAGTGTTTGGTTTTGGGTTACGGTTACGGTAAGGTTTGGGTTAGGGTTAGGGTTAGGGTAAGGTTTGGGTTAGGGTTTTGTTTTGGGTTAGGGATAGGTTTAGGGTTACTTTTATTGTTAGGTTTAGGGTTAGGGTTAGGTTTTGGGTTGGGCTTAGGTTTAGGGTTAGGGTTAAGTTTTGGGTTTGGTTTAGGTTTAGTGTTAGGGTTAGGGTTAGGTTTTGTGTTAGGGTTAGGGTTAGGTTTAGGGTTAAGTTTTGGGTTAGGTTTAGGTTAGGGTTAGGGTTTGGTTTTGGGTTAGGGTTAGGGTTAGGGTTTGGGTTTGGGTTACGGTTAGGGTTTGGGTTTGGGTTAGGGGTAGGATTACAATAGGGTTAGGGTTTGGGTTAGGGTTAGGGCTTGGGTTTGGGTTTGGGTTTGGGTTAGAGTTAGGTTTAAGTTTAGGTTTGTGTTTGTGTTAGGGGTAGGGTTAGGGTTAGGTTTAGGGTTAGGGTTTGGGTTTGGGTTAGGCTTAGGGTTTAGGATTAGGGCTAGGGTTAGGGTATGGGTTGGGTTTGGGTTACGGTTAAGCTTAGAGTTAGGGTTTGGGTTAGAATTAGGTTTAGGGTTTGGGTTAGGTATACGGTTAGGGTTTCATTTGCGTTAGGGTTAGTGTTAGGGTTAGGGTTAGTGTTAGGGTTACGGTTTGGATTAGGGTTAGATTTACGGTTGGGTTAGGGTTAGGGTTAGGGTTAGGGTTAAAGTTACGGTTAGCGTTAGGGTTTGGTTTAGGGTTAGGGTTAGGGTTAGAGTTAGGGTTAGGGTTTGGCTTACGGTTAGGGTTACCGTTAGGTTTAGGTTTAGGGTTTGGGTTAGGGTTAGGGTTAGGGTTACGGTTTGGATTTGGGTTAATGTTAGGTTTAGCGTTAGTGTTTGTGTTTGGGTTTGGGTTAGTGTTTGGGTTAGTGTTAGGGTTAGGATTAGGGTTTGGGTTAGGTTTAGGGTTAGGGTTGGGTTAGGGTTAGGGTTAGCGTTAGGGTTTGGCTTTGGGTTAGGGTTAGGTTTAGGGTTAGTGTTAGGTTTAGGGTTTGGGTTTGGGTTAGGGTTATGGTTGGGTTAGGGTTAGGGTTAGGGTTAGGGTTAGCGTTAGGGTTTTCGTTTGAGTTAGCATTAGTGTTATGGTTAGGGTTTGAGTTAGGGTTAGGGTTAGGGTTAACTTTAGGTTTATTTTTTGGGTTTTGATTTAGGATTAGTAGTAGCGTTAGGGTTAGGGATAGGTTTAAGGTTAGGATTAGGCTTTGGCTTTGGGTTAGGGTTAGGTTTAGGGTTAGTGTTAGGGTTAGGGTTAGGGTTTAGGTTAGGGTTTGGGTTAGTATTAGGGTTAGGATTAGGGTTTGGGTTAGGGTTAGGGTTAGGGTTCGGTTAGGGTTAGGGTTAGGGTTAGGCTTAGGTTTAGGGTTAGGGTTTTGGTTAGGGATAGGGTTAGGTTTAGGGTTAGGGTTTGGGTTAGGGTTAGATTTAGGGTTAGGGTTAGGGTTAGG
>CM069544.1:60835000-60840000 GCA_035773235.1 Eospalax fontanierii | reverse complement strand
CGGGTTACCGTTAGGTTTAGGTTTAGGGTTTGGGTTAGGGTTAGGGTTAGGGTTACGGTTTGGATTTGGGTTAATGTTAGGTTTAGGGTCAGTGTTAGTGTTTGGGTTTGGGTTAGTGTTAGGGTTAGGATTAGGGTTTGGGTTAGGTTTAGGGTTAGGGTTGGGTTAGGGTTAGGGTTAGGGTTAGGGTTTGGCTTTGGGTTAGGGTTAGGTTTAGGGTTAGTGTTAGGTTTAGGGTTTGGGTTTGGGTTAGGGTTTGGGTTAGTGATAGGGTTCGGATTAGGGTTTGGATTAGGGTTACGGTTGGGTTAGGGTTAGGGTTAGGGTTAGCGTTAGGGTTTTGGTTTGAGTTAGCATTAGTGTTATGGTTAGGGTTTGAGTTAGGGCTAGGGTTAGGGTTAACTTTAGGTTTATTTTTTGGGTTTTGATTTAGGATTAGTAGTAGCGTAAGGGTTAGGGATAGTGTTAAGGTTAGGATTAGGCTTTGGCTTTGGGTTAGGCTTAGGTTTAGGGTTAGTGTTAGGGTTAGGTTTAGGGTTTGGGTTTGGGTTAGGGTTTGGGTTAGTGTTAGGGTTAGGATTAGGGTTTGGGTTAGGGTTAGGGTTAGGGTTCGGTTAGGGTTAGGGTTAGGCTTAGGGTTAGGGTTAGGGTTTTGGTTAGGGATAGGGTTAGGGTTAGGGTTAGGGTTTGGGTTAGGGTTTGGGTTTAGGTTAGGGTTTGGGTTAGTGTTAGGGTTAGGATTAGGGTTTGGGTTAGGGTTAGGGTTAGGGTTCGGTTAGGGTTAGGGTCAGGGTTAGGCTTAGGGTTAGGGTTAGGGTTTTGGTTAGGGATAGGGTTAGGGTTAGGGTTAGGGTTTGGGTTAGGGTTAGATTTAGGGTTAGGGTTAGAGTTAGGGTTAGGGTTAGGGTTTGATTTAGGGTTAGGGTTAGGATTAGGGTTTGGGTTTGGGTTAGGGTTAGGGTTAGAATTTGGGTTAGGGTTAGGTTGAGGGTTTGGGTTAGGGTTAGATTTAGAGTTAGGGTTCGGGTTAGGGTTTGGGTTAGGGATAGGGTTAGGGTTAGAGTTAGGGTTAGGCTTTGGCTTACGGTTAGGGTTACCGTTAGGTATAGGTTTAGGGTTTGGGTTAGGGTTAGGGTTAGGGTTACGGTTTGGATTTGGGTTAATGTTAGGTTTATGGTTAGTGTTAGTGTTAGTGTTTGGGTTTGGGTTAGTGTTTGGGTTAGTGTTAGGGTTAGGATTAGGGTTTGGGTTAGGGTTAGGGTTAGGGTTGGGTTAGGGTTAGGGTTAAGATTAGGGTTTGGGTTAGGGTTAGGGTTAGGGTTGGGTTAGGGTTAGGGTTAGGGTTAGGTTTTGGCTTTGGATTAGGGTTAGGGTCAGGATTAGGTTTAGGGTTAGATTTTGTGTTAGGGTTAGGGTTAGGTTTAGGGTTAAGTTTTGGGTAAGGTTTAGGTTAGGGTTAGGGTTTGGGTTTCGGTTAGGTTTAGGGTTAGGGTTTGGGTTTCGGTTACGTTTAGGGTTTTGGTTTGGGTTAGGGGTAGGAATAGGAATAGGGTTAGGTTTTGGGTTAGGGTGAGGGCTTGGGTTTGGGTTTGTGTTTGGGTTAGGGTTAGGTTTAAAATTAGGTTTGTGTTTGTGTTAGGGTTAGTGTTAGGGTTAGGTTTAGGGTTAGGGTTTGGGTTTGGGTTAGGGTTAGGGTTACGGTTAGAGTTAGTGGTAGGATTTCGGTTATGGTTACGGTTAGGGTTTGTCTTTGGGTTAGAGTTAGGGTAGGGGTTTGTCTTTGGGTTAGGTTTAGGGTTTGGGTTAGGGGTTGAGTTAGAGTCAGACTTTGGATTAGGATTAGGCTTAGATTTAGGGTTAGGGTTAGGGTTTGGTTTTGTTAGGGTTAGTGGTTGGGTTAGGGTTAGGGTTAGCTTAGTGTTTGGGTTAGGGTTAGGGTTTGTGTTTGGGTTAGGGTTACTGTTAGCGTTAGGGTTAGGGTTTGGGTTAGAGTTAGGGTTAGGGTTAGGATTAGGGTTAGGGTTTGCGTTTGGGTTAGGGTTAGGGTTAGGTTTAGTGTTAGGATATGGGTTGGGCTTGGGTTAGGGTTAAGGTTAGAGTTAGGGTTTGGGATAGGGTTAGGTTTAAGGTTTGGATTAGACTTAGGGTATGGGTTAGGGTTAGATTTAGGGTTAGGGTTAGGGTTAGAGTTTGGGTTAGGGTTAGGTTAGATTTAGGGTTAGGGTTAGGGTTTGGTTTAGGATTAGGGTTAGAATTTGGGTTAGGGTTAGTTGTAGGGTTTGGGTTAGGGTTCGATTTAGAGTTAGGGTTAGGGTTTGGGTTAGGGATAGGGTTAGGGTTAGAGTTTGGTTTAGGGTTTGACTTACGGTTAGGGTTACCTTTAGGGTTAGGTTTAGGTTTTGGGTTAGGGTTAGGGTTAGGGTTAGGGTTTGGCTTTGGGTTAGGGTTAGGGTTAGATTTAGGTTTAGTGTTAGGGTTAGGGTTTGAGATTGGGTTAGGGTTTGGGTTAGTGTTAGGGTTAGGATTAGGGTTTGGGTTAGGGTTAGGTTTAGGGTTGGGTTAAGGTTAGGGTTAGGGTTAGGGTTAGGGTTAGGTTTTGGGTTTGGGTTAGGGTTAAGGTTAGGATTAGGGTTAGGGTTAGGATTAGGGTTTGGCTTTGGGTTAGGATTAGGTTTAGGGTTAGTGTTAGGGTTAGGGTTTGGGTTTGGATTAGGTTTTGGTTTAGTGTTAGGGTTAGGATTAGGGTTTGGGTTAGGGTTAGGGTTAGGGTTGGGTTAGGGGTAGGGTTAGGGTTAGGGTTAGGGTTAGGGTTAGGGTTAGGGTTTTGGTTTGGTTTAGGGTTAGTGTTATGGTTAGGGTTTAAGTTAGGGTTAGGGTTAGGGTTAAGGTTAGGTTTATTTTTTGGGTTTTCATTTAGGGTTAGCGTTAGGGTTTGAGTTAGGGTTAGGGTTTTAGTTTGGGTTAGGGTTAGGGTTAGTGTTAGGGTTACGGTTTGGGTTAGGGTTAGGGTTACGGTTAGGTTTAGGGTTTGGGTTAAGGTTAAGTTTAGGGTTTGGTTTAGGGTTAGGTTTAACTTTAGGGTTAATGTTAGGGTTAGGGGTTGTGTTTTGATTTAGGTTTAGGGTTAGGGTAGGGTTAGGTTTAGGGTTAGGTTTAGGTTTAGGTTTAGGGTTATTGTTTGGGTTTGGTTTAGGATTAGGGTTAGGGTTAGGGTTAGGTTTTGTGTTAGGGTTAGGGTTAGGGTTTGGTTTAGGGTTAGGGTTAGGTTTTGGGTTTGGGTTACGTTTAGGGTTTGGGTTTGGGTTAGGGGTAGGGTTAGGAATAGGGTAAGGGTTTGGTTTAGGGTTAGTGTTAAGTTTAGAATTTGGGTTAGGGTTAGGTTTAGGGTTTGGGTTAGGGTTAGATTTAGAGTAAGGGTTAGGGTTAGGGTTTGGGTTAGGGATAGGTTTAGGGTTGGCGTTAGGGTTAGGGTTTGGCTTACGGTTAGGGTTACGGTTTGGGTTAGGTTTAGTGTTTGGGTTAGGGTTGGGATTAGGGTTAGGGTTTGGCTTTGGGTTATGGTTAGGGTTTGGGTTAGTGTTAGGTTTAGTGTTTGGTTTTGGTTTAGAGTTAGGGTAAGGTTTGGGTTAGGGTTAGGGTTAGGTTTTGGGTTTGGGTTAGGGTTTTGTTTTGGGTTAGGGATAGGTTTAGGGTTACTTTTATTGTTAGGGTTAGGGTTAGGGTTAGGTTTTGGGTTGGGCTTAGGTTTAGGGTTGGGGTTAGGTTTTGGGTTTGGTTTAGGTTTAGTGTTAGGGTTAGGGTTAGGTTTTGTGTTAGGGTTAGGGTTAGGTTTAGGGTTAAGTTGTGGGTTAGGTTTAGGTTAGCGTTAGGGTTTGGGTTAGGGTTAGGTTTAGGGTTTGGGTTTGGGTTACGGTTAGGGTTTGGGTTTGGGTTAGGGGTAGGATTACAATAGGGTTAGGGTTTGGGTTAGGGTTAGGGCTTGGGTTTGGGTTTGGGTTTGGGTTAGGGTTATGTTTAAGTTTAGGTTTGTGTTTGTGTTAGGGGTAGGGTTAGGGTTAGGTTTAGGGTTAGGGTTTGGGTTTGGGTTAGGCTTAGGGTTTAGGATTAGGGTTAGGGTTAGGGTATGGGTTGGGTTTGGGTTAGGGTTAAGCTTAGAGTTAGGGTTTGGGTTAGGATTAGGTTTAGGGTTTGGGTTAGGGATACGGTTAGGGTTTCATTTGCGTTAGGGTTAGTGTTAGGGTTAGGGTTTGTGTTAGGGTTACGGTTTGGATTATGGTTAGATTTAGGGTTGGGTTAGGATTAGGGTTAGGGTTAGGGTTAAAGTTACGGTCAGCGTTAGGGTTTGGTTTAGGGTTAGGGTTAGGGTTAGAGTTAGGGTTAGTGTTTGGCTTACGGTTCGGGTTACCGTTAGGTTTAGGTTTAGGGTTTGGGTTAGGGTTAGGGTTAGGGTTACAGTTTGGATTTGGGTTAATGTTAGGTTTAGGGTCAGTGTTAGTGTTTGGGTTTGGGTTAGTGTTAGGGTTAGGATTAGGGTTTGGGTTAGTTTTAGGGTTAGGTTTGGGTAGGGTTAGGGTTAGGGTTAGGGTTTGGCTTTGGGTTAGGGTTAGGTTTAGGGTTAGTGTTAGGTTTAGGGTTTGGGTTTGGGTTAGGGTTTGGGTTAGTGATAGGGTTCGGATTAGGGTTTGGATTAGGGTTACGGTTGGGTTAGGGTTAGGGTTAGGGTTAGCGTTAGGGTTTTGGTTTGAGTTAGCATTAGTGTTATGGTTAGGGTTTGAGTTAGGGTTAGGGTTAGGGTTAACTTTAGTTTTATTTTTTGGGTTTTGATTTAGGATTAGTAGTAGCGTTAGGGTTAGGGATAGTGTTAAGGTTAGGATTAGGCTTTGGCTTTGGGTTAGGGTTAGGTTTAGGGTTAGTGTTAGGGTTAGGGTTTGGGTTTAGGTTAGGGTTTGGGTTAGTATTAGTGTTAGGATTAGGGTTTGGGTTAGGGTTAGGGTTAGGGT
>CM069544.1:60805000-60810000 GCA_035773235.1 Eospalax fontanierii | reverse complement strand
TTAGGTTTAGGGTTAGGGTTAGGGTTAGGGTTAGGGTTTGGGTTTGGTTTAGATTTAGGGTTAGGGTTAGGTTTTGTGTTAGGGTTAGGGTTAGGGTTTGGGTTAGGGTTAGGGTTACGTTTTGGGTTTGGGTTACGGTTAGGGTTTGGGTTTGGGTTAGGGGTAGGGTTAGGAACAGGGTTAGCGTTTGGTTTAGGGTTAGTGTTAAGGTTAGAATTTGGGTTAGGCTTAGGTTTAGTATTTGGCTTAGGGTTAGATTTAGAGTTAGGGTTAGGGTTAGGGTTAGGGTTAGGGTTAGGGTTAGGGTTAGGGTTTGGGTTAGGGATAGGGTTAGGGTTGGCGTTAGGGTTAGGGTTTGGCTTACGGTTAGGGTTACGATTAGGGTTAGGTTTAGGGTTTGGTTTAGGGTTGGGATTTGTGTTAGGGTTTGGCCCTGGGTTAGGGTTAGGGTTAGGGTTAGTGTTAGGGTTAGTGTTTGGTTTTGGGTTAGGGTTAGGGTTAGGTTTGGGTTAGGGTTAGGGTTAGGTTTTGGCTTTGGGTTAGGGTTTTGTTTTGGGTTAGGGATAGGGTTAGGGTTACTTTTATTGGTAGGGTTAGGGTTAGGGTTAGGTTTTGGGTTGGGTTTAGGTTTAGGGTTAGGGTTAGATTTTGTGTTTGGTTTAGGTTTAGGGTTAGGGTTAGGGTTAGGTTTTTTGTTAGGGTTAGGGTTAGGTTTAGAGTTAAGTTTTGGGTTAGGTTTAGGTTAGGGTTAGTGTTTGGGTTTGGGTTAGGTTTAGAGTTAGGGTTTGGGTTTGGGTTACGGTTAAGGTTTGGGTTTGGTTTAGGGGTAGGGTTAGGAATAGGGTTAGGGTTTGGGTTAGGGTTAGGGCTTGGGTTTGGGTTTGGGTTTGGTTTAGGTTTAGGTTTAAGATTAGGTTTGTGTTTGTGTTAGGGTTAGGGTTAAGGTTAGGTTTAGGGTTAGGGTTAGGGTTTGGGTTTGGGTTAGGGTTAGGGTTAGGGTTAGGGTTAGGTTTCAGTTTCGGGTTAGGGTTCGGGTTAGGTTTAGGGTTAGGGTTTGGGTTACGGTTAGGGTTATGGTTAGATTTAGTGGTAGGATTTCAGTTAGGGTTACGGTTAGGTATTGGGTTATTGTTACGGTTAGGGTTTGTCTTTGGGTTAGAGTTAGTGTTAGGGTTAGGTTTAGGGTTTGGGTTAGGGGTTGAGTTAGAGTCAGACTTTGGGTTAGGATTAGGGTTAGGTTTAGGGTTAGGGTGAGGTTTTGGTTTGGGTTAGGGTTAGTGTTTGTGTTAGGGTTAGGGTTAGGTTTACTGTTTGGGTTAGGGTTAGGGTTAGAGTTTGTGTTTGGGTTAGGGTTAGGGTTAGGGTTAGGGTTAGGGTATGGGTTGGGTTTGGGTTAGGGTTAAGCTTAGAGTTAGGTTTTGGGTTAGGATTAGTTTTAGGGTTTGGGTTAGGGATACGGATAGGGTTTCATTTGGGTTAGGGTTAGTGTTAGGGTTAGGGTTAGGGTTAGGGTTTGGGTTAGGTTTAGATTTAGGGTTGGGTTAGGGTTAGGGTTTGGGTTAGGGTTAGGGTTAGGGTTAGAGTTAGTGGTAGGATTTCGGTTATGGTTACGGTTAGGGTTTGTCTTTGGGTTAGAGTTAGGGTTAGGGTTAGGTTTAGGGTTTGGGTTAGGGGTTGAGTTAGAGTCAGACTTTGTGTTAGGATTAGGGTTAGGTTTAGGGTTAGGGTTAGGGTTAGGGTTTGGTTCGGGTTAGAGTTAGTGTTTGGGTTAGGGTTAGGGTTAGCTTTAGTGTTTCGGTTAGGGTTAGGGTTAGGGTTTGTGTTTGGGTTAGGATTACGGTTAGCGTTAGGTTTAGGGTTTGGTTTAGAGTTAGGGTTAGGGTAAGGATTAGGGTTAGGGTTTGTGTTTGGGTTAGGGTTAGGGTTAGGGTTAGGGCTAGGGTATGTGTTGGGTTTGGGTTAGGGTTATGGTTAGAGTTAGGGTTTGGGTTGGGATTAGGTTTAAGGTTTGGGTTAGGGTTAGGGTTTGGGTTAGGGTTAGATTTAGGGTTAGGGTTAGGGTTAGGGTTTGGGTTAGGGTTTGGTTTAGGGTTAGGGTTAGGGTTAGGGTTAGGGTTTGGTTTAGGGTTAGGGTTAGAATTTGGGTTAGGGTTACGTTTAGGTTTTGGGTTAGGGGTAGATTTAGAGTTAGGTTTAGGGTTTGGGTTCGGGATAGGGTGAGGGTTAGAGTTCGGGTTATGGTTTGGCTTACGGTCAGGTTTAACTTTAGGGTTAGGTTTAGGGTTTGGGTTAGGGGTAGGGTTAGGGTTAGGGTTAGGCTTTGGCTTTGGGTTAGTGTTAGATTTAGGGTTAGTGTTAGGGTTAGGGTTTGAGTTTGGGTTAGGGTTTGGGTTAGTTTTAGGGTTAGGATTAGGGTTTGGGTTAGGGTTAAGGTTAGGGTTGGGTTAGGGTTAGGGTTAGGGTTAGGGTTAGGTTTTGGGTTTGGGTTAGGGTTAGGGTTAGGTTTTGGGTTTGGATTAGGGTTAGGGTTAGGATTAGGGTTAGGGTTAGGATTAGGCTTTGGCTTTGGGTTAGGGTTAGGTTTAGGGTTAGTGTTAGGGTTAGGGTTTGGGTTTGGGTTAGGGTTTGGGTTAGCGTTAGGGTTAGGATTAGGGTTTGGGTTAGGGTTAGGGTTAGGGTTGGGTTAGGGGTAGGGTTAGTGTTAGGGTTAGGATTAGGGTTTGGGTTAGGGTTAGGGTTAGGGTTGGGTTAGGGTTAGGGTTAGGGTTAGGGTTAGGGTTGGTGTTATGGTTAGGGTTTGAGTTAGGTTTACGGTTAGGCTTAAGGTTAGGTTTATTTTTTGGGTTTTCATTTAGGGTTAGGGTTAGGGTTTGAATTAGGGTTAGGGTTGTAGTTTGGGTTAGGGTTAGGGTTAGTGTTAGGGTTACTGTTTGGGTTAGGGATAGGGTTAGGGTTAGGTTTAGGGTTTCGGTTAGAGTTAAGTTTAGGGTTTGGTTTTGCGTTAGGTTTACCTTTAGGGTTAAAGTTAGGTTTAGGGGTTGAGTTTTCATTTAGGGTTAGGGTTAGGGTAGGGTTAGGTTTAGGATTAGGTTTAGGTTTAGTGTTAGGGTTTTAATTTGGTTTAGGTTTAGGGTTAGGGTTAGTGTTAGGGTTTGTGTTAGGTTTAGGGTTAGGTTTAGGGTTAAGTGTTGGGTTAGGTTTAGGTTAGCGTTAGTGTTTGGGTTTGGGTTAGGGTTAGGGTTAGCGTTAGGGTTTGGGTTTGGGTTACGATTAGGGTTTGGGTTTGGGTTACGGTAGGGTTAGGAATAGGGTTAGGGTTTGCATTAGGGTTAGGGTTAAGGTTAGAATTTGGGTTAGGGTTAGGTTTAGGGTTTGGGTTAGGGTTAGATTTAGAGTTAGGGTTAGGGTTAGGGCTTGGGTTAGGGATAGGGTTAGGGTTAGCGTTAGGGTTAGGGTTCGGTTTAGGTTTAGGGTTAGGGTTAGGGTTAGTGTTAGGGTTAGTGTTTGGGTTAGGGTTAGGGTTAGGGTTTGTGTTTGAGTTAGGGTTATGGTTAGCGTTAGGGTTAGGGTTTGGGTTAGAGTTAGGGTTAGGGTTAGGATTAGGGATAGGGTTTGCCTTTGGGTTAGGGTTAGGGTTAGGTTTAGGGTTAGGGTTTGGGTTTGGGTTAGAGTTAGGGTTAGGGTTAGGGTTAGGGTTCAGTTTCGGGTTAGGGTTTGGGTTAGGTTTAGGGTTAGAGTTTGGGTTAGGGTTAGGGTTATGGTTAGAGTTAGTGGTAGGTTTTCGGTTAGGGTTAGGGTTAGGTTTTGGGTTATTGTTCCGGTTAGGGTTTGTCTTTGGGTTAGAGTTAGTGTTACGGTTAGGTTTAGGGTTTGGGTTAGGGGTTGAGTTAGAGTCAGACTTTGGGTTAGGATTAGGGTTAGGTTTAGGGTTAGGGTGAGGTTTTGGTTTGGGTTAGGGTTAGAGTTTGTGTTTGGGTTAGGGTTAGGGTTAGGGTTAGGGTATGGGTTGGGTTTGGGTTAGGGTTAAGCTTAGAGTTAGGTTTTGGGTTAGGATTAGTTTTAGGGTTTGGGTTAGGGATACGGTTAGTGTTTCATTTGGGTTAGGGTTAGTGTTAGGGTTAGGGTTAGGGTTACGGTTTGGGTTAGGGTTAGATTTCGGGTTGGGTTAGGGTTAGGGTTTGGGTTAGTGTTAGGGTTAGGGTTAGGGTTAGTGGTAGGATTTTGGTTATGGTTACGGTTAGGGTTTGTCTTTGGGTTAGAGTTAGGGTTAGGGTTAGGTTTAGGGTTTTGGTTAGGGGTTGAGTTAGAGTCAGACTTTGGGTTAGGATTAGGGTTAGGTTTTTAGGTGAGGGTTAGGGTTTGGTTCGGGTTAGGATTAGTGTTTGGGTTAGGGTTAGGGTTAGCTTTAGTGTTTCGGTTAGGGTTAGGGTTAGGGTTTGTGTTTGGGTTAGGGTTACGGTTAGCGTTAGGGTTAGGGTTTGGGTTAGAGTTAGGGTTAGGGTAAGGATTACGGTTAGGGTTTGTGTTTGGGTTAGGGTTAGGGTTAGGGTTAGGGCTAGGGTATGTGTTGGGTTTGGGTTAGGGTTAAGGTTAGAGTTAGTGTTTCGGTTAGGGTTAGGTTTAGGGTTTGGGTTAGGGTTAGGGTTTGGGTTAGGGTTAGATTTACGGTTAGGGTTAGGGTTAGGGTTTGGGTTAGGGTTGGGGTTAGGGTTAGGGTTGGGGTTGGGGTTTGGTTTGGGGTTAGGTTTAGGGTTAGGGTTAGGGTTTGGTTTAGGATTAGGGTTAGAATTTGGGTTAGGGTTAGGTTTAGGTTTTGGGTTAGGGGTAGATTTAGAGTTAGGTTTAGGGTTTGGGTTCGGGATAGGGTTAGGGTTAGAGTTAGGGTTATGGTTTGGCTTACGGTCAGGGTTAACTTTAGGGTTAGGTTTTGGGTTTGGGTTAGGGGTAGGGTTAGGGTTAGGGTTTGGCTTTGGGTTAGGGTTAGATTTAGGGTTAGTGTT
>CM069544.1:60787500-60790000 GCA_035773235.1 Eospalax fontanierii | reverse complement strand
TTTCGGGTTAGGGTTCGGGTTAGGTTTAGGGTTAGGGTTTGGGTTACGGTTAGGGTTATGGTTAGATTTAGTGGTAGGATTTCAGTTAGGGTTACGGTTAGGTATTGGGTTATTGTTACGGTTAGGGTTTGTCTTTGGGTTAGAGTTAGTGTTAGGGTTAGGTTTAGGGTTTGGGTTAGGGGTTGAGTTAGAGTCAGACTTTGGGTTAGGATTAGGGTTAGGTTTAGGGTTAGGGTGAGGTTTTGGTTTGGGTTAGGGTTAGTGTTTGTGTTAGGGTTAGGGTTAGGTTTACTGTTTGGGTTAGGGTTAGGGTTAGAGTTTGTGTTTGGGTTAGGGTTAGGGTTAGGGTTAGGGTTAGGGTATGGGTTGGGTTTGGGTTAGGGTTAAGCTTAGAGTTAGGTTTTGGGTTAGGATTAGTTTTAGGGTTTGGGTTAGGGATACGGATAGGGTTTCATTTGGGTTAGGGTTAGTGTTAGGGGTAGGGTTAGGGTTAGGGTTAGGGTTTGGGTTAGGGTTAGAGTTAGTGGTAGGATTTCGGTTATGGTTACGGTTAGGGTTTGTCTTTGGGTTAGAGTTAGGGTTAGGGTTAGGTTTAGGGTTTGGGTTAGGGGTTGAGTTAGAGTCAGACTTTGTGTTAGGATTAGGGTTAGGTTTAGGGTTAGGGTTAGGGTTAGGGTTTGGTTCGGGTTAGAGTTAGTGTTTGTGTTAGGGTTAGGGTTAGGTTTACTGTTTGTGTTAGGGATAGGGTTAGAGTTTGTGTTTGGGTTAGGGTTAGGGTTAGGGTTAGGGTTAGGGTATGGGTTGGGTTTGGGTTAGGGTTAAGCTTAGAGTTAGGTTTTGGGTTAGGATTAGTTTTAGGGTTTGGGTTAGGGATACGGATAGGGTTTCATTTGGGTTAGGGTTAGTGTTAGGGGTAGGGTTAGGGTTAGGGTTAGGGTTTGGGTTAGGTTTAGATTTAGGGTTGGGTTAGGGTTAGGGTTTGGGTTAGGGTTAGGGTTAGGGTTAGAGTTAGTGGTAGGATTTCGGTTATGGTTACGGTTAGGGTTTGTCTTTGGGTTAGAGTTAGGGTTAGGGTTAGGTTTAGGGTTTGGGTTAGGGGTTGAGTTAGAGTCAGACTTTGTGTTAGGATTAGGGTTAGGTTTAGGGTTAGGGTTAGGGTTAGGGTTTGGTTCGGGTTAGAGTTAGTGTTTGGGTTAGGGTTAGGGTTAGCTTTAGTGTTTCGGTTAGGGTTAGGGTTAGGGTTTGTGTTTGGGTTAGGATTACGGTTAGCGTTAGGTTTAGGGTTTGGGTTAGAGTTAGGGTTAGGGTAAGGATTAGGGTTAGGGTTTGTGTTTGGGTTAGGGTTAGGGTTAGGGTTAGGGCTAGGGTATGTGTTGGGTTTGGGTTAGGGTTATGGTTAGAGTTAGGGTTTGGGTTGGGATTAGGTTTAAGGTTTGGGTTAGGGTTAGGGTTTGGGTTAGGGTTAGATTTAGGGTTAGGGTTAGGGTTAGGGTTTGGGTTAGGGTTTGGTTTAGGGTTAGGGTTAGGGTTAGGGTTAGGGTTTGGTTTAGGGTTAGGGTTAGGCTTTGGCTTTGGGTTAGTGTTAGATTTAGGGTTAGTGTTAGGGTTAGGGTTTGAGTTTGGGTTAGGGTTTGGGTTAGTTTTAGGGTTAGGATTAGGGTTTGGGTTAGGGTTAAGGTTAGGGTTGGGTTAGGGTTAGGGTTAGGGTTAGGGTTAGGTTTTGGGTTTGGGTTAGGGTTAGGGTTAGGTTTTGGGTTTGGATTAGGGTTAGGGTTAGGATTAGGGTTAGGGTTAGGATTAGGCTTTGGCTTTGGGTTAGGGTTAGGTTTAGGGTTAGTGTTAGGGTTAGGGTTTGGGTTTGGGTTAGGGTTTGGGTTAGCGTTAGGGTTAGGATTAGGGTTTGGGTTAGGGTTAGGGTTAGGGTTGGGTTAGGGGTAGGGTTAGTGTTAGGGTTAGGATTGGGGTTTGGGTTAGGGTTAGGGTTAGGGTTGGGTTAGGGTTAGGGTTAGGGTTAGGGTTAGGGTTAGGGTTGGTGTTATGGTTAGGGTTTGAGTTAGGTTTACGGTTAGGCTTAAGGTTAGGTTTATTTTTTGGGTTTTCATTTAGGGTTAGGGTTAGGGTTTGAATTAGGGTTAGGGTTGTAGTTTGGGTTAGGGTTAGGGTTAGTGTTAGGGTTACTGTTTGGGTTAGGGATAGGGTTAGGGTTAGGTTTAGGGTTTCGGTTAGAGTTAAGTTTAGGGTTTGGTTTTGCGTTAGGTTTACCTTTAGGGTTAAAGTTAGGTTTAGGGGTTTAGTTTTCATTTAGGGTTAGGGTTAGGGTAGGGTTAGGTTTAGGATTAGGTTTAGGTTTAGTGTTAGGGTTTTAATTTGGTTTAGGTTTAGGGTTAGGGTTAGGGTTAGGGTTTGTGTTAGGTTTAGGGTAAGGTTTAGGGTTAAGTGTTGGGTTAGGTTTACGTTAGCGTTAGTGTTTGGGTTTGGGTTAGGGTTAGGGTTAGCGTTA
>CM069544.1:60762500-60770000 GCA_035773235.1 Eospalax fontanierii | reverse complement strand
GTTGGGTTAAGGTTAGGGTTAGGGTTAGGGTTAGGGTTAGGTTTTGGGTTTGGGTTAGGGTTAGGGTTAGGTTTTGGGTTAGGGTTAGGTTTAGGGTTAGGATGAGGGTTAGGGTTAGGATTAGGGTTTGGCTTTGGGTTAGGGTTAGGTTTAGGTTTAGTGTTAGGGTTAGGGTTTGGGTTTGGGTTAGGGTTTGGGTTAGCGTTAGGGTTAGGATTAGGGTGTGGGTTAGGATTGGGGTTCGGGTAGGTTTAGGGTTAGGCTTAGGGTTAGGGTTAGGGTTAGGATTATGGTTTTGGATTGGTTTAGGGTTAGTGTTATGGTTATGTTTAGAGATAGGTTTAGGGTTAGGGTTAAGGTTAGGTTTATTTTTTGGGTTTTCATTTAGGGTTAGGGTTAGGGTTTGAGTTAGGGTTAGGGTTTTAGTTTGGGTTAGGGTTAGGGATAGTGTTAGGGTTACGGTTTGTGTTAGGGTTAGAGTTATGGTTTGGGTTAGGGTTAAGTTTAGGGTTTGGTTTAGGTTTAGGTTTAACTTTAGGGTTAAAGTTAGGGTTAGGGGTTGGGTTTTGATTTAGGGTTAGGGTTAGGGTAGGGTTAGGTTTAGGGTTAGGTTTAGATTTAGGGTTAGGGTTAGGGTTTGGGTTTGGTTTAGGTTTAGGGATACGGTTAGGGTTAGGTTTTGTGTTAGGGTTAGGGTTAGGGTTTGGGTTAGGGTTAGGGTTAGGTTTTGGGTTTGGGTTACGGTTAGGGTTTGGGTTTGGGTTAGGGGTAGGATTAGGAACAGGGTTAGGGTTTGGTTTAGGGTTAGTGTCAAGGTTAGAAATTGGGTTAGGGTTAGGTTTAGGGTTTGGGTTAGGGTTAGATTTAGAGTTAGGGTTAGGGTAAGGGTTTGGGTTAGGGATAGGGTTAGGGTTGGCGTTAGGGTTAGGGTTTGGCTTACGGTTAGGGTTACGGTTAGGGTTAGGTTTAGGGTTTGGTTTAGGGTTGGGATTAGTGTTAGGGTTTGGGTTTGGGTTAGGGTTAGGGTTAGGGTTAGTGTTAGGGTTAGTGTTTGGTTTTTGGTTAGGGTTAGGGTGAGGTTTGGGTTAGGGTTAGGGTTAGGTGTTGGGTTTGGGTTAGGGTTTTGTTTTGGGTTAGGGATAGGGTTAGGGTTACTTTTATTGTTAGGATTAGGGTTAGGGTTAGGTTTTGGGTTGGGTTTAGGTTTAGGGTTAGGGTTAGGTTTTGGGTTTGGTTTAGGTTTAGGGTTAAGGTTAGGTTTTGTGTTAGGGTTAGGGTTAGGTTTAGGGTTAAGTTTTGGTTTAGGTTTAGGTTAGGGTTAGGGTTTGGGTTTGGGTTAGGGTTAGGGTTAGGGTTTGGTTTAGGGGTAGGATTAGGAATAGGGTTTGGGTTTGGGTTAGGGTTAGGGCTTCGGTTTGGGTTTGGGTTTGGGTTAGGGTTAGGTTTAAGATTAGGTTTGTGTTTGTGTTAGGGTTAGGGTTAGGGTTAGGTTTAAGGTTAAGGTTTGGGTTTGGGTTAGGGTTAGGGTTAGGGTTAGGGTTCAGTTTCGGGTTAGGGTTCGGATTATGGTTAGGGTTAGGGTTTGGGTTAGGGTTAGGGTTATGGTTAGAGTTAGTGGTAGGATTTCAGTTAGGGTTACGGTTAGGTTTTGTGTTATTGTTACGGTTAGGGTTTGTGTTTGGGTTAGAGATAGGGTTAGGGTTAGGGTATTGGTTGGGTTTGGGTTAGGGTTAAGCTTAGAGTTAGGTTTTGGGTTAGGATTAGTTTTAGGGTTTGGGTTAGGGATACGGTTAGGGTTTCATTTGGGTTAGGATTAGTGTTAGGGTTAGGGTTAGGGTTAGGGTTAGGGTTAGGGTTTGGGTTAGGGTTAGATTTAGGGTTTGGGTTAGGGTTAGATTTAGGTTTGGGTTAGGGTTAGGGTTTGGGTTAGGGTTAGGGTTAGGGTTAGAGTTACGGTTAGCGTTAGGGTTTGGTTTAGGATTAGGGTTAGGGTTTGGGTTAGGGTTAGGGTTAGAATTTGCGTTAGGGTTAGTTTTAGGCTTTGGGTTAGGGTTAGATTTAGAGTTAGGGTAAGGGTTAGGGTTTGGGTTAGGGATAGGGTTAGGGTTAGAGTTAGGGTTAGGGTTTGGTTTACGGTTAGGGTTACTGTTAGTGTTAGGTTTAGGGTTTGGGTTAGGGTTAGGGTTAGGGTTAGAGTTTGGCTTTGGTTTCGGGTTAGGTTTAGGGTTAGTGTTACGGTTAGGGTTTGTGTTTGGGTTAGGGTTTGTGTTAGTGTTAGGGTTAGGATTAGGGTTAGGGTTAGGGTTAGAGTTAGTGGTAGGATTTCGGTTAGGGTTACATTTAGTTTTTGGGTTATGGTTACGGTTAGGATTTGTCTTTGGGTTAGATTTAGGGTTAGGGTTAGGTTTAGGGTTTGGGTTAGGGGTTGAGTTAGAGTCAGACTTTGGGTTCGGATTAGGGTTAGGTTCAGGGTTAGGATGAGGGTTTGGTTTGGGTTAGGGTTAGGGTTTGTGTTAGGGTTAGGGTTAGGTTTAGTGTTTGGGTTAGGGTTAGGGTTAGGGTTTGTGTTTGGGTTAGGGTTCGGGTTAGGGTATGGGTTGGGTTTGGGTTAGGGTTAGATTTTGTGTTAGGGTTAGGGTTAGGTTTAGGGTTAAGTTCTGCGTTAGGTTTAGGTTAGGGTTAGGGTGTGGGTTTGGGTTAGGGTTAGGGTTAGGGTTTGGGTTTGGGTTACCGTTAGGGTTTGGGTTTGGGTTAGGGGTAGTGTTAGGAATAGGGTTAGGGTTTGGCTTAGGATTAGGGCTTGGGTTTGGGTTTGGGTTTGGGTTAGGTTTAGGTTTAAGATTAGGTTTGTATTTGTGTTAGGGTTAGTATTAGGGTTAGGTTTAGGGTTAGGGTTTGGTTTTGGGTTAGGGTTAGGGTTAGGGTTAGGTTTAGGTTTCGGTTTCGGGTTAGTGTTCGGGTTAGGTTTAGGGTTAGGTTTTGGGTTAGGGTTAGGGTTATGGGTAGAGTTAGTGGTAGGATTTCGGTTATGGTTACGGTTAGGTTTTGTCTTTGGGTTAGAGTTAGGGTTATGGTTAGGTTTAGGTTTTGGTTTAGGGATTGAGTTAGAGTCAGACTTTGGGTTAGGATTAGGGTTAGGTTTAGGGTTAGGGTTACGGTTTGGTTTTGTTAGGGTTAGTGTTTGGGTTAGGGTTAGGGTTAGCTTAGTGTTTGGGTTAGGGTTAGGGTTAGGGTTTGTGTTTGGGTTAGGGTTACGGTTAGCGATAGGGTTAGGGTTTTGGTTAGAGTTAGGGTTAGGGTTAGGATTAGGGTTAGGGTTTTCGTTTGGGTTAGGGTTAGGGTTAGATTTAGGGTTAGGATATGGGTTGGGTTTGGGTTAGTGTTAAGGATAGAGTTAGGGTTTGGATTAGGGTTAGGTTTAGGGTTTGGGTTAGTGTTAGGGTTTGGGTTAGGGTTAGATTAAGGGTTATGGTTAGGGTTTGGGTTAGGATTAGGGTTAGATTTAGGGTTAGGGTTAGGGTTTGGTTTAGGGTTAGGTTTAGGGTTATGGTTAGGGTTTGGTTTAGGATTAGGGTTAGAATTTGGGTTAGGGTTAGGTTTAGGGTTTGGGTTAGGGTTCGATTTAGAGTTAGGTTTAGGGTTTGGGTTATGGATAGGGTTAGGTTTAGAGTTAGGTTTAGGGTTTGGCTTACGGTTAGGGTTACCTTTAGGGTTAGGTTTAGGGTTTGGGTTAGGGTTAGGGTTAGGGTTAGGGTTTGGCTTTGGGTTAGGGTTAGGTTTAGGGTTAGTGTTAGGGTTAGGGTTTGAGTTTGGGTTAGGGTTTGGGTTAGTGTTAGGGTTAGGATTAGGGTTTGGGTTAGAGTTAGGGTTAGGGTTGGGTTAAGTTTAGGGTTAGGGTTAGGGTTAGGTTTTGGGTTTGGGTTAGGGTTAGGGTTAGGTTTTGGGTATGGGTTAGGGTTACGGTTAGGATTAGGGTTAGCCTTAGGGTTTGAGTTAGGTTTAGGGTTAGGGTTAAGCTTAGGTTTATTTTTTGGGTTTTCATTTAGGGTTAGGTTTAGGGTTTGAGTTAGGGTTAGGGTTTTAGTTTGGGTTAGGGTTAGGGTTAGGTTTAGTGTTAGGGTTACGGTTTGGATTAGGTTTAGGGTTAGGGTTTGGATTAGGGTTAAGTTTAGGATTTGGTTTAGTGTTAGGTTTAACTTTAGAGTTAAAGTTAGGTTTAGGGGTTGGGTTTTGATTTAGGGTTAGGGTTAGGGTAGGGTTAGGTTTAGGGTTAGGTTTAGGGTTAGGGTTAGGGTTAGGGTTAGGGTTTCGGTCTGATTTAGGTTTAGGGTTAGGGTTAGGGTTAGGGTTAGGGCTAGGAATAGAGTTAGGGTTGGCGTTAGGGTTAGGGTTTGGCTTACGGTTAGGGTTATGGTTAGGGTTAGGTTTAGGGTTTGGTTTAGGGTTAGGATTAGTGTTATGGTTTGGCTTTGGGTTAGGGTTAGGGTTAGGGTTAGTGTTAGGGTTAGTGTTTGGTTTTGGGTTAGGGTTAGGTTTAGGTTTGGGTTAGGGTTAGGGTTAGGTTTTGGGTTTGGGTTAGGGTTTGTTTTGGGTTTGGGATAGGGTTAGGGTTACTTTTATTGTTAGGGTTAGGGTTAGGGTTAGGTTTTGGGTTGGGTTTAGGTTTAGGGTTAGGGTTAGGTTTTTGGTTTGGTTTAGGTTTAGGGTTAGGGTTAGGGTTAGGTTTTGTGTTAGGGTTAGGGATAGGTTTAGGGTTAAGTTTTGGGTTAGGTTTAGGTTAGGGTTAGGTTTTGGGTTTGGGTTAGGTTTAGAGTTAGGGTTTGGTTTTGGGTTACGGTTAGGGTTTGGGTTTGATTTAGGGGTAGGGTTAGGAATAAGGTTAGGGTTTGGGTTAGGGTTAGGGCTTGGGTTTGGGTTTGGGTTTGGGTTAGGATTAGGTTTAAGATTAGGTTTGTGTTTGTGTTAGGGTTAGGGTTAGGGTTAGGTTTAGGGTTAGGGTTTGGGTTTGGGTTAGGGTTAGGGTTAGGGTTAGGGTTAGGGTTTGGGTTAGTGTTAGACTTAGGGTTGGGTTAGGGTTAGGTTTTGGGTTAGGGTTAGGGTTAGTGTTAGAGTTACCGTTAGCGTTAGGTTTTGGTTTAGGATTAGGGTTAGGGTTTGGGTTAGGGTTAGGGTTAGAATTTGGGTTAGGGTTAGGTTTAGGGTTTGGGTTAGGGTTAGATTTAGAGTTAGGGTAAAGGTTAGGGTTTGGGTTAGGGATAGGGTTACGGTTAGAGTTAGGGTTAGGGTTTGGTTTACGGTTAGGGTTACCGTTAGTGTTAGGTTTAGGGTTTGGGTTAGGGTAAGGGTTAGGGTTAGAGTTTGGCTTTGGTTTCGGGTTAGGTTTAGGGTTAGTGTTACGGTTAGGGTTTGGGTTTGGGTTAGGGTTTGGGTTAGTGTTAGGGTTAGGATTAGGGTTAGGGTTAGGGTTAGAGTTAGTGGTAGGATTTCGGTTAGGGTTACAGTTAGTTTTTGGGTTATGGTTACGCTTAGGTTTTGTCTTTGGGTTAGATTTAGGGATAGGGTTAGGTTTAGGGTTAGGGTTAGGGTTTGGTTTTGTTAGGGTTAGTGTTTGGGTTAGGGTTAGGGTTAGCTTAGTGTTTGGGTTAGGGTTAGGGTTAGGGTTTGTGTTTGGGTTAGGGTTACGGTTAGCGTTAGGGTTAGGGTTTGGGTTAGAGTTAGGGTTAGGGTTAGGATTAGGGTTAGAGTTTGCGTTTGGGTTAGGGTTAGGGTTAGGTTTAGGGTTAGGGTATGGGTTGGGTTTGGGTTAGGGTTAAGGATAGAGTTAGGGTTTGGATTAGGGTTAGGTTTAGGGTTTGGGTTAGTGTTAGGGTTTGGGTTAGGGTTAGATTCAGGGTTATGGTTAGGGTTTGGGTTAGGATTAGGGTTAGATTTAGGGTTAGGGTTAGGGTTTGGTTTAGGTTAGGTTTAGGGTTATGGTTAGGGTTTGGTTTAGGATTAGGATTAGAATTTGGGTTAGGGTTAGGTTTAGGGTTTGGGTTAGTGTTCGATTTAGAGTTAGGGTTAGGGTTTGGGTTATGGATAGGGTTAGGGTTAGAGTTAGGTTTAGGGTTTAGCTTACGGTTAGGGTTACCTTTAGTGTTAGGTTTAGGGTTTGGGTTAGGGTTAGGGTTAGGGTTAGGGTTTGGCTTTGGGTTAGGGTTAGGTTTAGGGTTAGTGTTAGGGTTAGGGTTTGAGTTTGGGTTAGGGTTTGTGTTAGTGTTAGGGTTAGGATTAGGGTTTGGGTTAGGGTTAGGGTTAGGGTTGGGTTAAGGTTAGGGTTAGGGTTAGGGTTAGGTTTTGGGTTTGGGTTAGGGTTAGGGTTAGGTTTTGGGTTTGGGTTAGGGTTACGGTTAGGATTAGGGTTAGGGTTAGGATTAGGGTTTGGCTTTGGGTTAGGGTTAGGTTTAGGGTTAGTGTTAGTGTTAGGGTTTGGGTTTGGGTTAGGGTTTGGGTTAGCATTAGGGTTAGGATTAGGGTTTGGGTTAGGGTTAGGGTTAGGGTTGGTTTAGGGGTAGGGGTAGGGTTAGGGTTAGGGTTAGGGTTAGGGTTAGGGTTTTGGTTTGGGTTAGGGTTAGTGTTATGGTTAGAGTTTGAGTTAGGGTTAGGGTTAGGATTAAGGTTAGGTTTATTTTTTGGGTTTTCATTTAGGGTTAGGGTTAGGGTTTGAGTTAGGGTTAGGGTTTTAGTTTGGGTTAGGGTTAGGGTTAGTGTTATGGTTACGGTTTGGATTAGGGTTAGGGTTAGGGTTTGGGTTAAGGTTAAGTTTAGGGTTTGGTTTAGGGTTAGGTTTAACTTTAGGGTTGGGTTTTGATTTAGGGTTAGGGTTAGGGTAGGGTTAGGTTTAGGGTTAGGTTTAGGGTTAGGGTTAGGGTTAGGGTTTGCGTTTGATTTAGGTTTAGGGTTAGGGTTAGGGTTAGGGTTAGGGTTAGGGTTTGGGTTAGGGATAGGGTTAGGGTTGGCGTTAGGGTTAGGGTTTGGCTTACGGTTAGGGTTACGGTTAGGGTTAGGTTTAGGGTTTGGTTTAGGGTTGGGATTAGTGTTAGGGTTTGGCTTTGGGTTAGGGTTAGGGTTAGGGTTAGTGTTAGGGTTAGTGTTTGGTTTTGGGTTAGGATTAGGTTTAGGTTTGGGTTAGGGTTAGGGTTAGGTTTTGGGTTTGGGTTAGGGTTTTGTTTTGGGTTAGGGATAGGGTTAGGGTTACTTTTATTGTTAGGGTTAGGGTTAGGGTTAGGTTTTGGGTTGGGTTTAGGTTTAGGGTTAGGGTTAGTTTTTGGGTTTGGTTTAGGATTAGGGTTAGGGTTAGGGTTAGGTTTTGTGTTAGGGTTACGGTTAGGTTTAGGGTTAAGTTTTGGGTTAGGTTTAGGTTAGGGTTAGGGTTTGGGTTTGGGTTAGGTTTAGAATTAGGGTTTGGTTTTGGGTTACGGTTAGGGTTTGGGTTTGATTTAGGTGTAGGTTTAGGAATAA
>CM069544.1:60742500-60752500 GCA_035773235.1 Eospalax fontanierii | reverse complement strand
CTTAGGATTAGGGCTTGGGTTTGGGTTTGGGTTTGGGTTAGGGTTAGGTTTAAGATTAGGTTTGTGTTTGTGTTAGGGTTAGTGTTAGGGTTAGGTTTAGGGTTAGGGTTTGGGTTTGGGTTAGGGTTAGGGTTAGGGTTAGGGTTAGAGTTTGGCTTTGGTTTCGGGTTAGGTTTAGGGTTAGTGTTACGGTTAGGGTTTGGGTTTGGGTTAGGGTTTGGGTTAGTGTTAGGGTTAGGATTAGGGTTAGGGTTAGGGTTAGAGTTAGTGGTAGGATTTCGGTTAGGGTTACAGTTAGTTTTTGGGTTATGGTTACGTTTAGGTTTTGTCTTTGGGTTGGATTTAGGGATAGGGTTAGGTTTAGGGTTAGGGTTAGGGTTTGGTTTTGTTAGGGTTAGTGTTTGGGTTAGGGTTAGGGTTAGCTTAGTGTTTGGGTTAGGGTTAGGGTTAGGGTTTGTGTTTGGGTTAGGGTTACGGTTAGCGTTAGGGTTAGGGTTTGGGTTAGAGTTAGGGTTAGGGTTAGGATTAGGGTTAGAGTTTGCGTTTGGGTTAGGGTTAGGGTGAGGTTTAGGGTTAGGGTATGGGTTGGGTTTGGGTTAGGGTTAAGGATAGAGTTAGGGTTTGGATTAGGGTTAGGTTTAGGGTTTGGGTTAGTGTTAGGGTTTGGGTTAGGGTTAGATTCAGGGTTATGGTTAGGGTTTGGGTTAGGATTAGGGTTATGCAGGGAGCCGGTCAGCGCCATTACAAAATGGCGCCGACTTCCTGGAGCCGCCTGTCAAATTGCTCCATTGAGGAAATGTTTTGGCGCGCAAGCCATCCCGAGGCTGCGCATGCGCGTCAATTCGCGCGTCAATTTAAACTCTCCCGAGCCAATCCCGTGGCTTTGCTTGTGGCGGGCTGTCAGCATCCAATCCCGAGCTGTCATACCGCCCTGCTTACTATAAAAGGCCGCTGAACAAGCCCGCTCTTTGCCCCTCGTCATCAACGCCCATCAGTCAACCGAGAGGCTCTCCAATAAAGTGCGATCCAAGAAGAATCTTCGTTGTGGTGGTTTTCTTCCTCTGCTGGTCGGAGGGTGTTCGCCGCAAAGTGGTGCCGAAACCCGGGACGCCGGGTTGCAGTGCGGCTACCTGGCGAGGGGCCGAAGAGGATTCAGAACTTGACGCACGGAGAGGAAAGGCGCCGGTAAGTCATCCCCATGATCGTGTCTGAGCTGCAGCTCACCCTGATCTGTGCTATTGCCCTTATTTTGTGGTTCTTTGTGGTTGCTGTTTTTTGCCATTGCCTCCGATGTGACGACCCGAGCAAAGCGTGCTGCCGCGATTCCGTTTAGTCAGCGGCGAAAAGGTGAAAGTAATTCCTTGATAGTGAGCAAAGGCGTTTCCCTTGTTCCTTGAGAAGGTTTAAGCTCTGCCTTAAAGTAAAAAAGGGCACGCATTTGCTAGTTATGGGTCACGGTCCCAGCTCTGAAATTCCGGGTGGGGACTTTATTACACCTATTAAGGAGTTACTTCGGCAGAGAGACATCAAGATCTCCAATCAGACCATAAAAAAGATCGTAAGGGACCTGGATGCGGCCGCTCCATGGTTCGCGATCTCGGGAGACCTTTCTCTCCCTTCATGGGAAAAATTGGGTAAAGACCTAGAGAGAGTCAAGGAAGAGGGAGAGTTAGGGAAAGGTACCCTCCCCTTTTGGAGATTAATCCATTCGTGTCTCAGCAAAGGAAGCCATACCAATCTCATTAAGGAGGGAAGAAGGGCACTAGTAAGGCATCAGGATAGCCTCTCAGAGTCAGATGTGAGTGGGGAAATGCAAGTAAGGCCTAAAAGAAAACAAAAACAGAAGGAAAAAAGTTTAAAAGAAGAGCTCCAAGAAGCTAGTCATAGTAAAGATCCCGGTGAAAGGGATATTAAGAATGAAAAATGGCGGTCGCCGTCCCCTAAACCCTTATATCCTTCCTTGGAGGAGTTTGCACATTTGTCAATACAGGGACAAAGTTCTAGTGAGGAGGTATCTGAAGAGGAGCAGGAAGTAGAGGAAGTAATTATCCCTCATGCAACAGGGCCCTGGCACCCCCCGGAAGGAGGAGGGGCCTCCGTAAAGAAAAGGGCTACTGTTTCGGCGGGAAATTTTAAACAAGGGGCGGGGCCTATAGCACCCCCACCCTATGCATCCAACACGGGTCAGTGTTGTTTTATTCAGCCAGGAACCTGGTCTCGTTTATTTTCTATTTTCCCCGTGTTTGAGGATTTAGCCACTCATATTAGAAGGCATGAGCCAGTGCCTTACAAACAGCTTAAAGATTTAGTGCAGGCGGTCAAAGATTTTGGACCAGGAGCGGATTACTCGGTAGCTTTGTTACGGAGAATTATAGCAGTCCCTTTGACCCCCACAGATTGGATTGAATTGGCCAAGGCTTGCCTAACAAGAGGCCAGTTCCTTGAATTTAAATCGATGGTCACAGATAACGCCCAGACTCAGGCTAGAAAAAATGCTCAGGATGGTCACCCACACTGGAATATGGATATGCTTTTAGGTCTTGGACAGTTTATGATGCATCAAACTGGCTACCCGACAGAGGTGTATCAACAGATTAATGAAATTCACTATAAAGCTTGGCGAGCTATTCCTAACAAAGGAGAAACAATAGGACACTTAACTAAGATTGTTCAAGGCCCTACAGAGCCGTTTGCAGATTTTGCGGCTCGGCTCATGGATGTGGCTGAAAAAACTGTTGGCACCGCTGATCATACCATGCCCTTTGTTCTACAACTAATCTATGAACAAAGTACAAAGGACTGCCAAAAGGCCATAAACCCCATAAGGAAAAAGGGATTGGATGCCTGGATTAAAGCTTGTCGGGAAGTAGGTGGACCGTTGTCCAATGCAGGTTTAGCAGCTGCGGTGCTTGCTGCCACTAGGGCCAAGTCCGCTCAGCTTACCAAGAGATGTTTTAAATGTGGACAGCAGGGTCACTTTAAGCGCCAGTGCCCCCAGTCGGATGGCTTCCCTGGAGGACCCTTAGCTCGGGGAACGCGTATAGCGCGGCCTCCTGGTACCTGCCCTCGATGTAAAAAGGGAAAACATTGGGCTAGTGACTGTAGGTCCACTAAGGACATTAACGGGATGCCTATTCAGCCAGTAGTAACAGCCCAGGAGTCAAAAAACGGAGTGACGGGCCCTCGACCCCAGGGCCCGCAAATCTATGGGGCACTCCAGGCACCAGCTGTCACCCTGGGGCCACTACCGTCCGAAGAGCCACCTCAGGCTCCGCAGGGATGGACATCTGTGCCGCCTCTGGGACAGTATTAACACCTAATATGGGAGTCCAAGTTTTGGAGACGGACGTCTGCGGGCCACTAGATAACGATAAGGTTGGCCTGTTGTTAGGGCGCTCCTCCTCTACCCAAAAAGGACTTGTTGTTCTTCCCGGGGTTATTGACTCAGATTATCAGGGGACCCTTAAGGTTCTCTGTCATTCCCCTTATGGGGTTGTTTCAATTGCCCCTGGTGACTGCATAGCCCAGTTGTTGTTTCTACCTTCCTCACATTCCCATTATCCAACGCAAGACAAAAGTCGCCAAGAAGGGTGTCTTAAGTCCTCAGGTATGGATGTAGCATGTCTTTCTATGCAATTGGATTATAGGCCTATGTTAGATCTTAAGATAGAAGGAAGGATTTTCTCAGGCCTTATAGACACTGGCGCGGACCGTAGCATTGTCCGGATGAGTTCATGGCCTCGAGCCTGGCCTCTTCAAAACTCTTCGCAAACATTACAGGGCCTGGGGTATGCAAACTCCCCAAAAGTCAGCGCAAAAGAATTGTCCTGGAGTACAGAGGAGGGACAAAAAGGCAGGTTCCAACCTTATGTCTTAGAAGTACCCGTTAATTTATGGGGACGGGATATTCAAACCCAAATGCAATTACGCCTCACCAATGAGTATTCGAAGGCTAGTCAAACTATGTTAAAAATTCAGGGGTTTGTTCCAGAGAAAGGTCTAGGGAAACACTTACAAGGACGAATTGAACCCATTATCCCTACACTCAAGCAAGATCGCAAAGGACTGGGTTTTACCTAGGGGCCGCTGAAAACCTTGCCTCCACTGAGGACCCTATACCTATCCCATGGCTTTCTGAAAAGCCAGTATGGGTCCCTCAGTGGCCCCTATCTTTGGAGAAACTGGAGGCAGCTCACAAGTTAGTTTTACAGGAAAAATTGTTAGGTCATTTAGAGTCTTCTGTTTCCCCCTGGAATACTCCTATTTTTGTTATAAAGAAACGATTGGGGAAATGGAGATTGCTTCATGACTTAAGAGCAGTAAATGCACAGATGCAACTATTGGGACCAGTTCAAAGAGGTCTACCCCTCCTCTCAGCCTTACCTAAAGGCTGGCCTGTAATAGTGCTTGATATTAAAGATTGTTTCTTTTCTATCCCCCTCTTTCCTGATGATAGAAAACGCTTTGCCTTTACCCTTCCCTCCATTAATCATGAACAACCAGATGCTCGTTTTCAGTGGAGGGTTCTGCCGCAGGGCATGGCTAATAGTCCCACCATGTGCCAATTGTTTGTGGATTTTGCCCTTCTTCCGGTACGGCAGCTATTTCCTTCTTTGCGTATAGTCCATTATATGGATGATATTTTGTTATCTGCATCTACATTGGCTGTTTTGCATGACTCCTTTAGGGAGACGGTGAAAGCTTTGGAAAAAAGAGGGCTCGTTATCGCCCCAGATAAGGTTCAGCAGACAGATACTGTCTCCTTTTTGGGATCTCTCGTTTCCCCGATTACCATCAAGCCACAAAAGTTATGCATTCGTACTTCCCATCTATATACCCTGCATGATTTTCAAAAGTTATTGGGAGATGTTAATTGGCTTCGAGGGTTTCTGCATATTCCCCGGTCAGAATTATTGCCACTTTTTTCCATCCTTGAGGGTGATCCAAATGTTTCCTCCCCCCGTGTTCTTACATCAGCAGCGCGTGGAGCTCTAACTAAGATTGAAAGTGCACTGAGTGCAGCTCAGCTTGATCGATATGAGCCGGCTGAGCCACTTTTATTATGCATTTTAAAGACCAAAGATGTTCCCTTAGGAGTGGTATGGCAAAAAGGACCTCTGTTGTGGCTCCATGGAAATAGTTTAGGTTTTCGCACATTACAATATTTTCCTCAACTAGTAGCTCAACAAGCTATTTTAGGGCTTAAATATTGCTTGATGTATTTTGGTAAGCTGCCTGATAAGTTGATAATTCCCTACACTAAACAACAGGTGGAAGTTTTGGCTGCCACGGTGGATGATTGGAGTATATTAGTATGTGCTTTTCCTTATAAAATAGATAACCATTATCCCAAAAGTCCCATCTTAACCTTTGTTGAACATAATTTAGTGTATTTTCCCAAGGTTACTGCCATTAGGCCCATTACAAATGCTATTACAATTTTTACTGATGGATCCAAGACAGGACGGGGAGCCTATCTTGTACAAGGTAGAAAGCCTGTGGTCCGCATGTTTCGACCCAATGCTCCTCAGGTTGTAGAGTGTATGATTGTGCTGGAGGTTTTCCAAACGTTTTCTGAATCTTTTAATTTATATACGGATTCCCAATACGTGGCTAATGCACTGTCCGCCTTGGAGGTGGCGGCTTATGTAAAACCTGCTAGCACAGTTTCCACTATTTTAGTCCAACTCCAAACATTAATTTTACAACGAGCTTGCCCCTTTTTTCGTTTCACATTTACGTGCTCATTCTTTGCTTCCTGGTCCCCTAACACAAGGCAATGATATCGTAGATCAAGCCACCAGGATGGCTATGCTTTCCCTAAATGATAAAACATCACTTGCCTTTGACTTCCATAAATTGTACCATGTGCCTGCTGAAACTCTAAGGCGCAAATTTTCCCTTTCCCGTCAAGAGGCACGAAATATAGTTAAGGCTTGTCAAACCTGTGTCACCTTTTTACCATCTCCCCATGTTGGGGTTAATCCTCGTGGCCTTCGCCCTGGAGACTTATGGCAAATGGATGTGACACATATTTCTGAATTTGGAAAGTTAAAGTATGTTCATGTGTCCGTGGACACTTGTTCTGGCATTGTTCACGCCACTCCCCTGACGGGAGAAAAGGTGCTTCACGTAAAGACCCATTGCTTGGAAGCTTGGGCTGCCTGGGGAAGGCCAGGTCGCCTAAAGACAGATAATGGTCCAGCGTATTCCTCTTCAGGTTTCCGTACTTTTTGTGCCTTAATGCAAGTAGCCCATGCCACTGGCCTTCCATACAATCCACAGGGCCAAGGTATAGTAGAAAGGGCTAATAAAACCTTGCAGGCCATTTTGATAAAGCAAAGAAAAGGTATTGCAGAGAATGCAACCCCCAAGGAGCGAGTTTCCCTCGCCCTTTTTACAATAAATTTCCTAATATTAGACCCTCATGGCCAGTCTGCTGCTGACAGACATAGTCAAAGGGATGTTTCTAAGTCCCGCGAAATGGTCATGTGGAAGGATGTTATATCCAATAAATGGATGGGACCGGATCTGGTTATTAACAGATCCAGGGGAGCTGTTTGTGTTTTTCCTCAGACTGAAGAATCACCTCATTGGGTCCCCAGTCGCTTGGTGAAGACCATCCAACCCGCGCTGGACGATGCCTCTGCACAGGGCAAGACGGAGCCTGCCAATGTTGCTGATCCTCCTCCAACTCTGGACAGCGAGTGAAGGAGAACAACGCTGGGGATTTCTGTCTGTCTTCCCAATACCTGTTCCAGTTCGCCATGATTCGTCGGTCTTTCCTCGCTTCTTCACAACTGAAAAGGACTTAGGTTTGCCATTGCTTCCGGAGGACACTCTTATTGCATTCCTACAGAGTTCTCGGAGTTTTATTGAGACTGGTGCCTTGTGTTTTACTCTTGATACTCCCCGCAATTCTTGCATCCCATTGAGGCAGCAGAGTTTTGCATGGTTTAAGGACAAAAACAGCAAAACTTATGTTGGTATACCTCAGGTTACAGATGTAGAAAATAACACAAAGCGGGTTCATAATATGACCTTCATCGACACAGCTGTCTGGTTCAATGGAACCTTGCCAGATGTTACACACTGGCACTCTAAGGAGACACTTCACCAGCCTCGTCTCGCTCCACATTGTTCAGGCACATATGAACAGGACCTTTGGCCTTGGTCTGAGTGTCAGTCCACTTCTGTCAATTGGGCAGATGCAGGCAGGTTTTTCACTTTTTCACCAGACATGCGTGGCCAAAGGCCGTTTCAAAATACATGGACAATGGGACCTTTTCTACAAGATGCCAGATATTATCCTTTTACCAAGTGGTTGTTGTGTGGGGTTAATGGAAGTTGTACTGATATGACGCCCTTTGTTCTCTTACAAGGAGGGTCCATAGCCTATAGCAGTATCACATTTACTAGCTTAGTATGGGCAGACAGGTCAAAACCACCTACCCAAAATGAAGGAGCATCATATACAATCTTTAATACAACAGGAGGAGCGGTTGTAATCAATCGCCATTTAGACCCAACAAAAAATAAGACTTATACCATAACTCCAGTTTGTGTATATCCACCCTTTCTATTTGTGCTTAGCAATTACACCTTTAATAATTGTACTAAGAATACATGTGCTCTTGCACAATGTTGGAAGGCTAATCAATGGAAAAGTGCTCTAGTACTTAGAGTACCCCGCTGGGTTCCAGTCCCTGTGGAAGTCCCTGGTACCCTAACCCTTTTCCGCTCTAAAAGGGACTTTGGAATTACGGCTGCAGTAATTACAGCTATAGTTGCAGCTACCGCTGCCGCTACTGCGGCAGGAATAGCCCTAAGTCAGAGTGTCCAAACTGCAGAGACACTTAATAACATGGCCTCAGAGACTGCACAGGCCTTAGACTCTCAACGATTCTTAGATTCTAGAGTAAAAGGAGGGATTATGATATTGAATCAAAGAATAGATTTGGTACAAGAACAACTTGACATGTTGTGGCAAGTAGCCCAATTGGGATGTGAGTGGAAATTTCAAGCGTTATGTGTTACAAGTGTTCTGTATGATAATACTTCTATAGCAGCAGATTTGTCTAAACAATTGTCAAATTATTTAGTGGGTAATTGGAGTGACGCTTTTGATAAGGATTTGGAAAAACTTCGGAGAGCTGTTATTACCATTAATTCCACCCGTGTAGACCCCAGCCTGACAAATGGGTTTGTTTCCTGGTTTTCCTCTGTATTTTCGCATTTTAAAGAATGGGTGGGAGTAGGCATGTTTGCGGTCTGCAGCATTGGAGGATGCATACTATGTCTGTGGTTAATTTGTAGGATGAGAGCCCAAGCAAAAAGGGACAAAGTTATTATTTCTCAGGCATTAGTCGCCTTGGAATGTGGAGAATCCCCTCAAATATGGCTGGCAGCCCTAAAGAAATGAAAAATTGGCTCTGCCCTGGCCCTTGCACCCTCTGGGATCAGTATGACCCATTGCACGAGGATGGGCAGTGGCAGAGATATTTTTGGCCCAGACTTTGCCTTAGCACGCCCAGGGAGTATTTGCCCATTGCACGGGCTTAGGAAAGACTGTTTGGCCTTTGTTTCCCTTGATCGGTCGGCACATCATGAGGTGAAGACCAGATCGGGAACGTTGTATTTCCTAGGGCTCTGCTAGCATATAAGAAAAAAGGGGGAGCTGCAGGGAGCCGGTCAGCGCCATTACAAAATGGCGCCGACTTCCTGGAGCCGCCTGTCAAATTGCTCCATTGAGGAAATGTTTTGGCGCGCAAGCCATCCCGAGGCTGCGCATGCGCGTCAATTCGCGCGTCAATTTAAACTCTCCCGAGCCAATCCCGTGGCTTTGCTTGTGGCGGGCTGTCAGCATCCAATCCCGAGCTGTCATACCGCCCTGCTTACTATAAAAGGCCGCTGAACAAGCCCGCTCTTTGCCCCTCGTCATCAACGCCCATCAGTCAACCGAGAGGCTCTCCAATAAAGTGCGATCCAAGAAGAATCTTCGTTGTGGTGGTTTTCTTCCTCTGCTGGTCGGAGGGTGTTCGCCGCAGGGTTAGATTTAGGGTTAGGGTTAGGGTTTGGTTTAGGTTAGGTTTAGGGTTATGGTTAGGGTTTGGTTTAGGATTAGGGTTAGAATTTGGGTTAGGGTTAGGTTTAGGGTTTGGGTTAGTGTTCGATTTAGAGTTAGGGTTAGGGTTTGGGTTATGGATAGGGTTAGGGTTAGAGTTAGGTTTAGGGTTTAGCTTACGGTTAGGGTTACCTTTAGGGTTAGGTTTAGGGTTTGGGTTAGGGTTAGGGTTAGGGTTAGGGTTTGGCTTTGGGTTAGGGTTAGGGTTAGGGTTAGTGTTAGGGTTAGGGTTTGAGTTTGGGTTAGGGTTTGTGTTAGTGTTAGGGTTAGGATTAGGGTTTGGGTTAGGGTTAGGGTTAGGGTTGGGTTAAGGTTAGGGTTAGGGTTCGGGTTAGGTTTTGGGTTTGGGTTAGGGTTAGGGTTAGGTTTTGGGTTTGGGTTAGGGTTACGTTTAGGATTAGGGTTAGGGTTAGGATTAGGGTTTGGCTTTGGGTTAGGGTTAGGTTTAGGGTTAGTGTTAGTGTTAGTGTTAGGGTTTGGGTTTGGGTTAGGGTTTGGGTTAGCATTAGGGTTAGGATTAGGGTTTGGGTTAGGGTTAGGGTTAGGGTTGGGTTAGGGGTAGGGGTAGGGTTAGGGTTAGGGTTAGGGTTAGGGTTAGGGTTAGGGTTTTGGTTTGGGTTAGGGTTAGTGTTATGGTTAGAGTTTGAGTTAGGGTTAGGGTTAGGATTAAGTTTAGGTTTATTTTTTGGGTTTTCATTTAGGGTTAGGGTTAGGGTTTGAGTTAGGGTTAGGGTTTTAGTTTGGGTTAGGGTTAGGGTTAGTGTTATGGTTACGGTTTGGATTAGGGTTAGGGTTAGGGTTTGGGTTAAGGTTAAGTTTAGGGTTTGGTTTAGGGTTAGGTTTAACTTTAGTGTTGGGTTTTGATTTAGGGTTAGG
>CM069544.1:60735000-60737500 GCA_035773235.1 Eospalax fontanierii | reverse complement strand
TTGGGTTAGGGTTAAGCTTAGAGTTAGGTTTTGGGTTAGGATTAGTTTTAGGGTTTGGGTTAGGGATACGGTTAGGGTTTCATTTGGGTTAGGATTAGTGTTAGGGTTAGGGTTAGGGTTAGGGTTTGGGTTAGGGTTAGATTTAGGGTTGGGTTAGGGTTAGGGTTTGGGTTAGGGTTAGGGTTAGGGTTAGAGTTACGGTTAGCGTTAGGGTTTGGTTTAGGATTAGGGTTAGGGTTTGGGTTAGGGTTAGGGTTAGAATTTGCGTTAGGGTTAGGTTTAGGGTTTGGGTTAGGGTTAGATTTAGAGTTAGGGTAAGGGTTAGGGTTTGGGTTAGGGTTAGGGTTAGGGTTAGAGTTTGGCTTTGGTTTCGGGTTAGGTTTAGGGTTAGTGTTACGGTTAGGGTTTGGGTTTGGGTTAGGGTTTGGGTTAGTGTTAGGGTTAGGATTAGGGTTAGGGTTAGGGTTAGAGTTAGTGGTAGGATTTCGGTTAGGGTTACAGTTAGTTTTTGGGTTATGGTTACGGTTAGGTTTTGTCTTTGGGTTAGATTTAGGGTTATGGTTAGGTTTAGGGTTTGGGTTAGGGGTTGAGTTAGAGTCACACTTTGGGTTCGGATTAGGGTTAGGTTGAGGGTTAGGGTTAGGGTTAGGGTTAGGGTTAGGGTTAGGTTTAGGGTTGGGTTAAGGTTAGGGTTTGGGTTAGGGTTAGGGTTAGGGTTAGGGTTAGAGTTAGGGTTAGAGTTAGGGTTTGATTTAGGGTTAGGGTTAGGGTTACGGTTTATGATAGGGTTAGTGTTAGGGTTAGGTTTAGGGTTTGGTTTAGGGTTAAGTTTAGGGTTTGGTTTAGGGTTAGGTTTAACTTTAGGGTTAAAGTTAGGGTTAGGTGTTGGGTTTTGATTTAGGGTTAGGGTTAGGTTAGGGTTAGGTTTAGGGTTAGATTTAGGTTTAGGTTTAGGGTTAGGATTTGGGTTTGGTTTAGGTTTAGGCTTAGGGTTAGGGTTAGGTTTTGTGTTAGGGTTAGTGTTAGGGTTTGGGTTAGGGTTAGGGTTAGGTTTTGGGTTTGGGTTACGGTTAGGGTTTGGGTTTGGGTTAGGCGTAGGGTTAGGAATAGGGTTAGGGTTTGGCTTTGGGTTAGGGTTAGGGTTAGGGTTAGTGTTAGGGTTAGTGTTTGGTTTTGGGTTAGGATTAGGTTTAGGTTTGGGTTAGGGTTAGGGTCAGGTTTTGGGTTTGGGTTAGGGTTTTGTTTTGGGTTAGGGATAGGGTTAGGGTTACTTTTATTGTTAGAGTTAGGGTTAGAGTTAGGTTTTGGGTTGGGTTTAGGTTTAGGGTTAGGGTTAGTTTTTGGGTTTGGTTTAGGATTAGGGTTAGGGTTAGGGTTAGGTTTTGTGTTAGGGTTACGGTTAGGTTTAGGGTTAAGTTTTGGGTTAGGTTTAGGTTAGGGTTAGGGTTTGGGTTTGGGTTAGGTTTAGAATTAGGGTTTGGTTTTGGGTTACGGTTAGGGTTTGGGTTTGATTTAGGGGTAGGTTTAGGAATAAGGTTAGGGTTTGGGTTAGGGTTAGGGCTTGGGTTTGGGTTTGGGTTTGGGTTAGGGTTAGGTTTAAGATTAGGTTTCTGTTTGTGTTAGCATTAGGGTTAGGGTTAGGTTTAGGGTTAGGGTTTGGGTTTGGTTTAGGGTTAGGGTTAGGGTTAGGGTTAGGGTTCAGTTTCGGGTTAGGGTTCGGGTTAGGTTTAGGGTTAGGGTTTGGGTTAGGGTTAGGGTAATGGTTAGAGTTAGTGGTAGGATTTCAGTAAGGATTACGGTTACGTTTTGGGTTATTGTTACGGTTAGGGTTTGTCTTTGGGTTAGAGTTAGGGTTAGGGTTAGGTTTAGGGTTTGGGTTAGGGGTTGAGTTAGAGTCAGACTTTGGGTTAGGATTAGGGTTAGGTTTAGGGTTAGGGTGAGGTTTTGGTTTGGGTTAGGGTTAGTGTTTGTGTTAGGGTTAGGGTTAGGTTTAGTGTTTGGGTTAGGGTTAGAGTTTGTGTTTCGGTTAGAGTTAGGGTTAGGGTTAGGGTATTGGTTGGGTTTGGGTTAGGGTTAAGCTTAGAGTTAGGTTTTGGGTTAGGATTAGTTTTAGGGTTTGGGTTAGGGATACGGTTACGATTTCATTTGGGTTAGGATTAGTGTTAGGGTTAGGGTTAGGGTTACGGTTTGGGTTAGGGTGAGATTTAGGGTTGGGTTAGGGTTAGGGTTTGGGTTAGGGTTAGGGTAAGGGTTAGAGTTACGGTTAGCGTTAGGGTTTGGTTTAGGATTAGGGTTAGGGTGTGGGTGAGGGTTAGGGTTAGAATTTGCGTTAGGGTTAGGTTTAGGGTTTGGGTAAGGGTTAGATTTAGAGTTAGGGTAAGGGTTAGGGTTTGGGTTAGGGTTAGGGTTAGGGTTAGAGTTTGGCTTTGGTTTCGGGTTAGGTTTAGGGTTAGTGTTACGGTTAGGGTTTGGATTTGGGTTAGGGTTTGGGTTAGTGTTA
>CM069544.1:60722500-60730000 GCA_035773235.1 Eospalax fontanierii | reverse complement strand
TTGATTTAGGTTTAGGGTTAGGGTAGGGTTAGGTTTAGGGTTAGGTTTAGGTTTAGGTTTAGGGTTATTGTTTGGGTTTGGTTTAGGATTAGGGTTAGGGTTAGGGTTAGGTTTTGTGTTAGGGTTAGGGTTAGGGTTTGGTTTAGGGTTAGGGTTAGGTTTTGGGTTTGGGTTACGTTTAGGGTTTGTGTTTGGGTTAGGGGTAGGGTTAGGAATAGGGTAAGGGTTTGGTGTAGGGTTAGTGTTAAGTTTAGAATTTGGGTTAGGGTTAGGTTTAGGGTTTGGGTTAGGGTTAGATTTAGAGTAAGGGTTAGGGTTAGGGTTTGGGCTAGGGATAGGGTTAGGGTTGGCGTTAGGGTTAGGGTTTGGCTTACGGTTAGGGTTACGGTTAGGGTTAGGGTTAGGGTTAGGGTTAGGGTTAGGGTTATGGTTAGGGTTAGGGTTAGGGCTTGGGTTTGGGTTATGATTAGTGTTTGGGTTTGGGTTAGGGGTAGGGTTAGGAATAGAGTTAGGGTTTGAGTTAGGGTTAGGGTTAAGGTTAGAATTTGTGTTAGGGTTAGGTTTAGGGTTTGGTTTAGGGTTAGATTTAGAGTTATAGTCAGGGTTAGGGTTGGGTTAGGGATAGGGGTAGGGTTAGCGTTAGTGTTATGGTTTGGCTTACGGTTAGGGTTTGGGTTAGTGTTAGGGTTAGGGTTAGGGTTTGTGTTAGTGTTAGGGTTAGTGTTTGGTTTTGGGTTAGGGGTAGGGGAAGGTTTGGGTTAGGGTGAGGGTTAGGTTTTGGGTTTGGGTTAGGGTTTTGTTTTGGGTTAGGGATAGGTTTAGGGTTACTTTTATTGTTAGGGTTAGGGTTAGGGTTATGTTTTGGGTTGGGCTTAGGTTTAGGGTTAGGGTTAAGTTTTGGGTTTGGTTTAGGTTTAGTGTTAGGGTTAGGGTTAGGTTTTGTGTTAGGGTTAGGTTTAGGTTTAGGGTTAAGTTTTGGGTTAGGTTTAGGTTAGGGTTAGGGTTTGGTTTTGGGTTAGGGTTAGGGTTAGGGTTTGGGTTTGGGTTACGGTTAGGGTTTGGGTTTGTGTTAGGGGTAGGATTACAATAGGGTTAGGGTTTGGGTTAGGGTTAGGGCTTAGGTTTGGGTTTGGGTTTGGGTTAGGGTTAGGTTTAAGTTTAGGTTTGTGTTTGTGTTAGGGGTAGGGTTAGGGTTAGGTTTAGGGTTAGGGTTTGGGTTTGGGTTTGGGTTAGGCTTAGGGTTTAGGATTAGGGTTAGGGTTAGGGAATGGGTTGGGTTTGGGTTTGGGTTAAGCTTAGAGTTAGGGTTGGGGTTGGGTTTAGGTTTGGGGTTTGGGTTAGGGATACGGTTAGGGTTTCATTTGCGTTAGGGTTAGTGTTAGGGTTAGGGTTAGTGTTAGGGTTACGGTTTGGATTAGGGTTAGATTTAGGGTTGGGTTAGGGTTAGGGTTAGGGTTAGGGTTAAAGTTACGGTTAGCCTTAGGGTTAGGCTTAGGGCTAGAGTTAGAGTTAGAGTTAGGGTTAGGGTTTGGCTTACGGTTAGGGTTACCGTTAGGTTTTGGTTTAGGGTTTGGGTTAGGGTTAGGGTTAGGGTTACGGTTTGGATTTGGGTTAATGTTAGGTTTAGGGTTAGTGTTAGTGTTTGGGTTTGGGTTAGTGTTTGGGTTAGTGTTAGGGTTAGGATTAGGTTTTGGGTTAGGTTTGGGGTTAGGGTTGGGTTAGGGTTAGGGTTAGGGTTAGGGTTTGGCTTTAGGTTAGGGTTAGGTTTAGGGTTAGTGTTAGGTTTAGGGTTTGGGTTTGGGTTAGGGTTTGGGTTAGTGTTAGGGTTAGGATTAGGGTTTGGGTTAGGGTTACGGTTGGGTTAGGGTTAGGGTTAGGGTTAGCATTAGGGTTTTGGTTTGAGTTAGCATTAGTGTTATGGTTAGGGTTTGAGTTAGGGTTAGGGTTAGGGTTAACTTTAGGTTTATTTTTTGGGTTTTGATTTAGGATTAGAAGTAGCGTTAGGGTTAGGGATAGGGTTAAGGTTAGGATTAGGGTTTGGCTTTGGGTTAGGGTTAGGTTTAGGGTTAGTGTTAGGGTTAGGGTTTGGGTTTAGGTTAGGGTTTGGGTTAGTATTAGGGTTAGGATTAGGGTTTGGGTTAGAGTTAGGGTTAGGGTTCGGTTAAGGTTAGGGTTAGGGTTAGGCTTAGGTTTAGGGTTAGGGTTTTGGTTAGGGATAGGGTTAGGGTTAGGGTTAGGGTTTGGGTTAGGGTTAGATTTAGGGTTAGGGTTAGGGTTAGTGTTTGGGTTAGGGTTAGGGTTAGGGTTTGATTTAGGGTTAGGGTTAGGATTAGGGTTAGGGTTTGGGTTAGGGTTAGGGTTAGAATTTGGGTTAGGGTTAGAATTTGGGTTAGGGTTAGAATTTGGGTTAGGGTTAGGTTGAGGGTTTGTGTTAGGGTTAGATTTAGAGTTAGGGTTCGAGTTAGGGTTTGGGTTAGGGATAGGGTTAGGGTTAGAGTTAGGTTTAGGGTTTGGCTTACGGTTAGGGTTACCGTTAGGTATAGGTTTAGGGTTTGGGTTAGGGTTAGGGTTACGGTTTGGATTTGGGTTAATGTTAGGTTTAGGGTTAGTGTTAGTGTTAGTGTTTGGGTTTGGGTTAGTGTTTGGGTTAGTGTTAGGGTTAGGATTAGGTTTTGGGTTAGGGTTAGGGTTAGGGTTTGGTTAGGGTTAGGGTTAGGGTTAGGGTTTGGCTTTGGGTTAGGGTTAGGTTTAGGGTTAGTGTTAGGTTTAGGGTTTGGGTTTGGGTTAGGGTTTGGGTTAGTGTTAGGGTTAGGATTAGGGTTTGGGTTAGGGTTACGGTTGGGTTAGGGTTAGGGTTAGGGTTAGGGTTAGGGTTAGCTTTAGGGTTTTGATTTGAGTTAGCATTAGTGTTATGGTTAGGGTTTGAGTTAGGGTTAGGGTTAGGGTGAAGGTTAGGTTTATTTTTTGGGTTTTGATTTAGGGTTAGTAGTAGCGTTAGGGTTAGGGATAGGGTTAGGGTTAGGGTTTGGTTTGGGTTAGGGTTAGTGTTAGTGTTAAGTTTAGCGTTATAGTTTCAGTTAGGTTTAGATTTAGGGTTAGGGTTAGAGTTTGAGTTAGGGTTTGACTTACGGTTAGGGTTACCTTTAGGGTTAGGTTTAGATTTTGGGTTAGGGTTAGGGTTAGGGTTACGGTTAGAGTTTCGCTTTGGGTTAGGGTTAGGGTTAGGTTTAGGTTTAGTGTTAGGGTTAGGGTTTGAGATTGGGTTAGGGTTTGGGTTAGTGTTAGGGTTAGGATTAGGGTTTGGGTTAGGGTTAGGTTTAGGTTTGGGTTAAGGTTAGGGTTAGGGTTAGGGTTAGGTTTTGGGTTTGGGTTAGGGTTAGGGTTAGGTTTTGGGTTTGGGTTAGGGTTAAGGTTAGGATTAGGGTTAGGGTTAGGATTAGGGTTTGGCTTTGGGTTAGGGTTAGGTTTAGGGTTAGTGTTAGGGTTAGGGTTTGGGTTTGGGTTAGGGTTTGGGTTAGTGTTAGGGTTAGGATTAGGGTTTGGGTTAGGGTTAGGGTTAGGGTTGGGTTAGGGGTAGGGTTAAGGTTAGGGTTAGGGTTAGGGTTAGGGTTTTGGTTTGGGTTAGGGTTAGTGTTATGGTTAGGGTTTGAGTTAGGGTTAGGGCTAGGGTTAAGGTTAGGTTTATTTTTTGGGTTCTCATTTAGGGTTAGCGTTAGGGTTTGAGGTAGGGGTAGGGTTTTAGTTTGGGTTAGGGTTAGGGTTAGTGTTAGCGTTACGGCTTGGGTTAGGGTTAGGGTTACGGTTAGGTTTAGGGTTTGGGTTAAGGTTAAGTTTAGGGTTTGGTTTAGGGTTAGGTTTAACTTTAGGGTTAAAGTTAGGGTTAGGGGTTGTGTTTTGATTTAGGTTTAGGGTTAGGGTAGGGTTAGGTTTAGGGTTAGGTTTAGGTTTAGGTTTAGGGTTATTGTTTGGGTTTGGTTTAGGATTAGGGTTAGGGTTAGGGTTAGGTTTTGTGTTAGGGTTAGGGTTAGGGTTTGGTTTAGGGTTAGGGTTAGGTTTTGGGTTTGGGTTACGTTTAGGGTTTGTGTTTGGGTTAGGGGTAGGGTTAGGAATAGGGTAAGGGTTTGGTTTAGGGTTAGTGTTAAGTTTAGAATTTGGGTTAGGGTTAGGTTTAGGGTTTGGGTTAGGGTTAGATTTAGAGTAAGGGTTAGGGTTAGGGTTTGGGCTAGGGATAGGGTTAGGGTTGGCGTTAGGGTTAGGGTTTGGCTTACGGTTAGGGTTAAGGTTAGGGTTAGGGTTAGTGTTTGGGTTAGGGTTGGGATTAGGTTAGGGTTTGGCTTTGGGTTAGGGTTAGGGTTTGGGTTAGTGTTAGGGTTAGTGTTTGGTTTTGGGTTAGGGTTAGGGTAAGGTTTGGGTTAGGGTTAGGGTTAGGTTTTGGGTTTGGGTTAGGGTTTTGTTTTGGGTTAGGGTTAGGTTTAGGGTTACTTTTATTGTTAGGGTTAGGGTTAGGGTTAGGTTTTGCGTTGGGCTTAGGTTTAGGGTTAGGGTTAAGTTTTGGGTTTGGTTGAGGTTTAGTGTTAGGGTTAGGGTTAGGTTTTGTGTTAGGGTTAGGTTTAGGTTTAGGGTTAAGTTTTGGGTTAGGTTTAGGTTAGGGTTAGGGTTTGGTTTTGGGTTAGGGTTAGGGTTTGGGTTTGGGTTTGGGTTACGGTTAGGGTTTGGGTTTGGGTTAGGGGTAGGATTACAATAGGTTTAGGGTTTGGGTTAGGGTTAGGGCTTAGGTTTGGGTTTGGGTTTGGGTTAGGGTTAGGTTTAAGTTTAGGTTTGTGTTTGTGTTAGGGGTAGGGTTAGGGTTAGGGTTAGGGTTAGGGTTTGGGTTTGGGTTAGGCTTAGGGTTTAGGATTAGGGTTAGGGTTAGGCTATGGGTTGGGTTTGGGTTAGGGTTAAGCTTAGAGTTAGGGTTTGGGTTAGGATTAGGTTTAGGGTTTGGGTTAGGGATACGGTTAGGGTTTCATTTGCGTTAGGGTTAGTGTTAGGGTTAGGGTTAGTGTTAGGGTTACGGTTTGGATTAGGGTTAGATTTAGGGTTGGGTTAGGGTTAGGGTTAGGGTTAGGGTTAAACTTACGGTTAGCGTTAGGGTTTGGTTTAGGGTTAGGGTTAGGGTTAGAGTTAGGGTTAGGGTTTGGCTTACGGTTAGGGTTACCGTTAGGTTTAGGTTTAGGGTTTGGGTTAGGGTTAGGGTTAGGGTTACGGTTTGGATTTGGGTTAATGTTAGGTTTAGGGTTAGTGTTAGTGTTTGGGTTTGGGTTAGTGTTTGGGTTAGTGTTAGGGTTAGGATTAGGTTTTGGGTTAGGTTTAGGGTTAGGGTTGGGTTAGGGTTAGGGTTAGATTAGGGTTTGGCTTTGGGTTAGGGTTAGGTTTAGGGTTAGTGTTAGGTTTAGGGTTTGGGTTTGGGTTAGGGTTTGGGTTAGTGTTAGGGTTTGGATTAGGGTTTGGGTTAGGGTTACGGTTGGGTTAGGGTTAGGGTTAGGGTTAGGGTTAGGGTTAGGGTTAGCGTTAGGGTTTTGGTTTGAGTTAGCATTAGTGTTATGGTTAGGGTTTGAGTTAGGGTTAGGGTTAGGGTTGGGTTAGGGTTAGGGTTAGATTAGGGTTTGGCTTTGGGTTAGGGTTAGGTTTAGGGTTAGTGTTAGGTTTAGGGTTTGGGTTTGGGTTAGGGTTTGGGTTAGTGTTAGGGTTAGGATTAGGGTTTGGGTTAGGGTTACGGTTGGGTTAGGGTTAGGGTTAGGGTTAGTGTTAGGGTTTGGTTTGAGTTAGCATTAGTGTTATGGTTAGGGTTTGAGTTAGGGTTAGGGTTAGGGTTAACTTTAGGTTTATTTTTTGGGTTTTGATTTAGGATTAGTAGTAGCGTTAGGGTTAGGGATAGGGTTAAGGTTAGGATTAGGCTTTGGCTTTGGGTTGGGGTTAGGTTTAGGGTTAGTGTTAGGGTTAGGGTTTGGGTTTAGGTTAGGGTTTGGGTTAGTATTAGGGTTAGGATTAGGGTTTGGGTTAGGGTTAGGGTTAGAGTTCGGTTAGGGTTAGGGTTAGAGTTAGGCTTAGGTTTAGGGTTAGGGTTTTGGTTAGGGATAGGGTTAGGGTTAGGGTTAGGGTTTGGGTTAGGGTTAGATTTAGGGTTAGGGTTAGGGTTAGGGTTTGGGTTAGGGTTAGGTGTAGGGTTTGATTTAGGGTTAGGGTTAGGATTAGGGTTAGGGTTTGGGTTAGGGTTAGGGTTAGAAATTGGGTTAGGGTTAGAATTTGGGTTAGGGTTAGAATTTGGGTTAGGGTTAGGTTGAGGGTTTGTGTTAGGGTTAGATTTAGAGTTAGGGTTCGGGTTAGGGTTTGGGTTAGGGATAGGGTTAGGGTTAGAGTTAGGGTTAGGGTTTGGCTTACGGTTAGGGTTACCGTTTGGTATAGGTTTAGGGTTTGGGTTAGGTTTAGGGTTAGGGTTACGGTTTGGATTTGGGTTAATGTTAGGTTTAGGGTTAGGGTTAGGGTTAGGGTTAGGGTTAGGGTTAGTGTTTGGGTTAGTGTTAGGGTTAGGATTAGGGTTTGGGTTAGGGTTAGGGTTAGGGTTTGGTTAGGGTTAGGGTTAGGGTTAGGGTTTGGCTTTGGGTTAGGGTTAGGGTTAGGGTTAGCGTTAGGGTTTTGGTTTGAGTTAGCATTAGTGTTATGGTTAGGGTTTGAGTTAGGGTTAGGGTTAGGGTTAAGGTTAGGTTTATTTTTTGGGTTTTGATTTAGGGTTAGTAGTAGCGTTAGGGTTAGGGATAGGGTTAGGGTTAGGGTTTGGTTTGGGTTAGGGTTAGTGTTAGTGTTAAGTTTAGGGTTATAGTTTGAGTTAGGGTTAGATTTAGGGTTAGGGTTAGAGTTTGAGTTAGGGTTAGGGTTGTAGTTTGTGTTAGGTTTAGGGGTTGTGTTAGGATTACGGTTTGGGGTAGGGTTAGGTTTAGGGTTAAGTTTAGAGTTTGGGTTAGGGTTAGGTTCAGGGTTTGGTTTAGGGTTAGGTTTAACTTTAGGGTTAAAGTTAGGGATAGGGGTTGGGTTTTGATTTAGGGTTAGGCTTAGGGTAGGGTTAGGTTTATGGTTAGGTTTAGGTTTAGGGTTAGGGTTTGAATTTGGTTTAGGTTTAGGGTTAGGGTTAGGGTTAGGGTTTGTGTTAGGGTTAGGGTTAGGTTTAGGGTTAAGTTTTGGGTTAGGTTTAGGTTAGGATTAGTGCTTGGGTTTGGGTTAGGGTGAGGGTTAGCGTTAGGTTTTGGGTTTGGGTTATGATTAGTGTTTGGTTTTGTGTTAGGGGTAGGGTTAGGAATAGGGTTAGGGGTTGATTTAGGGTTAGGGTTAAGGTTAGAATTTGGGTTAGGGTTAGGTTTAGGGTTTGGTTTAGGGTTAGATTTAGAGTTATAGTCAGGGTTAGGGTTTGGGTTAGGGATAGGGGTAGGGTTAGCGTTAGGGTTATGGTTTGGCTTACGGTTAGGG
>CM069544.1:60710000-60712500 GCA_035773235.1 Eospalax fontanierii | reverse complement strand
TTAGCGTTTGATTTAGGGTTAGGGTTAAGGTTAGAATTTGTGTTAGGGTTAGGTTTAGGGTTTGGTTTAGGGTTAGATTTAGAGTTATAGTCAGGGTTAGGGTTTGGGTTAGGGATAGGGGTAGGGTTAGCGTTAGGGTTATGGTTTGGCTTACGGTTAGGGTTACGGTTAGGGTTAGGTTTAGAGTTTGGGTTAGGGTTACGATTATTGTTAGATTTTGGCTTTGGGTTAGGGTTTGGGTTAGGGTTAGTGTTAGGGTTAGTGTTTGGGTTTTAGTTAGTGTTAGGGATAGGGTTGGGTTAGGGTTAGGTTTAGGTTTTGGGTTTGGGTTAGGTTTAGGGTTAGGGATAGTGATAGGGTTTTGGATTGGGTTAGGGGTAGGGTTAGGAATAGGGTTAGGGTTTGGGTTAGGGTTAGGGCTTGGGTTTTTGTTTGGGTTTGGGTTAGGGTTAGGTTTAAGATTAGGTTTGTGTTTGTGTTAGGGTTAGTGTTAGGGTTAGGTTTAGGGTTAGGGTTTGGGCTTGGGTTAGGGTTAGGGTTAGTGTTAGGGTTACGGTTAGGGTTAGGGTTAGGGTTAGGGTTAGGGTTAGGGTTCGGTTTCGACTTAGGGTTTGGATTAGTGTTAGGGCTAGAATTTCGGTTAGGGTTAGGTTGAGGTTTTGGGTTAGGGTTAGATTTAGAGTTAGGGTTAGGGTTAGGGTTTTGGTTAGGGTTAGGGTTAGCGTTAGGGTTTGGGTTATGGTTAGATTTAGGGTTTGGGTTAGGGTTAGGTTTAGAATTTGGGTTAGGGTTAGATTTAGGGTTAGGTTTAGGGTTAGGGTTTGGGTTTGGGTTTGGGTTAGGGTTAGGTTTAAGATTAGTTTTGTGTTTGTGTTAGGGTTAGTGTTAGGGTTAGGTTTAGGGTTAGGGTTTGGGTTTGGGTTTGGGTTAGGGTTAGGGTCACGGTAAGGGTTAGCGTTCGGTTTCGCGGTAGGTTTCGGGTTAGGTCTAGGGTTAGGGGTTGGCCTAGGGGTAGCGTTATGGTGAGAGTTAGTGGTAAGATTTCGGTTATGGTTACTGTTAGGGTTTGTCTTTGGGTAGAGTTAGGGTTAGGGTTAGGTTTAGGGTTTGGGTTAGGGGTTGAGTTAGAGTCAGACTTCGGGTTAGGATTAGGGTTAGGTTTAGGGTTAGGGTTAGGGTTTCGTTCGGGTTAGGGGTAGTGTTTGGGTTAGGGTTAGGGTTAGCTTTAGTGTTTGGTTTAGGGTTAGGGTTAGGGTTTGTGTTTGGGTTAGTGTTACGGTTAGCGTTAGGGTTAGGGTTTGGGTTAGAGTTAGGGTTAGGTTTAGGATTAGGGTTAGCGGTGGTGTTTGCGTTAGGGTTAGGGTTAGGGTTAGCGTATGTGTTGGGTTTGGGTTAGGGTTAAGGTTAGAGTTAGGGTTTGGGTTAGGGTTAGGTTTAGGGTTTGGGTTAGGGTTAGGGTTTGGGTTAGGGTTAGATTTAGGGTTAGGGTTAGGGTTAGGGTTCGGGTTAGGGTTAGGGTTAGAGTTAGTGGTAGGATTTCGGTTATGGTTACGGTTAGGGTTTGTCTTTGGGTAGAGTTAGGGTTAGGGTTAGGTTTAGGGTTTGGGTTAGGGGTTGAGTTAGAGTCAGACTTCGGGTTAGGATTAGGGTTAGGTTTAGGGTTAGGGTTAGGGTTTCGTTCGGGTTAGGGGTAGTGTTTGGGTTAGGGTTAGGGTTAGCTTTAGTGTTTGGTTTAGGGTTAGGGTTAGGGTTTGTGTTTGGGTTAGTGTTACGGTTAGCGTTAGGGTTAGGATTTGGGTTAGAGTTAGGGTTAGGTTTAGGATTAGGGTTAGGGGTGGTGTTTGGGTTAGGGTTAGGGTTAGGGTTAGGGTTAGGGTATGTGTTGGGTTTGGGTTAGGGTTAAGGTTAGAGTTACGGTTTGGGTTAGGGTTAGGTTTAGGGCTTGGGTTAGGGTTAGGGTTTGGGTTAGGGTAAGATTTAGGGTTAGGGTTAGGTTTAGGGTTAGGGTTAGGGTTTGGTTTAGGATTAGGGTTAGAATTTGGGTTAGGGTTAGGTTTAGGGTTTGGGTTAGGGTTAGATTGAGAGTTATGGTTAGGGTTTGGGTTCGGGATAGGGTTAGGGTTAGAGTTAGGGTTATGGTTTGGCTTACGGTTAGGGTTACCTTTAGGGTTAGGTTTAGGGTTTGGGTTACGGGTAGGGTTAGGGTTAGGGTTTGGCTTTGGGTTAGGGTTAGGTTTAGGGTTAGTGTTAGGGTTAGGATTAGGGTTTGGGTTAGGGTTAGGGTTAGGGTTGGGTTATGGTTAGGGTTAGGGTTAGGTTTTGGGTTTGGGTTAGGGTTAGGGTTAGGTTTTGGGTTTGGATTAGGGTTAGGGTTAGGATTAGGTTTAGGTTTAGGATTAGGCTTTGGCTTTGGGTTAGGGTTAGGTTTAGGGTTAGTGTTAGGGTTAGGGTTTGGGTTTGGGTTAGGGTTTGGGTTAGTATTAGGGTTAGGATTAGGGTT
>CM069544.1:60700000-60705000 GCA_035773235.1 Eospalax fontanierii | reverse complement strand
GTTAGGGTTAGGGTTAGGGTAAGGGTTAGGGTTTGGTTTAGGGTTAGGGTTAGAATTTCGGTTAGGGTTAGGTTTAGGGTTTGGGTTAGGGTTAGATTTAGAGTTAGGGTTAGGTTTTGGGTTAGGGATAGGGTTAGGGCTAGAGTTAGGGTAAGGGTTTGGTTTACTGTTAGGGTCACCGTTAGGTTTAGGTTTAGGATTAGGTTTAGGGTTTAGGGTTTGGTTTAGGATTAGGGTTAGGTTTAGGGTTAGGGTTTGGCTTTGGTTTAGGCTTAGGTTTAGGGTTAGTGTTAGGGTTAGGGTTTGAGTTTCGGTTAGGGTTTGGGTTAGTGTTAGGTTTAGGATTAGGGTTTGGGTTAGGGTTAGGGTTAGGGTTGGGTTAGGGTTAGAGTTAGGGTTAGGGTTAGGTTTTGGGTTTGGGTTAGGGTTAGGGTTAGGTTTTGGCTTTGGGTTAGGGTTAGGGTTAGGATTAGTGTTAGGGTTAGATTTTGTGTTAGGGTTAGGGTTAGGTTTAGGGTTAAGTTTTGGGTAAGGTTTAGGTTAGGGTTAGGGTTTGGGTTTGCGTTAGGTTTAGGGTTAGGGTTTGGGTTTGGTTTACGGTTAGGGTTTGGGTTTGGGTTAGGGGTAGGAATAGGAATAGGGTTAGGGTTTGGGTTAGGGTGAGGGCTTGGGTTTGGGTTTGTGTTTGGGTTAGGGTTAGGTTTACAACTAGGTTTGTGTTTGTGTTCGGGTTTGTGTTAGTGTTAGGGTTAGGTTTAGGGTTAGGGTTTGGGTTTGGGTTAGGGTTAGGGTTACGGTTAGAGTTAGTGGTAGGAATTCGGTTATGGTTACGGTTAGGGTTTGTCTTTGGGTTAGAGTTAGGGTAGGGGTTTGTCTTTGGGTTAGGTTTAGGGTTTGGGTTAGGGGTTGAGTTAGAGTCAGACTTTGGATTAGGATTAGGCTTAGGTTTAGGGTTAGGGTTAGGGTTTGGTTTTGTTCGGGTTAGTGTTTGGGTTAGGGTTAGGGTTAGCTTAGTGTTTGGGTTAGTGTTAGGGTTAGGGTTTGTGTTTGGGTTAGGGTTACGGTTAGCGTTAGGGTTAGGGTTTGGGTTAGAGTTAGGGTTAGGGTTAGGATTAGGGTTAGGGTTTGCGTTTGGGTTAGGGTTAGGGTTAGGTTTAGTGTTAGGATATGGGTTGGGTTTGGGTTAGGGTTAAGGTTAGAGTTAGGGTTTGGGTTAGGGTTACGTTTAAGGTTTGGATTAGGCTTAGGGTTTGGGTTAGGGTTAGATTTAGGGTTAGGATTAGGGTTAGGGTTTGGGTTAGGGTTAGGTTAGATTTAGGGTTAGGGCTAGGGTTTGGTTTAGGGTTAGGGTTACGGTTAGGTTTAGGGTTTGGTTTAGGATTATGGTTAGAATTTGGGTTAGGGTTAGTTTTAGGGTTTGGTTTAGGGTTCGATTTAGAGTTAGGGTTAGGTTTTGGGTTAGGGATAGGGTTAGGGTTAGAGTTTGGTTTAGGGTTTGACTTACGGTTAGAGTTACCTTTAGGGTTAGGTTTAGGTTTTGGGTTAGGGTTAGGTTTAGGGTTAGGGTTTGGCTTTGGGTTAGGGTTAGGGTTAGGTTTAGGTTTAGTGTTAGGTTTAGGGTTTGAGATTGGGTTAGGGTTTGGGTTAGTGTTAGGGTTAGGATTAGGGTTTGGGTTAGGGTTAGGTTTAGGGTTGGGTAAAGGTTAGGGTTAGGGTTAGGATTAGGGTTAGAGTAAGGGTTAGGGCTAGATTTTGGTTTAGTGTTAGGGTTAGGGTTAGGGTAAGGGTTAGGGTTTGGTTTAGGGTTAGGGTTAGAATTTCGGTTAGGGTTAGGTTTAGGGTTTGGGTTAGGGTTAGATTTAGAGTTAGGGTTAGGTTTTGGGTTAGGGATAGGGTTAGGGCTAGAGTTAGGGTAAGGGTTTGGTTTACTGTTAGGGTCACCGTTAGGTTTAGGTTTAGGATTAGGTTTAGGGTTTAGGGTTTGGTTTAGGATTAGGGTTAGGTTTAGGGTTAGGGTTTGGCTTTGGTTTAGGCTTAGGTTTAGGGTTAGTGTTAGGGTTAGGGTTTGAGTTTCGGTTAGGGTTTGGGTTAGTGTTAGGTTTAGGATTAGGGTTTGGGTTAGGGTTAGGGTTAGGGTTGGGTTAGGGTTAGAGTTAGGGTTAGGGTTAGGTTTTGGGTTTGGGTTAGGGTTAGGGTTAGGTTTTGGCTTTGGGTTAGGGTTAGGGTTAGGATTAGTGTTAGGGTTAGATTTTGTGTTAGGGTTAGGGTTAGGTTTAGGGTTAAGTTTTGGGTAAGGTTTAGGTTAGGGTTAGGGTTTGGGTTTGCGTTAGGTTTAGGGTTAGGGTTTGGGTTTGGTTTACGGTTAGGGTTTGGGTTTGGGTTAGGGGTAGGAATAGGAATAGGGTTAGGGTTTGGGTTAGGGTTAGGGTTTGGGTTTGGGTTTGTGTTTGGGTTAGGGTTAGGTTTAAAACTAGGTTTGTGTTTGTGTTAGGGTTAGTGTTAGTGTTAGGGTTAGGTTTAGGTTTAGGGTTTGGGTTTGGGTTAGGGTTAGGGTTACGGTTAGAGTTAGTGGTAGGAATTCGGTTATGGTTACGGTTAGGGTTTGTCTTTGGGTTAGAGTTAGGGTAGGGGTTTGTCTTTGGGTTAGGTTTAGGGTTTGGGTTAGGGGTTGAGTTAGAGTCAGACTTTGGATTAGGATTAGGCTTAGGTTTAGGGTTAGGGTTAGGGTTTGGTTTTGTTCGGGTTAGTGTTTGGGTTAGGGTTAGGGTTAGCTTAGTGTTTGGGTTAGTGTTAGGGTTAGGGTTTGTGTTTGGGTTAGGGTTACGGTTAGCGTTAGGGTTAGGGTTTGGGTTAGAGTTAGGGTTAGGGTTAGGATTAGGGTTAGGGTTTGCGTTTGGGTTAGAGTTAGGGTTAGGTTTAGTGTTAGGATATGGGTTGGGTTTGGGTTAGGGTTAAGGTTAGAGTTAGGTTTTGGGTTAGGGTTAGGTTTAAGGTTTGGATAATCTTAGGGTTTGGGTTAGGGTTAGATTTAGGGTTAGGGTTAGGGTTAGGGTTTGGGTTAGGGTTAGGTTAGATTTAGGGTTAGGGTTAGGGTTTGGTTTAGGGTTAGGGTTTTAGTTTGGGTTAGGGTTAGGGTTAGTGTTAGGGTTACGGTTTGGGTTAGGGTTAGGGTTACGGTTAGGTTTAGGGTTTGGGTTAAGTTTAAGTTTAGGGTTTGGTTTAGGGTTAGGTTTAACTTTAGGGTTAAAGTTAGGGTTAGGGGTTGTGTTTTGATTTAGGTTTAGGGTTAGGGTAGGGTTAGGTTTAGGGTTAGGTTTAGGTTTAGGTTTAGGGTTATTGTTTGGGTTTGGTTTAGGATTAGGGTTAGGCTTAGGGTTAGGTTTTGTGTTAGGGTTAGGGTTAGGGTTTGGTTTAGGGTTAGGGTTAGGTTTTGGGTTTGGGTTACAGTTAGGTTTTGGGTTTGGGTTAGGGGTAGGGTTAGGAATAGGGTTAGGGTTTGGTTTAGGGTTAGTGTTAAGTTTAGAATTTGGGTTAGGGTTAGGTTTAGGGTTTGGGTTAGGGTTAGATTTAGAGTAAGGGTTAGGGTTAGGGTTTGGGTTAGGGATAGGGTTAGGGTTGGCGTTAGGATTAGGGTTGGGCTAACGGTTAGGGTTATGGTTAGGGTTAGGTTTAGTGTTTGGGTTAGGGTTGGGATTAGGGTTAGGGTTTGGCTTTGGGTTAGGGTTAGGGTTTGGGTTAGTGTTAGGGTTAGTGTTTGGTTTTGGGTTAGGGTTAGGGTAAGGTTTGGGTTAGGGTTAGGGTTAGGTTTTGGGTTTGGGTTAGGGTTTTGTTTTGGGTTAGGGATAGGTTTAGGGTTACTTTTATTGTTAGGGTTAGGGTTAGGGTTAGGTTTTGGGTTGGGCTTAGGTTTAGGGTTAGGGTTACGTTTAGGGTTAAGTTTTGGGTTAGGTTTAGGTTAGGGTTCGGGTTTGGTTTTGGGTTAGGGTTAGGGTTAGGGTTTGGGTTTGGGTTACGGTTAGGGTTTGGGTTTGGGTTAGGGGTAGGATTACAATAGGGTTAGGGTTTGGGTTAGGGTTAGGGCTTGGGTTTGGGTTTGGGTTTGGGTTAGGGTTAGGTTTAAGTTTAGGTTTGTGTTTGTGTTAGGGGTAGGGTTAGGGTTAGGTTTAGGGTTAGGGTTTGGGTTTGGGTTAGGCTTAGGGTTTAGGATTAGGGTTAGGGTTAGGGTATGGGTTGGGTTTGGGTTAGGGTTAAGCTTAGAGTTAGGGTTTGGGTTAGGATTAGGTTTAGGGTTTGGGTTAGGGATACGGTTAGGGTTTCATTTGCGTTAGGGTTAGTGTTAGGGTTAGGGTTAGTGTTAGGGTTACGGTTTGGATTAGGGTTAGATTTAGGGTTGGGTTAGGGTTAGGGTTAGGGTTAGGGTTAAAGTTACGGTTAGCATTAGGGTTTGGTTTAGGGTTAGGGTTAGGGTTAGAGTTAGGTTTAGTTTTTGGCTTACGGTTAGGGTTACCGTTAGGTTTAGGTTTAGGGTTTGGGTTAGGGTTAGGGTTAGGATTACGGTTTGGATTTGGGTTAATGTTAGGTTTAGGGTTAGTGTTAGTGTTTGGGTTTGGGTTAGTGTTTGGGTTAGTGTTAGGGTTAGGATTAGGGTTTGGGTTAGATTTAGGGTTAGGGTTGGGTTAGGGTTAGGGTTAGGGTTAGGGTTTGGCTTTGGGTTAGGGTTAAGTTTAGGGTTAGTGTTAGGTTTAGGGTTTGGGTTTGGGTTAGGGTTTGGGTTAGTGTTAGGGTTAGGATTAGGGTTTGGGTTAGTGTTACGGTTGGGTTAGGGTTAGGGTTAGGGTTAGGGTTAGCATTAGGGTTTTGGTTTGAGTTAGCATTAGTGTTATGGTTAGGGTTTGAGTTAGGGTTAGGGTTAGGGTTAACTTTAGGTTTATTTTTTTGGGTTTTGATTTAGGATTAGTAGTAGCGTTAGGGTTAGGGATAGGGTTAAGGTTAGGATTAGG
>CM069544.1:60675000-60677500 GCA_035773235.1 Eospalax fontanierii | reverse complement strand
TGTTAGGGTTAGTGTTTGGGTTAGGGTTAGGGTTAGCTTAGTGTTTGGGTTAGGGTTAGGGTTAGGGTTTGTGTTTGGGTTAGGTTTACGGTTAGCGTTAGGGTTAGGGTTTGGGTTAGAGTTAGGGTTAGGGTTAGGATTAGGGTTAGGGTTTGCGTTTGGGTTAGGGTTAGGGTTAGGTTTAGTGTTACGATATGGGTTGGGTTTGGGTTAGGGTTAAGGTTAGAGTTAGGGTTTGGGTTAGGGTTAGGTTTAAGGTTTGGATTAGGCTTAGGGTTTGGGTTAGGGTTAGATTTAGGGTTAGGGTTAGGGTTAGGGTTTGGGTTAGGGTTAGGTTAGATTTAGGGTTAGGGTTAGGGTTTGGTTTAGGGTTAGGGTTACGGTTAGGGTTAGGGTTTGGTTTAGGATTAGGGTTAGAATTTGGGTTAGGGTTAGTTTTAGGGTTTGGGTTAGGGTTCGATTTAGAGTTAGGGTTAGGTTTTGTGTTAGGGATAGGGTTAGGGTTAGAGTTTGGTTTAGGGTTTGACTTACGGTTAGGGTTACCTTTAGGGTTAGGTTTAGGTTTTGGGTTAGGGTTAGGGTTAGGGTTAGGGTTTGGCTTTGGGTTAGGGTTAGGGTTAGGTTTAGGTTTAGTGTCAGGGTTAGGGTTTGAGATTGGGTTAGGGTTTGGGTTAGTGTTAGGGTTAGGATTAGGGTTTGGGTTAGGGTTAGGTTTAGGGTTGGGTTAAGGTTAGGGTTAGGGTTATGGTTAGGTTTTGGGTTTGGGTTAGGGTTAGGGTTAGGTTTTGGGTTTGGGTTAGGGTTAAGGTTACGATTAGGGTTAGGGTTAGGATTAGGGTTTGGCTTTGGTTTAGGTTTAGGTTTAGGGTTAGTGTTAGGGTTAGGGTTTGGGTTTGGGTTAGGGTTTGTTTAGTGTTAGGGTTAGGATTAGGGTTGGGGTTAGGGTTTGGGTTGGGGTTGGGTTTGGGGTTGGGTTAAGGTTAGGGTTAGGGTTAGGGTTAGGTTTTGGGTTTGGGTTAGGGTTAGGGTTAGGTTTTGGGTTTGGGTTAGGGTTAAGGTTACGATTAGGGTTAGGGTTAGGATTAGGGTTTGGCTTTGGTTTAGGTTTAGGTTTAGGGTTAGTGTTAGGGTTAGGGTTTGGGTTTGGGTTAGGGTTTGGGTTAGTGTTAGGGTTAGGATTAGGGTTTGGGTTAGGGTTAGGTTTAGGGTTGGGTTAAGGTTAGGGTTAGGGTTAGTGTTAGGTTTTGGGTTTGGGTTAGGGTTAGGGTTAGGTTTTGGGTTTGGGTTAGGGTTAAGGTTACGATTAGGGTTAGGGTTAGGATTAGGGTTTGGCTTTGGTTTAGGGTTAGGTTTAGGTTTAGTGTTAGGGTTAGGGTTTGGGTTTGGGTTAGGGTTTGGGTTAGTGTTAGGGTTAGGATTAGGGTTTGGGTTAGGGTTAGGGTTAGGGTTGGGTTAGGGGTAGGGTTAGGGTTAGGGTTAGGGTTAGGTTTAGGGTTTTGGTTTGGGTTAGGGTTAGTGTTATGGTTAGGGTTTGAGTTAGGGTTAGGGTAGGGTTAAGGTTAGGTTTATTTTTTGGGTTTTCATTTAGGGTTAGGTTTAGGGTTTTAGTTAGGGTTAGGGTTTTAGTTTGGGTTAGGATTAGGGTTAGTGTTAGGGTTACGGTTTGGGTTAGGGTTAGGGTTACGGTTAGGTTTAGGGTTTGGGTTAAGTTTAAGTTTAGGGTTTTGTTTAGGTTTAGGATTAACATTAGGGTTAAAGTTAGGGTTAGGGGTTGTGTTTTGATTTAGGTTTAGGGTTAGGGTAGGGTTAGGTTTAGGGTTAGGTTTAGGTTTAGGTTTAGGGTTATTGTTTGGGTTTGGTTTAGGATTAGGGTTAGGGTTAGGGTTAGGTTTTGTGTTAGGCTTAGGATTAGGGTTTGGTTTAGTGTTAGGGTTAGGTTTTGGGTTTGGGTTACAGTTAGGGTTTGGGTTTGGGTTAGGGGTAGGGTTAGGAATAGGGTTAAGGTTTGGTTTAGGGTTAGTGTTAAGTTTAGAATTTGGGTTAGGGTTAGGTTTAGGGTTTGGGTTAGGGTTAGATTTAGAGTAAGGGTTAGGGTTAGGGTTTGGGTTAGGGATAGGGTTAGGGTTGGCGTTAGGGTTAGGGTTTGGCTTACGGTTAGGGTTACGGTTAGGGTTAGGTTTAGTGTTTGAGTTAGGGTTGGGATTAGGGTTAGGGTTTGGCTTTGGGTTAGGGTTAGGGTTTGGGTTAGTGTTAGGGTTAGTGTTTGGTTTTGGCTTAGAGGTAGGGTAAGGTTTGGGTTAGGGTTAGGGTTAGGTTTTGGGTTTGGGTTAGGGTTTTGTTTTGGGTTAGGGATAGATTTAGGGTTACTTTTATTGTTAGGGTTAGGGTTAGGGTTAGGTTTTGGGTTGGGCTAAGGTTTAGGGTTAGGGTTAGGTTTTGGGTTTGGTTTAGGTTTAGTGTTAGGGTTAGGGTTAGGTTTTGTATTAGGGTTAGGGTTAGG
>CM069544.1:60637500-60665000 GCA_035773235.1 Eospalax fontanierii | reverse complement strand
AGGGTTAGTTTTAGTGTTAGGGTTAGGTTTAGGGTTTGGTTTAGGGTTAGGGTTAGGGTTTGGGTTTGGGTTTGGGTTAGGGATAGAGTTTGGGTTTGGGTTAGGGTTAGAATTAGAGTTAGGGTTAGAGTTAGGGTTAGTGTTAGGTTTAGGGTTTCGGTTAGTGTTAGGTTTAGGGTTAGGGTTAGGGTTAGGGTTTGGGTTAAGGTTAGGGTTAGGGTTAGGTTTTGGGTTTGGGTTAGGGTTAGGGTTAGGATTAGGATTAGGGTGAGGGTTAGTATTTGGTTTAGGGTTAGGGTTTGGGTTAGGCTTAGGCTTACGTTTAGCTTTAGGGTTGGGGTTAGGGTTTGGGTTTGGGTTAGGGTTAGGTTTAGGGTTATGGTTAGGGTTAGGGTTTGGGTTTGGGTTAGGGTTAGGGTTATGGTTAGGGTTTCAGTTTGGGTTAGGGTTACTTTTAGGGTTAAAGTTAGGTTTAGGGTTTGTTTTAGGGTTAGGGCTATTGTTAACGTTAAGTTTTGGATTTGGGGTAGGGTTAGGGTTAGAGTTTGGGTTTGTGTTAGGGTAAGGGTTGCCTTTAGGGTTAAGTTTAGGGTTAAGGTTTGGGTTTGGTTAGGGTTAGGGTTAGGGTTAGGCTTAGGGTTTGGGTTTGGGTTAGGGTTAGGTTTTGGGATAGGGTTAGGGTAGGGGTTAGGGTTTGGTTTAGGGATTGGGTTAAGGTTAGGTTTTGGGTTTGGGTTAAGGTTACGGTTTGGATTAGGGTTAAGGTTAGGCTTAGGGTTAGGGTTAGAGTTTGGGTTTTGGTTAGGGTTAGGTTAAGGGTTAGGGTTTGGGTTTGGGTTAGGGTTTGGGTTAGAGTTAGGTTTAGTGTTAGGGTTAGTGTTAGGTTTAGGGTTTGCGTTAGGGTTAGGGTTAGGTTTAGGTTTAGGGTTTGCGTTAGGGTTAGGTTTACGGTTAGGGTTTGATTTTGGGTTAGGGTTACGGTTTTGGTTAGGTTTTCGGTTTGGGTTAGGGTTAGGGTTAGGGTTAAAGTTAGGGTTAGGGTTTGTGTTAGGTTTTGGGTTAGGGTGTGGGTTTGGGTTAGGTTTAGGGTTTGGGTTACGGTTAGGTTTAGGGTTAGAGTTTGGGTTAGGGTTAGGTTTAGGGTTACATTTAGGGTTAGGGTTAGGATTAGGGTAAGGGTTTGGGATAGCGTCAGGGTTAAGGTTAGGTTTAGGGTTTGGGTTTGGGTTAGGCTTAGGTTTAGGGTTAGGGTTTGGGTTATGGTTAGGGTTTGGGTTAGGGTTAGGTTTAGGGTTAGGGTTAGGCTTACGGTTAGAGTTAGGGTTTGGGGTAGGGTTAGATTTAGTGTTTGGGTTAGGGTTAGGTTTAGGGTTATGCTTAGGGTTAGAGTTAGGTTTTGGGTTAGGGTTACGGTTAGGGTTATGTTTATGGTTAGATTTCGGGTTAGGGTTAGTGTTAGGTTTAGGGTTTGGGATAGGGTTACGGTTAGGGTTAGGGTTAGGGTTTGGGTTAGGGTTAAGGTTAGGGTTAGGGTTAGAGTTAGGATTTGAGAGAGGGTTAGGTTTAGGCTTAGGTTTAGGGTTAGTGTTTGGGTTTCGGTTAGGGTTAGGGTTAGGGTTAAAGTTAGGGTCAGGGTTTCAGTTAGGTTTAGGGTTAGTGTTAGGGTTATGGTTTCGTTTAGGGTGTGGGTTAGGGTTTGGGTTAGGGTTAGGGTTAGGGTTAGGGTTTGGGTTTGGGTTAGGGTTTGGGGATGGGTTTGGATTAGGGATACGGTTAGAGTTAGGGTTAGGTTTAGTGTTAAGTTTAGGGTTTGGGTTAGGGTTAGGTTTTGGGTTAGCCTTAGGATTACGGTTAGAGTTAGGGTTTGGGGTAGGGTTAGGTTTAGTGTTTGGGTTAGGGTTAGGTTTAGGGTTATGCTTAGGGTTAGAGTTAGGTTTTGGGTTAGGGTTAGGGTTAGGGTTAGGGTTAGTGTTAGGGATTGTGTTAGGGTAAAGGTTAGGGTTAGGTTTTGGGTAAGGGTTAGGTTTAGGATTAGGGTTTGGTTTAGGGTTTGGGTTAGTGTTAGGGTTACGGTTTGGGTTATGGTTAGAGTTAGGGTTTTGGTTAAAATTGGGGTTAGGGTTTGAGTTAGGTTTAGGGTTAGAGTTTGAGTTTGGTTTAGGGTTAGGGTTTTGGTTAGGGTTTGGGTTTGTGTTAGGGTTACGGTTAGGGTTAAAATTTAGGGTTAGTGTTTGAGTTAGGTTTAGGGTTAGGGTTTGGTTTAGGGTGTGGGTTAGGGTTTGGGTTAGGGTGAGGGTTAGGGTTAGGGTTTGCGTTTGGGTTAGGGTTTGTGTTTGGGTTTGGGTTAAGTTTACGATTAGAGTTAGGGTTAGGGTTAGTGTTAAGTTTAGGGTTTGGGTTAGGGTTTGAGTTAAGTTTAGGGTTAGGGATAATGTTTGGGTTAAGGTTAGTATTATGGTTAGGGTATGGGTTTGGGTTAGGGTTAGGGTTAAATTTAGAATTAGGGTTTGGATTAGGGTTAGGTTTAGGGTTAGGGTTAGGATTAGCGTTAGAGTTTGGTTAGGGTTAGGTTTAGGGTTAGGGTTAGGATTAGCGTTAGAGTTTGGTTAGGGTTAGGTTTAGGGTTAGGGTTAGGCTTACGGTTAGAGTTAGGGTATGGGTAGGGTTAGGTTTAGTGTTTGGGTTACGGTTAGGTTTAGGGTTAAGCTTAGGTTTAGGGTTAGGTTTTGGATAGGGTTACGGTTAGGATTAGGTTTACGGTGAGGGTTTGCGTTTGAGTTGGGGTTAAGGTTAGTGTATGGGTTAGGGTTAGAATTAGGATTAGGTTTGGGTTAGGGTAAGGGTTAGGGTTAGGGTTAGGGTTTTGTTTGGGTTAGGGTTAGCGTAAGGGTTAGGGTGAGGGTTACGGTTTGAGTTAGGGTTAGGTTAGGGTTAGGGTTAGGCTTAGGCTTAGAGTTACGGTTTGGGTTAGGGTTAGTGTTTGGGTTAGTGTTAAGGTTAGGGTTAGGCTTAGGGTTCGAGTTAGTGTTTGGGTTAGGGTTACATTTAGGGTTAGGGTTAGATTTTGAGTTAGGATAGAGTTAGGGTTAGGGTAAGGATAAGGGTTAGTTTTAGGGTTAGGGTTAGGTTTAGGGTTTGGGTTAGGGTTAGGGTTAGAATTAGGTTTAGGGTTAGGGTTTGGGTTTGGGTTAGGGTAATGGTTAGGGTTAGGATTAGTGTTAGGTTTAGGGTTAGGGTTACGGTTAGGGTTAGAATTACGGTTAGCATTAGGGTTTGGGTTTAGGGTTCGGGTTAGGATTAGGGTTAGAGGTAGGGTTAGGGTTAGGGTTAGGATTGGATTTGGGTTTGGGTTAGGGTTATGGTTATGGTTAGGGTTTATGTTTGGGTTAGGGTTAGGTTTAGTGTTAAAGTTAGGATTAGGGTTTGGGTTAGGGTTAGGGTTATTGTTAGGGTTACGTTTTGGGTTAGGGTTAGGGTTTGGGTTTGGGTTAGGGTTTGTGTTAGGGTTAGTGTTAGGATTTGGTGTGGGTTAGGGTTATAGTTAGGGTTAGGCTTAGGGTTTGGGTTTGGGTTAGGGTAAGGGTTATTGTTAGGGTTAGGTTTAGGGTTAGGTTTTGGGTTTCAGTTAGGGTTAGGGTTAGGGTTAGGATATGCGTTTGGGTTAGTGTTTGGATTAGGTTTAGGGTTTGGGTTATGGTTAGCTTAACATTTAGCGTTAGGGTTATGGTTAGGGTTTGGGTTAGGGTTAGGGTTAGCGTTAGGGTTAGGGTTAGGGATAGGGTTGGTGTTTGCGTTAGGGTTAGGATTAGGGTTAGGCTTAGGGTTAGAGTTAAGTTTTGGGTTAGGGTTACGGTTAGGGTTAGGGTTACGATGAGGGTTTGGGTTTGAGTTGGGGTTAATGTTAGGGTTTGGGTTAGGGGGTAAGAGTTAGGATTAGGTTTGGGTTAGGGTAAGTGTAAGGGTCATGGTTAGGGTTTGGTTTGGGTTAGGGTTAGCGTAAGGGTTAGGGTTAGGGTTAGGGTTTGAGTTAGGGTTAGGTTATTGTTAGGGTTAGGCTTAGGGTTAGAGTTAGGGTTTGGGTTAGGGTTAGGGTTAGTGTTTGGGTTAGTGTTAGGGTTACGGTTACGCTTAGCGTTAAAGTTAGTGTTTGGGTTAGGATTACATTTATGGTTAGGGTTAGGGTTTGGGTTAGGTTAGAGTTAGGATTAGGGTTAGGATAAGGGTTAGTTTTAGTGTTAGGGTTAGGTTTAGGGTTTGGTTTAGGGTTAGGGTTAGGGTTTGGGTTTGGGTTTGGGTTAGGGATAGAGTTTGGGTTTGGGTTAGGGTTAGAATTAGAGTTAGGGTTAGGGTTAGGGTTAGTGTTAGGTTTAGGGTTTCGGTTAGGGTTAGGGTTAGGGTTAGGGTTAGGGTTAGGGTTTGGGTTTGGGTTAGGGTGAGGGTTAGGGTTAGGATTAGGGTGAGGGTTAGTATTTGGTTTAGGGTTAGGGTTTGGGTTAGGCTTAGGCTTACGTTTAGCTTTAGGGTTGTGGTTAGGGTTTGGGTTAGGGTTAGGGTTAGGGTTATGTTTAGGGTTAGGGTTTGGGTTTGGGTTAGGGTTAGGGTGATGGTTAGGATTTCAGTTTGGGTTAGGGTTACTTTTAGGGTTAAAGTTAGGTTTAGGGTTTGTTTTAGGGTTAGGGCTATTGTTAACGTTAAGTTTTGGATTTGGGGTAGGGTTAGGGTTAGAGTTTGGGTTTGTGTTAGGTTAAGGGTTGCCTTTAGGGTTAAGTTTAGGGTTAAGGTTTGGGTTTGGTTAATGTTAGGGTTAGGGTTAGGCTTAGGGTTTGGGTTTGGGTTAGGTTAGGTTTTGGGATAGAGTTAGGGTAGGGGTTAGGGTTTGGTTTAGGGATTGGGTTAAGGTTAGGTTTTGGGTTTGGGTTAAGGTTACGGTTTGGATTAGGGTTAAGGTTAGGCTTAGGGTTAGGGTTAGAGTTTGGGTTTTGGTTAGGGTTAGGTTAAGGGTTAGGGTTTGGGTTTGGGTTAGGGTTTGGGTTAGAGTTAGGTTTAGTGTTAGGGTTAGTGTTAGGTTTAGGGTTTGCGTTAGGGTTAGGGTTAGGTTTAGGTTTAGGGTTTGCGTTAGGGTTAGGTTTACGGTTAGGGTTTGATTTTGGGTTAGGGTTACGGTTTTGGTTAGGTTTTCGGTTTGGGTTAGGGTTAGGGTTAGGGTTAAAGTTAGGGTTAGGGTTTGTGTTAGGTTTTGGGTTTGGGTTAGGGTGTGGGTTTGGGTTAGGTTTAGGGTTTGGGTTACGGTTAGGTTTAGGGTTAGAGTTTGGGTTAGGGTTAGGTTTAGGGTTACATTTAGGGTTAGGGTTAGGATTAGGGTAAGGGTTTGGGATAGCGTCAGGGTTAGGGTTAGGTTTACGGTTTGGGTTTGGGTTAGGCTTAGGTTTAGGGTTAGGGTTTGGGTTATGGTTAGGGTTTGGGTTAGGGTTAGGATTAGATTTAGTGTTAGGATTAGGGTTAGGTTTAGGCTTAGGGGTAGAGTTAGGGTTTGGGTTAGGGTTAGCCTTAAGGTTAGAGTTAGAGTTAGGAATTGGGATATGGTTAGAGTTAGTGTTAGGTTAACGATTAGGGTTAGGGTTAGGGTTAGGTTTAGGTTTAGGGTTAGTGTTAGGTTTAGTATTTGTGTTTTGGTTAGCGTTAGGTTTAGGTTTAGGGTTAGGGTTAGGGTTAGGTTTTGGGTTTTGTTTAGGGTTAGGGTTTGGGTTAGGGTTACCGTTAGGGTTAGAGTTAGAGTAAGGATTTGGGATATGGTTAGAGTTAGTGTTAGGTTTATGGTTAGGCTTAGGGTTAGGGTTGGGTTTAGGTTTAGGGTTAGTGTTAGGTTTAGCATTTGGGTTTGGGTTAGGGTTAGGTTTAGGTTTAGGGTTAGGGTTAGGGTTAGGTTTTGGGTTTTGGTTAGGGTTAGGGTTTGGGTATGGGTTAGGGATAGGGTTTGCGTTAGGGTTAGGGTTATTGTTAGAGTTTGGGATTGGGTTAGAGTTAGGGATAGGTTTAGGATTATGGTTAGGGTTAGTATTTGGTTTAGGGTTAGGGTTTGGTTTAGGCTTAGGGTTACGTTTAGCGTTAGGGTTAGGGTTAGGGTTTGGGTTAGGGTTAGGGTTAGATATACGGTTAGGGTTAGGGTTAGAGTTAGGGTTAGGATTTGGGTTTGGGTTAGCATTAGGGTTATGGTTAGGGTTTCAGTTTGGGTTGGGGTTCGGTTTAGGGTTAAAGTTAGGTTTACGGTTTGTTTTAGGGTTAGGGTTATTGTTAGGGTTAGGTTTTGCGTTAGGGTTTGTGTTTGGGTTCGGGTTAGGCTTTTGGTTACGCTTAGGGTTTGGTTTGGGTTACGGTTATGGTTAGGGTTAGGGTTAGGTTTTGGGTTAGCGTTAGGTTTAGGGTTAGGGTCATGGTTTGGGTTTGGGTTAGGGTAAGGGTTACGGTTAGGGTTAGGTTTAGGGTTAAGTTTTGGGTTTGGTTAGGGTTAGGGTTAGGGTTAGGCTTAGGGTTTGGTTTTGGGTTAGGGTTAGGTTTTGGGTTAGGGTTAGGGTTAGGGTAAGGGTTAGGGTTTGGGTTAGGGTTTGGGTTAGGGTTAGGTTTTGGGTTTGGGTTAGGGTTCGGTTTTGGATTAGGTTTAGGGTTAGGGTTAGGGTTAGAGTTTGGGTTTGGGTTAGAGTTAGTGTTAGGTTTAGTGTTTTCGTGAGGGTTAGGGTTAGGTTTAAGGTTTGGGTTAGGGATAGGTTTATGGTTAGGGTTTGAGTTTGGGTTAGGGTTAGGGTTTTTTGTTAGGGTTTGGGTTTGGGTTAGGGTTAGGGTTAAGGTTAAAGTTAGGGTTAGGGTTAGGGTTAGGGTTATGGTTAGTGTTAGCGTTAAGGTTAGCGTTAGAGTTGGGATTTGGGATAGGGTTAGAGTTAGGGTTAGGGTTAGGGTTAGGGTTAGTGTTAGGGTTTGGGTTAGGATTAGGGTTAGGTTTAGGGTTAGTGTTTGGGTTAGGGTTAGTGTTAGGGTTAGGATTAGGATTAAGTTTAGGGTGTTAGCTTGGGTTAGGGTTTAGGTTTTGGTTAGGGTTATGTTTAGGTTTAGGGTTTGGGTATGGGTTGGGGTTAGGGTTAGAGTTAGGTTTAGGGTTAGGGTTAGTGTTAGGTATAGGGTTTGGATTAGGGTTAGGGTTTGGTTTAGGGTTACGGTTAGGGTTAGGGTTAGAGTTGGGAATTGGGATAGGGTTAGGGTTAGGGTTAGGTTTAGGGTTAGGGTTTGGGATTGTGTTTGGGTTAGCGTTATGGTTAGGGTTTGGGTTTGGGTTAGGGTTAGGGTTAGGCTTAAAATTAGGGTTAGGGTGGTTACTGTTAGGGTTAGGGGTAGGGTTTGGTTTAGGGTGTGGGTTTGTGTTAGGTTTTGGGTTTTGCTTAAGGTTAGGTTTGGGGTTTGGGTTAGGGTTAGGGTTTGGGTTAGTGTTAGTGTTAGGGTTAGGGTTTGGTTAGAGTTTGGGTTATTATTCGGTTTTTGGTTTGACTTAGGGTTAGGGTTTGGGTGAGATTTAGGGTTAGCGTTAGGGTTAGGGTTAGAGTTAGGGTTTAGGTTAGGGTTAGGGTTTGGGTTACGGTTAGGGTTATGGTTTGGGTTTGGGTTACGATTAGGGTTCGGGTTAGGGTTAGGTTTACGGTTTGGGTTAGGGTTAGGGTTACGGTAAGTGTTAGGGTTTGGGTTAGGTTTAGGGTTATGGTTAGGGTTTGTGTTTGGGTTAGGGTTAGGGTTTGGGTTTGCGTTTGGGTTAGGGTTTGGGTTTGGGTTTGGGTTAGGTTTACGATTAGAGTTAGGGTTAGGGTTAGTGTTAAGTTTAGGGTTTGGGTTAGGGTTTGAGTTAAGTTTAGGGTTAGGGATAATGTTTAGGTTAAGGTTAGTGTTATGCTTAGGGTATGGGTTTGGGTTAGGGTTAGGGTTAAAGTTAGAATTAGGGTTTGGATTAGGGTTAGGTTTAGGATTAGGGTTAGGATTAGGATTAGAGTTTGGTTAGGGTTAGGTTTAGGGTTAGGGTTAGGCTTACGGTTAGAGTTAGGGTATGGGTAGGGTTAGGTTTAGTGTTTGGGTTACGGTTAGGTTTAGGGTTAAGCTTAGGGTTAGAGTTAGGTTTTGTGTTAGGGTTACGGTTAGGATTAGGTTTACGGTGAGGGTTTGCGTTTGAATTGGGGTTAAGATTAGTGTTTGGGTTAGGGTTAGAGTTAGGATTAGGTTTGGGTTAGGGTAAGGGTTAGGTTTCGGGTTAGGGTTTTGTTTGGGTTAGGGTTAGCGTAAGGGTTAGGGTGAGGGTTACGGTTTGAGTTAGGGTTAGGTTAGGGTTAGGGTTAGGCTTAGGCTTAGAGTTACGGTTTGGGTTAGGGTTAGGGTTAGTGTTTGGGTTAGTGTTAAGGTTAGGGTTAGTCTTAGGGTTCGAGTTAGTGTTTGGGTTAGGGTTACATTTAGGATTAGGGTTAGGTTTTGGGTTAGGTTAGAGTTAGGGTTAGGGTTAGTATAAGGGTTAGTTTTAGGGTTAGGGTTAGGTTTAGGGTTTGGGTTAGGGTTAGGGTTAGAATTAGGTTTAGGGTTAGGGTTTGGGTTTGGGTTAGGGTAATGGTTAGGGTTAGGATTAGTGTTAGGGTTAGGGTTAGGGTTAGGGTTACGGTTAGGGTTAGAATTACGGTTAGCATTAGGGTTTGGGTTTAGGGTTAGGGTTAGGATTAGGGTTAGAGGTAGGGTTAGGGTTAGGGTTAGGATTGGATTTGGGTTTGGGTTAGGGTTATGGTTATGGGTAGGGTTTATGTTTGGGTTAGGGTTAGGTTTAGGGTTAAAGTGAGGATTAGGGTTTGGGTTAGGGTTAGGGTTATTGTTAGGGTTACGTTTTGGGTTAGGGTTAGGGTTAGGGTTTGGGTTAGGGTTTGTGTTAGGGTTAGTGTTAGGATTTGGTGTGGGTTAGGGTTATAGTTAGGGGTTAGGCTTAGGGTTTGGGTTTGGGTTAGGGTAAGGGTTATTGTTAGGGTTAGGTTTAGGGTTAGGTTTTGGGTTTCGGTTAGGGTTAGGGTTAGGGTTAGGATTTGCGTTCGGGTTAGTGTTCGGATTAGGTTTAGGGTTTGGGTTATGGTTAGGGTAACATTTAGCGTTAGGGTTATGGTTAGGGTTTGGATTAGGGTTAGGGTTAGGGTTAGGGTTAGGGTTAGGGTTGGTGTTTGGGTTAGGGTTAGGATTAGGGTTAGGCTTAGGGTTAGAGTTAAGTTTTGGGTTAGGGTTACGGTTAGGGTTAGGGTTACGATGAGGGTTTGGGTTTGAGTTGGGGTTAATGTTAGGGTTTGGGTTAGGGGGTAAGAGTTAGGATTAGGTTTGGGTTAGGGTAAGGGTAAGGGTCATGGTTAGGGTTTGGTTTGGGTTAGGGTTAGCGTAAGGGTTAGGGTTAGGGTTAGGGTTTGAGTTAGTGTTAGGTTATTGTTAGCGTTAGGCTTAGGGTTAGAGTTAGGGTTTGGGTTAGGGTTAGGGTTAGTGTTTGGGTTAGTGTTAGGGTTAGGGTTACGCTTAGCGTTAAATTTAGTGTTTGGGTTAGGATTACATTTATGGTTAGGGTTAGGGTTTGGGTTAGGTTAGAGTTAGGATTAGGGTTAGGATAAGGGTTAGTTTTAGTGTTAGGGTTAGGTTTAGGGTTTGGTTTAGGGTTAGGGTTAGGGTTTGGGTTTGGGTTTGGGTTAGGGATAGAGTTTGGGTTTGGTTTAGGGTTAGAATTAGAGTTAGGGTTAGAGTTAGGGTTAGTGTTAGGTTTAGGGTTTCGGTTAGTGTTAGGTTTAGGGTTAGGGTTAGGGTTAGGGTTTGGGTTAGGGTTAGGGTTAGAGTTAGGTTTTGGGTTTGGGTTAGGGTTAGGGTTAGGATTAGGATTAGGGTGAGGGTTAGTATTTGGTTTAGGGTTAGGGTTTGGGTTAGGCTTAGGCTTACGTTTAGCTTTAGGGTTGGGGTTAGGGTTTGGGTTTGGGTTAGGGTTAGGGTTAGGGTTATGGTTAGGGTTAGGGTTTGGGTTTGGGTTAGGGTTAGGGTTATGGTTAGGGTTTCAGTTTGGGTTAGGGTTACTTTTAGGGTTAAAGTTAGGTTTAGGGTTTGTTTTAGGGTTAGGGCTATTGTTAACGTTAAGTTTTGATTTGGGGTAGGGTTAGGGTTAGAGTTTGGGTTTGTGTTACGGTAAGGGTTGCCTTTAGGGTTAAGTTTAGGGTTAAGGTTTGGGTTTGGTTAGGGTTAGGGTTAGGGTTAGGCTTAGGGTTTGGGTTTGGGTTAGGGTTAGGTTTTGGGATAGGGTTAGGGTAGGGGTTAGGGTTTGGTTTAGGGATTGGGTTAAGGTTAGGTTTTGGGTTTGGGTTAAGGTTACGGTTTGGATTAGGGTTAAGGTTAGGCTTAGGGTTAGGGTTAGAGTTTGGGTTTTGGTTAGGGTTAGGTTAAGGGTTAGGGTTTGGGTTTGGGTTAGGGTTTGGGTTAGAGTTAGGTTTAGTGTTAGGGTTAGTGTTAGGTTTAGGGTTTGCGTTAGGATTAGGGTTAGGTTTAGGTTTAGGGTTTGCGTTAGGGTTAGGTTTACGATTAGGGTTTGATTTTGTGTTAGGGTTACGGTTTTGGTTAGTTTTTCGGTTTGGGTTAGGGTTAGGGTTAGGGTTAAAGTTAGGGTTAGGGTTTGTGTTAGGTTTTGGGTTTGGGTTAGGGTGTGGGTTTGGGTTAGGTTTAGGGTTTGGGTTACGGTTAGGTTTAGGGTTAGAGTTTGGGTTAGGGTTAGGTTTAGGGTTACATTTAGGGTTAGGGTTAGGATTAGGGTAAGGGTTTGGGATAGCGTCAGGGTTAAGGTTAGGTTTAGGGTTTGGGTTTGGGTTAGGCTTAGGTTTAGGGTTAGGGTTTGGGTTATGGTTAGGGTTTGGGTTAGGGTTAGGATTAGGGTTAGTGTTAGGATTAAGGTTAGGTTTAGGCTTAGGGGTAGAGTTAGGGTTTGGGTTAGGGTTAGCCTTAAGGTTAGAGTTAGAGTTAGGATTTGGGATATGGTTAGAGTTAGTGTTAGGTTTACGGTTAGGGTTAGGGTTAGGGTTAGGTTTAGGTTTAGGGTTAGTGTTAGGTTTAGCATTTGTGTTTTGGTTAGCGTTAGGTTTAGGTTTAGGGTTAGGGTTACGGTTAGGTTTTGGGTTTTGGTTAGGGTTAGGATTTGGGTTAGGGTGAGCGTTAAGGTTAGAGTTAGAGTTAGGATTTGGGATATGGTTAGAGTTAGTGTTAGGTTTATGGTTAGGCTTAGGGTTAGGGTTGGGTTTAGGTTTAGGGTTAGTGTTAGGTTTAGCATTTGGGTTTGGGTTAGGGTTAGGTTTAGGTTTAGGGTAAGGGTTAGGGTTAGGTTTTGGGTTTTGGTTAGGGTTAGGGTTTGGGTTTGGGTTAGGGATAGGGTTTGCGTTAGGGTTAGGGTTATTGTTAGAGTCTGGGATTGGGTTAGAGTTAGGGATAGGTTTAGGATTATGGTTAGGGTTAGTATTTGGTTTAGGGTTAGGGTTTGGTTTAGGCTTAGGGTTACGTTTAGCGTTAGGGTTAGGGTTAGGGTTTGGGTTAGGGTTAGTGTTAGATATACGGTTAGGGTTAGGGTTAGAGTTAGGGTTAGGATTTGGGTTTGGGTTAGGATTAGGGTTAGGTTTAGGGTTAGTGTTTGGGTTAGGGTTAGGGTTAGGGTTAGAGTTACGGTTAGCGTTAGGGTTTGGTTTAGGATTAGGGTTAGGGTTTGGGTTAGGGTTAGGGTTAGAATTTGTGTTAGGGTTAGGTTTTAGGGTTTGGGTTAGGGTTAGATTTAGAGTTAGGGTAAGGGTTAGGGTTTGGGTTAGGGATAGGGTTAGGGTTAGAGTTAGGGGTTAGGGTTTGGTTTACGGTTAGGGTTACCGTTAGTGTTAGGTTTAGGGTTTGGGTTAGGGTTAGGGTTAGGGTTAGAGTTTGGCTTTGGTTTCGGGTTAGGTTTAGGGTTAGTGTTACGGTTAGGGTTTGTGTTAGGGTTAGGGTTAGGGCTAGGGTTAGGTTTTGGGTTAGGTTTAGGTTTAGGGTTAGGGTTACGGTTTGGGTTTGGTTTCGGTTTAGGGTTAGGGTTAGGGTTAGGGTTAGGGTTAGGATTAGGGTTAGGGTTTGGGTTTGGGTTAGGGTTAGGGTTAGGGTTAGGGTTTGGTTTTGGTTTAGGGTTAGGGTTAGGGTTAGGGTTAGGGTTTGGTTTTGGGTTTGGGTTAGGGTTAGGGTTAGGGGTAGGGTTTGGTTTAGGCTTAGGGTTATGTTTAGCGTTAGGGTTAGGGTTAGGGTTTGGGTTAGGGTTAGGGTTAGATATACGGTTAGGGTTAGGGTTAGAGTTAGGGTTCGGATTTGGGTTTGGGTTAGGATTAGGGTATGGTTAGGGTTTCAGTTTGGGTTAGGGTTCGGTTTAGGGTTAAAGTTAGGTTTACGGTTTGTTTTAGGGTTAGGGTTATTGTTAGGGTTCGGTTTTGCGTTAGTTTTTGAGTTTGGGTTCAGGTTAGGGTGTTGGCTACAGTTCGGGTTTGGTTTGGGATACGGTTATGGTTAGGGTTAGGGTTAGGTCTTGGGCTACCGTTAGGATTAGGGTTAGGGTCATGGTTTGGGTTTGGGTTAGGGTAAGGGTTACGGTTAGGGTTAGGTTTAGGGTTAAGGTTTGGGTTTGGTTAGGGTTAGGGTTAGGCTTAGGCTTAGGGTTTGGTTTTGGGCTAGGGTTAGGTTTTCGGTTAGGGTTTGGGTTAGGGTAAGGGTTAGGGTTTGGGTTAGGGTTTGGGTTAGGGGTTAGGTTTTTTGGTTTGGGTTAGGGTTAGGTTTTGGATTAGGTTTAGGGTTAGGGTTAGGGTTAGAGTTTGGGTTTGGGTTAGGTTTACGGTTACAGTTAGGGTTAGAGTTAGGGTTAGTGTTAGGTTTAGTGTTTTCGTGAGGGTTAGGGTTAGGTTTAAGATTTGGGTTAGGGATAGGTTTACGGTTAGGGTTTGAGTTTGGGTTAGGGTTAGGGTTTTTGTTAGGGTTTGGGTTTGGGGTAGGGTTAGGGTTAAGGTTAAAGTTAGGGTTAGGGTTAGGGTTAGGGTTATGGTTAGTGTTAGCGTTAAGGTTAGCGTTAGAGTTAGGATTTGGGATAGGGTTAGAGTTAGGGTTAGGGTTAGGGTTAGGGTTAGTGTTAGGGTTTGGGTTAGGATTAGGGTTAGGTTTAGGGTTAGTGTTTGGGTTAGGGTTAGTGTTAGGGTTAGGGTTAGGATTAAGTTTAGGGTGTGGGCTTGGGTTAGGGTTTAGGTTTTGGTTAGGGTTATGTTTAGGTTTAGGGTTTGGGTATGGGTTGGGGTTAGGGTTAGAGTTAGGTTTAGGGTTAGGTTAGTGTTAGGTATAGGGGTTTGGATTAGGGTTAGGGTTTGGTTTAGGGTTACGGTTAGGTTTAGGGTTAGAGTTAGGAATTGGGATAGGGTTAGGGTTAGGTTTAGGGTTAGGGTTTGGGATTGTGTTCGGGTTAGCGTTATGGTTAGGGTTTGGGTTTTGGTTAGGGTTAGGGTTAGGCTTAAATTTAGGGTTAGGGTTGGGTTACTGTTAGGGTTAGGGGTAGGGTTTGGTATAGGGTGTGGGTTTGTGTTAGGTTTTGGGTTTTGCTTAGGATTAGGTTTGGGGTTTGGGTTAGGGTTAGGGTTTGGGTTAGTGTTAGTGTTAGGGTTAGGGTTTGGTTTAGAGTTTGGGTTAGGATTCGGGTTTTGGTTTGGCTTAGGGTTAGGGTTTGGGTGAGATTTAGGGTTAGCGTTAGGGTTAGGGTTAGAGTTAGGGTTTAGGTTAGGGTTAGGGTTTGGGTTACGATTAGGGTTATGGTTTGGGTTTGGGTTACGATTAGGGTTCGGGTTAGGGTTAGGTTACGGTTTGGGTTAGGGTTAGGGTTACGGTAAGTGTTAGGGTTTGGGTTAGGTTTAGGGTTATGGTTAGGGTTTGTGTTGGGTTAGGGTTAGGGTTTGGGTTTGCGTTTGGGTTAGGGTTTGGGTTTGGGTTTGGGTTAGGTTTACGATTAGAGTTAGGGTTAGGGTTACTGTTAAGTTTAGGATTTGGGTTAGGGTTTGAGTTAAGTTTAGGGTTAGGGATAATGTTTAGGTTAAGGTTAGTGTTATGGTTAGGGTATGGGTTTGGGTTAGGGTTAGGGTTAAGTTAGAATTAGGGGTTTGGATTAGTGTTAGGTTAGGGTTAGGGTTAGGATTAGGGTTGAGAGTTTGGTTAGGGTTAGGTTTAGGGTTAGGGTTAGGCTTACGGTTAGAGTTAGGGTATGGGTAGGGTTAGGTTTAGTGTTTGGGTTACGGTTAGGTTTAGGGTTAAGCTTGGGTATGAGTTAGGTTTTGTGTTAGGGTTACGGTTAGGATTAGGTTTACGGTGAGGGGTTTGCGTTTGAGTTGGGGTTAAGGTTAGTGTTTGGGTTAGGGTTAGAATTAGGATTAGGTTTGGGTTAGGGTAAGGGTTAGGGTTAGGGTTAGGGTTTTGTTTGGGTTAGGGTTAGCGTAAGGGTTAGGGTGAGGGTTACGGTTTGAGTTAGGGTTAGGTTAGGGTTAGGGTTAGGCTTAGGCTTAGAGTTACGGTTTGGGTTAGGGTTAGGGTTAGTGTTTGGGGTTAGTGTTAAGGTTAGGGTTAGGCTTAGGTTCGAGTTAGTGTTTGGGTTAGGATTACATTTAGGGTTAGGGTTAGGTTTTGGGTTAGGTTAGAGTTAGGGGTTAGGGTTAGGATAAGGGTTTAGTTTTAGGGTTAGGGTTAGGTTTAGGGTTTGGGTTAGGGTTAGGGTTAGAATTAGGTTTAGGGGTTAGGGTTTGGGTTTGGGTTAGGGTAATGGTTTAGGGTTAGGATTAGTGTTAGGGTTAGGGTTAGGGTTAGGGTTACGGTTAGGGTTAGAATTACGGTTAGCATTAGGGTTTGGGTTTAGGGTTAGGGTTAGGATTAGGGTTAGAGGTAGGGTTAGAGTTAGGGTTAGGATTGGATTTGTGTTTGGGTTAGGGTTATGGTTATGGTTAGGTTTATGTTTGGGTTAGGGTTAGGTTTAGGGTTAAAGTGAGGATTAGGGTTTGGGTTAGGGTTAGGGTTATTGTTAGGGTTACGTTTTGGGTTAGGGGTTAGGGTTTGGGTTTGGGTTAGGGGGTTTGTGTTAGGGTTAGTGTTAGGATTTGGTGTGGGTTAGGGTTATAGTTAGGGTTAGGATTAGGGTTTGGGTTTGGGTTAGGGTAAGGGTTATTGTTAGGGTTAGGTTTAGGGTTAGGTTTTGGGTTTCGGTTAGGGTTAGGGTTAGGGTTAGGATTTGCGTTTGGGTTAGTGTTTGGATTAGGTTTGGGGTTTGGGTTATGGTTAGGGTAACATTTAGCGTTAGGGTTATGGTTAGGGTTTGGATTAGGGTTAGGGTTAGGGTTAGTGTTAGGGTTGGTGTTTGGGTTAGGGTTAGGATTAGGGTTAGGCTTAGGGTTAGAGTTAAGTTTTGGGTTAGGGTTACGGTTAGGGTTAGGGTTACGATGAGGGTTTGGGTTTGAGTTGGGGTTAATGTTAGGGTTTGGGTTAGGGGGTAAGAGTTAGGATTAGGTTTGGGTTAGGGTAAGGGTAGGGGTCATGGTTAGGGTTTGGTTTGGGTTAGGGTTAGCGTAAGGGTTAGGGTTAGGGTTAGGGTTTGAGTTAGGGTTAGGTTATTGTTAGCATTAGGCTTAGGGTTAGAGTTAGGGTTTGGGTTAGAGTTAGGGTTAGTGTTTGGGTTAGTGTTAGGGTTAGGGTTACGCTTAGCGTTAAAGTTAGTGTTTGGGTTAGGATTACATTTATGGTTAGGGTTAGGGTTTGGGTTAGGTTAGAGTTAGGATTAGGGTTAGGATAAGGGGTAGTTTTAGTGTTAGGGGTATGTTTAGGGTTTGGTTTAGGGTTAGGGTTAGGGTTTGGGTTTGGGATTGGGTTTGGGATAGAGTTTGGGTTTGGGTTTGGGTTAGAATTAGAGTTAGGGTTAGGGTTAGGGTTAGTGTTAGGTTTAGGGTTTCGGTTAGTGTTAGGTTTAGGGTTAGAGTTAGGGTTAGGGTTTGGGTTAGGGTTAGGGTTAGGGTTAGGGTTTGGGTTTGGGTTAGGGTTAGGGTTAGGATTAGGATTAGGGTGAGGGTTAGTATTTGGTTTAGGGTTAGGGTTTGGGTTAGGCTTAGGCTTACGTTTAGCTTTAGGGTTGGGGTTAGGGTTTGGGTTAGGGTTAGGGTTAGGGTTATGGTTAGGGTTAGGGTTTGGGTTTGGGTTAGGGTTAGGGTTATGGTTAGGGTTTCAGTTTGGGTTAGGGTTACTTTTAGGGTTAAAGTTAGGTTTAGGGTTTGTTTTAGGGTTAGGGCTATTGTTAACGTTAAGTTTTGGATTTGGGGTAGGGTTAGGGTTAGAGTTTGGGTTTGTGTTAGGGTAAGGGTTGCCTTTAGGGTTAAGTTTAGGGTTAAGGTTTGGGTTTGGTTAGGGTTAGGGTTAGGGTTAGGCTTAGGGTATGGGATTGGGTTAGGGTTAGGTATTGGGATAGGGTTAGGGTAGGGGTTAGGGTTTGGTTTAGGGATTGGGTTAAGGTTAGGTTTTGGGTTTGGGTTAAGGTTACGGTTTGGATTAGGGTTAAGGTTAGGCTTAGGGTTAGGGTTAGAGTTTGGGTTTTGGTTAGGGTTAGGTTAAGGGTTAGGGTTTGGGTTTGGGTTAGGGTTTGGGTTAGAGTTAGGTTTAGTGTTAGGGTTAGTGTTAGGTTTAGGGTTTGCGTTAGGGTTAGGGTTAGGTTTAGGTTTAGGGTTTGCGTTAGGGTTAGGTTTACGGTTAGGGTTTGATTTTGGGTTAGGGTTACGGTTTTGGTTAGGTTTTCGGTTTCGGTTAGGGTTAGGGTTAGGGTTAAAGTTAGGGTTAGGGTTTGTGTTAGGTTTTGGGTTTGGGTTAGGGTGTGGGTTTGGGTTAGGTTTAGGGTTTGGGTTACGGTTAGGTTTAGGGTTAGAGTTTGGGTTAGGGTTAGGTTTAGGGTTACATTTAGGGTTAGGGGTAGGAGTAGGGTAAGGGTTTGGGATAGCGACAGGGTTAAGGTTAGGTGTAGGGTTTGTGTATGGGTTGGGGTTAGGGTTAGAGTTAGGTTAAGGGTTAGGTTTAGTGTTAGCTATAGGGTTTGGATTAGGGTTAGGGTTTGGTTTAGTGTTACGGTTAGGGTTAGGGTTAGAGTTGGGAATTGGGATAGGGTTAGGGTTAGGGTTAGGTTTAGGGTTAGGGTTTGGGATTGTGTTCGGGTTAGCGTTATGGTTAGGGTTTGGGTTTGGGTTAGGGTTAGGGTTAGGCTTAAATTTAGGGTTAGGGTTGGGTTACTGTTAGGGTTAGGGGTAGGGTTTGGTTTAGGGTGTGGGTTTGTGTTAGGTTTTGGGTTTTGCTTAGGGTTAGGTTTGGGGTTTGGGTTAGGTTTAGGGTTTGGGTTAGTGTTAGTGTTAGGGTTAGGGTTTGGTTTAGATTTTGGGTTAGGATTCGGTTTTCGGTTTTGCTTAGCGTTAGAGTTTGGGTGAGATTTAGGGTTAGCGTTAGGGTTAGGGTTAGAGTTAGGGTTTAGGTTAGGGTTAGGGTTTGGGTTAGGGTTAGGGTTATGGTTTGGGTTTGGGTTACGATTAGGGTTCGGGTTAGGGTTAGGTTTACGGTATCGGTTAGGGTTAGGGTTACGGTAAGTGTTAGGGTTTGGATTAGGTTTAGGGTTATGGTTAGGGTTTGTGTTTGGGTTAGGGTTACGGTTTGGGTTTGGGTTAAATTTACGGTTTGTGTTAGGCTTAGGTTTAGGATTTGGTGTGGGTTAGGGTTATGGTTAGGTTTAGAGTTAGGGTTTGGGTTTTTTTTGTGTTAGGGTTAGGGTTTGGGTTATGTTTGGGTTAGGGTTAGGGTTAGGGATACGGTTAGGGTTTGGGTTAGGGTTAGGTTTAGGGTTAGGGTTAGATTTAGGATTAGGGTTAGTGTTAGGGTTAGGGTTTGGGTTAGGGTTAGGAGAAGGGTTAGGGTCTAAGTTTTGTTTAGGGTTAAGTTTAGTGTTAGGGTTTGGGTTTGGGTTATGTTTAGGTTTAGATTTAGGGTTAGGGTTAGGGTTAGTGTTAGGTTTAGGGTTTGGTTTAGGGTTAGTGTTATGGTTACGGTTAGTGTTAGGGTTTGGGTTAGGGTTAAGTTTAGGGTTAGGTTTAGAGTTAGGGTTTGGCATAGGGTTAGGGTTAGGGTTAGGCTTAGGTTTAGGGTTAGGGCTTGGGTTTGGGTTAGGGTTAGGGTTACGGTTAGGGTTTGGGTTTGGGTTAGGGTTAGGGTTAAAGTTAGGGTTAGGGTTTGGTTTAGGGTTAGGGTTAGGGTTAGGGTTTGTGTTAGGGTTAGGGTTTGGGTTAGGGTTAGAGTTAGGATTAGGTTTCGGTCAGGGTGAGGGTAACGGTTAGGGTTACGGTTTGGTTTGGGTTAGGGTTAGAGTAAGGGTTATGGATAGGGTTAGGGTTTGAGTTAGGGTTAGGTTAGGGTTAGGCTTAGGCTTAGGGTTAGAGTTAGGGTTTGGATTAGGGTCAGGGTTAATGTTTGCGTTAGTGTTAAGGTTAGGGTTAGGCTTAGGGTAAGAGTTAGTGTTTGGGTTAGGGTTACATTTAGGGTTAGGGTTAGGGTTTGGGTTAGGTTAGTGTTAGGATTAGGGTTAGGATAAGTGTTAGTTTTAGGGTTAGGTTTAGGTTTATGATATGGGTTGCGGTTAGGGTTAGAATTAGGGTTAGGGTTAGGGTTTGGGTTTGAGTTAGGGTAAGGGTTACGGTTAGGGTTAGGATTAGTGTTAGGGTTAGGGTTAGGGTTAGGGTTGGGGTTAGCGTTAGGGTTAGGGTTAGGTTTATGGTTAAGGTTTGGGTTAGGGTTAGGAACAGGGTTAAGGTTAGGGTTAAGGTTAGTGTTAGAGTTAGGATTAGGGTTAGGTTTAGGGTTAGGGTTAGGGTTAAGGTTTGGGTTAGGGTTAGGGTTAGAATTAGGGTTAGGGTTAGGGTTTGGGTTTGGGTTAGGGTTATTGTTAGTGTTAGGTTTTGGTTAGGGTTAGGGTTTGGGTTTGGGTTAGGGTTAGTGTTTGCGTTTGGTTTGGGTTAGCGTTAGGATTTGGGTTTGGGTTAGTGTTTGGTTTAGGGTTAGGGTTTGGGTTAGGGTTAGGGTAATGTTTAGCGTTAGGGTTATGGTTAGGGTTTGGGTTAGGGTTAGGGTTAGAGGTATGGTTAGTGTTAGGGTTAAGTTGTGGGTTTTGGTTAGGGTTAGGTTTATGGTTAGGGTTTCAGTTTGGGTTAGGGTTAGGTTTTGGATTAGGGTTAGGGTTAGGGTTAGAGTTAGGGTTAGGGTCAGGGTTAGGGTTTGGGTTTGGGTTTCAATTAGGGTTAGGGTTAGGTTTAGGGTTAAAGTTAGGTTTAGGGTTTGGGTTAGGGTTAGGGTTATTGTTAGTGTTAGGTTTTGGTTAGGGTTAGGGTTTGGGTTTGGGTTAGGGTTAGGGTTTGTGTTTGGTTTGGGTTAGGGTTAGGATTTGGGTTAGTGTTTGGGTTACGGTTAGGGTTAGGGTTAGGGTATGGGTTAGGGTTCGGTTTCGGATTAGGGTTAGGTTTAGGATTAGGTTTAGGGTTAGGTTTTGGTTTAGGGTTATGGTTAGGTTTTGGGTTAGGCTTAGGGTTAGGGTTAGGGTAATGATTTGGTTTCGGTTAGGGTTAGGTTTAGGGTTAGGGTTAGGGTTAGGATTTGGGTTAACGTTAGAGCTAGGTTTATAATTAGGATTAGCGTTAGGGTTACGGTTATTGTTTGGGTTTGGGTAAAGGTTAGGGTTAAGGTTATGATTTGGGTTTTGGTTAGGGTTAGGTTTAGGGTTAGGGTTAGGGTTAGTGTTAGGTTTAGGGTTTGCGTTAGGGTTAGGGTTAGGATTAGGGTTTGGGTTAGGGTTAAGGTTAGGGTTAGGGTTAGTGTTAGGATTTGTGATAGGGTTAGGGTTAGGCTTAGGTTTAGGGTTAGTGTTTGGGTTTGGGTTAGGGTTAGGGTTAGCTTTAAAGTTAGGGTTAGGGTTTGGGTTAGTGTTTGGGTTAGGGTTAGTGTTAGGATTTGGGATAGGGTTAGGGTTAGGCTTAGGTTTAGGGTTAGTGTTTGGGTATGGGTTAGGGTTAGGGTTAGCTTTAAAGTTAGGGTTAGGGTTTGGGTTAGGGTTAGGGTTATTGTTAGGGTTACGTTTTGGGTTAGGGTTAGGGTTTGGTTTTGGGTTAAGGTTACGGTTTGTGTTATGGTTAGGGTTAGGGTTTGGTGTGGGTTAGGGTTATGGTTATGGTTAGGGTTAGGGTTTGGGTTTGGTTTGGGTTAGGGTTAGGGTTTGGGTTAGTGTTTGGGTTAGGGTTAGTGTTAGGGTTAAGGTTAGGGTTAGGGTTTGTGTTAGGGTTAGGTTTAGGGTTAGGGTTAGGTTTATAATTAGGGTTAGGGCTAGTGTTAAGTTTAGGGTTTGGGTTAGCGTTTGAGTTAAGGTTAGCGTTAGGGTTAGGGTTTGGGTTAAGGTTAGTGTTAGCATTAGGCTATGGGTTTTGGTTAGGGTTAGGGTTAAACTTCGGATTAGTGTTTGGATTAGGGTTAGGTTTAGGGTTAGGGTTAGGGTTAGGGTTAGGGTTTGGGTTATGGTTAGGTTTAGGGTTAGGGTTAGGCTTACGTTTAGATTTAGGGTTTGGGGTAGGGTTAGGTTTAGTGTTTGGGTTAGGGTTAGGTTTAGGGTTAGGTTTAGGGTTTAGGTTTGGGTTATGGTTAGGAATAGGGTTAAAGTTAGGGTTAAGGTTAGGGTTAGAGTTAGGATTAGGGTTAGGTTTAGGGTTAGGGTTAGGGTTAGGATTGGGTTAGGGTTAGGGTTAGAATTAGGGTTAGCGTTAGGGTTTGGGTTTGGGTTAGGGTAAGGGTTAGGGTTAGGTTTAGTGTTAGGTTTTGGGTTGGGGTTAGGGTTAGGGTTAGGCTTAGGATTTGGGTTTGGGTTATTGTTTGGTTTAGTGTTTGGGTTTGGGTTAGGGTTAGGGTAATGTTTAGCGTTAGGATTATGGTTAGGGTTTGCGATAGGGTTAGGGTTAGAGGTAGGGTGAGGGTTAGGGTTAGGGATGGGTTTGGGTTTGGGTTAGGTTTAGGGTTATGGTTAGGGTTTATGTTTGGGTTAAGGTTAGGTTTAGGGTTAAAGTTAGGTTTAGGGTTTGGGTTAGTGTTAGGGTTATTGTTAGGATTAGGTTTTGGGTTAGGGTTAGGGTTTGGGTTTGGGTTAGGGTTTGTGTTAAGCTTAGGGTTAGGTTTTGGTGTGGGTTAGGGTTTTAGTTAGGGTTACGCTTAGGGTTTGGGTTTGGGTTAGGGTTAGGGTTAGGGTTAGGATTTGGGTTTGGGTTAGTGTTTGGTTTAGGGTTAGGGTTTGGGTTAGGGTTAGGTAACATTTAGCGTCAGGGTTATGGTTAGGGTTTGGGTTAGGGTTAGGGTTAGAGTTAGGTTTAAGTTTAGGATTAGGGTTTGGGTTTGGATTTCCTTTTTGGTTAGGGTTAGGTTTAGGGTTAAAGTTAGGTTTAAGGTTTGGGTTATGGTTAGGGTTAAGGTTAGGTTTAGGATTAGGGTTAGGGTTAGGGTTAGTGTTAGGTTTAGGGTTTGGGTTTGGGTTAGGGTTAGGGTTATGGTTAGGGTTTGGGTTTGGGTTAGGTTTAGGGTTAAAGTTAGGGTTAGGGTTTGGGTTAGGGTTAGGGTTAGGGTTAGAGTTAGTGTTATTGTTAGGGTTTGGGTTAGGGTTAGGTTTTGGTTTAGGGTTAGGGTTAGGGTTACGGTTTGGTTAGGGTTTGGGTTAGGTTTAGGGTTAGGGTTAGGGTTAGGGTAAGGGTTTGGGTTAGGTTTAGGGTTAGGGTTAGGATTAGGGTTAGGGTTTGGGTTAGGGTTAGGTTTAGGGTTAGGGTTAGGCTTACGGTTAGAGTTAGGGTTTGGGGTAGGGTTAGGGTTAAAGTTAGAATTAGGGTTTGGATTAGGGTTAGGTTTAGGGTTAGGGTTAGGATTATGGTTAGGGTTTGGGTTAGTTTTAGGTTTAGGGTTAGGGTTAGGCTTACGGTTAGAGTTAGGTTTTGGGGTAGGTTTAGGTTTAGTGTTTGGGTTAGGGTTAGGTTTAGGGTTATGCTTAGGGTTAGAGTTAGGTTTTGGTTTAGGGTTACGGTTAGGGTTATGGTTAGGGTTAGATTTCGGGTTAGGGTTAGGGTTAGTGTTAGGTTTAGGGTTTGGGTTAGGGTTAGGGTTAGGTTTAGGGTTTGGGTTAGGGTTAAGTTTAGGGTTAGGGTTAGAGTTAGGATTTGGGATAGGCTTAGGGTTAGGCTTAGGTTTAGGGTTAGTGTTTGGGTTTGGGTTAGGGTTAGGGTTATTGTTAAAGTTAGGGTCAGGGTTTGAGTTAGGTTTAGGGTAAGGGTTAGGGTTATGGTTTCGGTTAGGGTGTAGGTTAGGGTTAGGGTTAGTGTTAGGGTTTGGGTTTGGGTTAGGGTTTGGGGTTGGGTTTGGATTAGGGTTACGGTTAGAGTTAGGGTTAGGGTTAGTGTTAAGTTTAGGGTTTGGGTTAGGGTTAGGTTTAGGGTTAGGGTTAGGCTTACGGTTAGAGTTAGGGTTTGGGGTAGGGTTAGGTTTAGTGTTTGGGTTAGGGTTAGGTTTAGGGTTATGCGTAGGGTTAGAGTTAGGTTTTGGGTTAGGGATACGGTTAGGGTTAGGGATACGATGCGGGTTTGGGTTTGAGTTGGGGTTAAGGTTAGGGTTTGGGTTAGGTTTAGAGTTAGGATTAGGTTTGGGTTAGGGTAAGGGTAAGGGCTAGGCTTAGGGTTTTGTTTGGGTTAGGGTTTGCGTAAGGGTTAGGGTTAGGGTTAGGGTTTGAGTTAGGGTTAGGTTAGGGTTAGTGTTAGGCTTAGGGTTAGAGTTAGGGTTTGGGTTAGGGTTAGGGTTAGTGTTTGGGTTAGTGTTAGGGTTAGGGTCAGTCTTAGGGTTAGAGTTAGTGTTTGGGTTAGGGTTACATTTAGGGTTAGGGTTAGGGTTTGGGTTAGGTTAGAGTTAGGATTAGGGTTAGGATAAGGGTTAGTTTTAGGGTTAGGTTTAGGTTTAGGGTTTGGGTTACGGTTAGAGTTAGAATTAGGGTTAGGGTTAGGGTTTGGGTTTGGGTTAGGGTAATGGTTAGCGTTAGAGTTAGGATTAGGGTTAGGGTTTGGTTTAGGGTTTGGGTTAGGTTTAGGGTTAGGGTTAGGTTTAGAGTTTGTGTTTGGGTTAGGGTTTGGGTTAGGTTTAGGGTTAGGGTTAGGGTTAGGTTTAGGGTTTGGATTTTGGTTAGGTTTAGGTTTAGGGTTAGGGTTAGGGTTAGGGTTTGGTTTTGGTTAGGGTTAGTGTAAGGGTTAGGGGTAGGGTTAGGGTTTGGTTTAGGGTTAGGTTAGGGTTAGGCTTAGGCTTAGGCTTAGGGTTAGAGTTAGGTTTTGGTTTAGGGTTACGGTTAGGGTTATGGTTAGGGTTAGATTTCGGGTTAGGGTTAGGGTTAGTGTTAGGTTTAGGGTTTGGGTTAGGGTTAGGGTTAGGTTTAGGGTTTGGGTTAGGGTTAAGTTTAGGGTTAGGGTTAGAGTTAGGATTTGGGATAGGCTTAGGGTTAGGCTTAGGTTTAGGGTTAGTGTTTGGGTTTGGGTTAGGGTTAGGGTTATTGTTAAAGTTAGGGTCAGGGTTTGAGTTAGGTTTAGGGTAAGGGTTAGGGTTATGGTTTCGGTTAGGGTGTAGGTTAGGGTTAGGGTTAGTGTTAGGGTTTGGGTTTGGGTTAGGGTTTGGGGTTGGGTTTGGATTAGGGTTACGGTTAGAGTTAGGGTTAGGGTTAGTGTTAAGTTTAGGGTTTGGGTTAGGGTTAGGTTTAGGGTTAGGGTTAGGCTTACGGTTAGAGTTAGGGTTTGGGGTAGGGTTAGGTTTAGTGTTTGGGTTAGGGTTAGGTTTAGGGTTATGCGTAGGGTTAGAGTTAGGTTTTGGGTTAGGGATACGGTTAGGGTTAGGGATAAGATGCGGGTTTGGGTTTGAGTTGGGGTTAAGGTTAGGGTTTGGGTTAGGTTTAGAGTTAGGATTAGGTTTGGGTTAGGGTAAGGGTAAGGGCTAGGCTTAGGGTTTTGTTTGGGTTAGGGTTTGCGTAAGGGTTAGGGTTAGGGTTAGGGTTTGAGTTAGGGTTAGGTTAGGGTTAGGGTTAGGCTTAGGGTTAGAGTTAGGGTTTGGGTTAGGGTTAGTGTTTGGGTTAGTGTTAGGGTTAGGGTCAGTCTTAGGGTTAGAGTTAGTGTTTGGGTTAGGGTTACATTTAGGGTTAGGGTTAGGGTTTGGGTTAGGTTAGAGTTAGTATTAGGGTTAGGATAAGGGTTAGTTTTAGGGTTAGGGTTAGGTTTAGGGTTTGGGTTACGGTTAGAGTTAGAATTAGGGTTAGGGTTAGGGTTTGGGTTTGGGTTAGGGTAATGGTTAGCGTTAGGGTTAGGATTAGGGTTAGGGTTTGGTTTAGGGTTTGGGTTAGGTTTAGGGTTAGGGTTAGGTTTAGAGTTTGTGTTTGGGTTAGGGTTTGGGTTAGGTTTAGGGTTAGGGTTAGGGTTAGGTTTAGGGTTTGGATTTTGGTTAGGTTTAGGTTTAGGGTTAGGGTTAGGGTTAGGGTTTGGTTTTGGTTAGGGTTAGTGTAAGGGTTAGGGGTAGGGTTAGGGTTTGGGTTAGGGTTAGGTTAGGGTTAGGCTTAGGCTTAGGCTTAGGGTTAGAGTTAGGTTTAGGTTTAGGATTTGGCTTAGGTTAGAGTTAGGGTTAGGGTTAGGATAAGGGTTAGTTTTAGGGTTAGGGTTGGGTTTAGGGTTTGGGATAGGGTTAGGGTTAGAATTAGTTGTCGGGTTAGCGTTTGGGTTTGGGTTAGGGTAAGGGTTAGGGTAGGGTTAGGATTAGTGTTAATATTTGTATTAGGGTTTGGGTTAGCGTTAGGGTTAGGGTTAGGTTTAGGGTTAAGGTTTCTGTTAGGGTTAGGAATAGGGTTACGTTTAGGGTTAAGGTTAGGGTTAGAGTTAGGAATAGGGTTAGGTTTAGGGTTAGGGGTAGGGTTAGGGTTTGTGTTAGGGTTAGGGTTAGAATTAGGGTTAGCGTTAGGATTTGGGTTTCGGTTAGGGTAAGGGTTAGGGTCAGGGTTAGGTTTAGAGTTAGGGTTTGGGTTTAGGTTAGGGTTAGGGTTAGGGTTAGGATTTGGGTTTGGGTTAGTGTTTGGTTTAGGGTTAGGGTTTGTATTAGGGTTAGGGTAACGTTTAAGGTTATGGTTAGGGTTATGGTTAGGGTTAGGGTTAGGGTTAGAGGTAGGGTTAGGGTTTGGGTTAGGGTTAAGTTTTGGGTTTGGGTTAGGGTTAGGGTTATGGTTTGGGTTTCAGTTTGGGTTAGGGTTGGGTTTAGTGTTTAAGTTAGGTTTAGGGTTTGGGTTAGGGTTAGGGTTTGGGTGAGGGTTAGAATTTGGGTGAGGGTTAGGGTTAGCGTTAGGGTTAGGGTTAGAGTAAGGGTTTAGGTTACGGTTAGGGTTTGGGTTAGGGTTAGGATTAGGGTTTGGTTTAGGGTTTGGGTTAGCGTTAGGTTTTGGGTTTGGGTTAGGTTTAGGGTTTGGGTTTGCGTTACGGTTAGGGTTAGGGTTAGGGTTTGGTTTAGGGTTTGTGTTAGGGTTAGGGTTAGGGTAAGGGTTAGTGTTTGGGTTAGGGTTAGGTTTAGGGTTAGGGTTAGGTTTATCATTAGGGTTAGGGTTAGGGTTTGGTTTGGGTTAGGGTTAGGGTTAGTGTTAGGGTTAGGGTTAAGGTTTGGGTTAGGGTTTGGTTTAGGGTTAGGGTTTGGGTTAGCGTTAGAGTTAGGCTTAGGTATAGGATTAGGGTTTGGGTTTGGGTTATGGTTTGGTTTGAGTTAGGGTTAGGGTTTGGGTTAGGGTTAGGGTTACGGTTTGGGTTTTGGTTAGGGTTAGGTTTAGGGTTAGGGTTTAGGGTTAGGGTTAGGGTTTGGGTTTGGGTTAAGGTTACGGTTTCTGTTAGGGTTAGGGTTAGGTTTTAGTGTGGGTTAGGTTTATGGTTAGGGTTAGGGTTAGGGTTTGGGTTTGATTTGGGTTAGGGTTAGGGTTTGGGTTAGTGTTTGGGTTAGGGTTAGGGTTTGGGTTAGTGTTTGGGTTAGCGTTAGGGTTAGGGTTAGGGTTAATGTTAGGGTTTGAGTTAGGGTTAGGTGTAGGGTTAGGGTTAGGTTTAGGATTAGAGTTAGGGTTAGGGTAAGGGTAAGGGTCAGGGGTAGGGTTTGGGTTAGGCTTAGGGGTACGGTTTGGGTTTTGGTTAGGGTTAGGTTTAGGGTTAGGGTTTGGGTTTGGGTTATGGTTAAGGTTCGATTTAGGGATAGGGTCAAGGTTAGTGTCAGGTTTAGGGTTTGGCTTACGGTTAGGGTTAGGGTTAGGGTTAGGGTTTGGGTTTTGGTTTGTGTTAGGGTAAGGGATATGGCAAGGGTTTGGGTAAGGGTTAGGGTTAGAGTTAGGTTTAGGGTTAGGGTTAGTGTTAGGATTAGGGTTTGGGTTAATGTTAGGGTTACGGTTAGGGTTAGGGTTTGGGTTAGGCTTACGGTTAGGGTTAGGGTTAGAGTTAGGAATTGCGATAGGGTTAGGGTTTGGGTTAGGTTTAGGGTTAGGGTTTGGGTTTGTGTTAGGGTTAGGGTTATGGTTAGGGTTTGGGTTTGTGTTAGGGTTAGGGTTAGGCTTAAATTTAGGGTTATGGTTGGGGTTAGGGTTAGGGTTAGGGTTAGGGTTAGGGTTAGGGTTAGGGTTTGGTTTAGGCTGTGGTTTTATGTTAGGTTTTGAGTTTGGGTTAGGGTTAGGGTTTCGGTTAGTGTTAGTGTTAGGGTTAGGGTTTGGTTTAGGGTTTGGGTTAGGGTTAGGTTTTAGGTTTGGGTTAGGGTTAGGGTTTGGGTGAGGGTTACGGTTAGCGTTAGGGTTTGGGTTAGAGTTAGGGTTTAGGTTAGGTTTAGGGTTTGTGTTAGGGTTAGGGTTAGGGTTTGTGTTTGGTTTACGGTTAGGGTTAGGGTTAGGTTTAGGTTTGGGATAAGGTTAGGGTTAGGGTAAGGGTTAGGGTTTGGGTTACCGTTAGGGTTATCGTTAGGGTTTGCGTTTGGGTTAGGGTTAGGGTTGGGGTTTGGATTAAGGTTACGGTTTGTGTTATGGTTAGGGTTAGGTTTTGGTGTGGCTTAGGGTTATGGTTAGTGTTATGGTTAGGGTTTGGTTTTGGTTTGGGTTAGGGTTAGGGTTTGGGTTAGTGTTTGGGTTATGGTTAGGTTTAGGTTTAGGGTTAGGTTTATAATAAGGGTTAGGGTTAGGGTTTGGTTTGGGTTAGGGTTAGGGTTTGGGTTAGGGTTAAGGTTAGGTTTAGGTTTAGAGTTAGGATTTGGGATAGGTTTAGGGTTAGGCTTAGGTTTAGGATTAGGGTTTGGTTTTGGGT
>CM069544.1:60627500-60632500 GCA_035773235.1 Eospalax fontanierii | reverse complement strand
TTAGGGTTAGGGTTAGGGTTAGGATTTGGGTTTGGGTTAGTGTTTGGTTTAGGGTTAGGGTTTGGGTTAGGGTTAGGGTAAAGTTTAGCGTTAGGGTTATGTTTTGGGTTTGGGTTAGGATTAGGGTTAGAGGTAGGGTTAGGTTTAGGGTTAGGTTGTGGGTTTTGGTTAGGGTTAGGGTTATGGTTAGGGTTTCAGTTTGGGTTACAATTAGGTTTTGGGTTATGGTTAGGTTTTGGGTTTGGGTTACGGTTAGGGTTAAGTTTAGGGTTAGTGTTAGGTTTAGGGTTTCGGTTAGGGTTAGGGTTAGGGTTTGGGTTAGGGTTAAGGTTAGGGTTAGGTTTAGAGTTAGGATTTGGGATACGGTTAGGTTTAGGCTTAGGTTAAGGGTTAGTGTTTGGGTTTGGGTTAGGGTTAGGGTTAGGGTTAAATTTAAGGTCAGGTTTTGAGTTAGGTTTAGGGTTAGGGTTAGGGTTATGGTTTCGGTTAGGGTGTGTGTTAGGGTTTGGGTTAGGGTTAGGGTTAGGGTTAGGGTTAGGGTTAGGGTTTGGGTTTGGGTTAGGGTTTGGGGTTGGGTTTGGATTAGGGTTACAGTTAGAGTTATGGTTAGGTTTAGTGTTAAGTTTAGGGTTTGGGTTAGGGTTTGAGTTAAGGTTAGGGTTAGGGTTAGGGTTTGAGTTAGGGTTAGTGTTCTGGTTAGGGTATGGGTTTGCGTTAGGGTTAGGGTTAAAGTTAGAATTAGGGTTTGGATTAGGTTTAGGTTTAGGGTTAGGGTTAGGATTAGGGTTAGGGTTTGGGTTAGGGTTAGGTTTAGTGTTAGGGTTAGGCTTGCGGTTACAGTTAGGGTTTGGAGTAGGGTTAGGTTTAGTGTTTGGGTTAGAGTTAGGGTTAGGGTTAGCGTTAGGATTTGGGTTTGGGTTAGAGTTTGGTTTAGGGTTAGGGTTTGTGTTAGGGTTAATGTTACGGTTTGTGTTAGGGTTGGGGTTAGGTTTTGGTGTGGGTTAGGGTTATGGTTAGGGTTAGGGTTAGGGTTTGGGTTTGGTTTGGGTTAGGGTTAGGGTTTGGGTTAGTGTTTGCGTTAGGGTAGGGTTAGGGTTAGGGTTTGAGTTAGGGTTAGGTTTAGGGTTAAGCTTAGGTTTAGGGTTACGTTTTGGGTTCTGGTTAGGGTTAGGTTTAGGGTTAAAGTTACGTTTAGGGTTTGGATTAGGGTTAGGGTTAGGGTTAAGGTTAGGGTTAGGGTTTGGGTTTGGGTTACTGTTAGGTTTAGGGTTAGGGTTAGGTTTAGGGTTTTGGTTAGGGTTAGGGTTAGGGTAAAGGTTAGGGTTTGGGTTAGGGTTAGGGTTATGGTTAGGGTTTGCGTTTGGGTTAGTGTTAGTGTTTGGGTTTGGGTTAAGGTTACGGATTGTGTTATGGTTAGGGTTAGGGTTTGCTTTGGGTTTGGGTTATGGTTAGTGTTAGGGTTAGGGTTTGGGTTTGGTTTGGATTAGGGTTAGGGTTTGGGTTAGTTTTTGGGTTAGGGTTAGGGTTAGGGTTAAGGTTTGGGTTAGGGTTTGAGTTAGGGTTAGGTTTAGGGTTAGGGTTAGGTTTATAATTAGGGTTAGGGTTAGTGTTAAGTTTAGTGTTTGGGTTAGGGTTTGAGTTAAGGTTACGGTTAGGGTTAGGGTTTGGGTTAAGGTTAGTGTTATCGTTAGGCTATGGGTTTTGTTAGGGTTAGGGTTAAAGTTAGGATTAGGGTTTGGATTAGGGTTAGGTTTAGGGTTAGGATTAGGGTTAGTTTTAGGGTTTGGGTTAGGGTTAGGTTTAGGGTTAGGGTTAGGCTTACGGTTAGAGTTAGGGTTTGGGGTAGGGTTAGATTTAGTGTTTGGGTTAGGGTTAGGTTTAGGGTTATGCTTAGGGTTAGAGTTAGGTTTTGGGTTAGGGTTACGGTTAGGGTTATGTTTATGGTTAGATTTCGGGTTAGGGTTAGTGTTAGGTTTAGGGTTTGGGATAGGGTTACGGTTAGGGTTAGGGTTAGGGTTTGGGTTAGGGTTAAGGTTAGGGTTAGGGTTAGAGATAGGATTTGAGAGAGGGTTAGGGTTAGGCTTAGGTTTAGGGTTAGTGTTTGGGTTTCGGTTAGGGTTAGGGTTAGGGTTAAAGTTAGGGTCAGGGTTTCAGTTAGGTTTAGGGTTAGTGTTAGGGTTATGGTTTCGTTTAGGGTGTGGGTTAGGGTTTGGGTTAGGGTTAGGGTTAGGGTTAGGGTTTGGGTTTGGGTTAGGGTTAGGGTTTGGGGATGGGTTTGGATTAGGGATACGGTTAGAGTTAGGGTTAGGTTTAGTGTTAAGTTTAGGGTTTGGGTTAGGGTTAGGTTTTGGGTTAGCCTTAGGATTACGGTTAGAGTTAGGGTTTTGGGTAGGGTTAGGTTTAGTGTTTGGGTTAGGGTTAGGTTTACGGTTATGCTTAGGGTTAGAGTTAGGTTTTGGGTTAGGGTTAGGGTTAGGGTTAGGGTTAGTGTTAGGGATTGTGTTAGGGTTAAGGTTAGGGTTAAGTTTTGGGTTAGGGTTAGGTTTAGGATTAGGGTTTGGTTTAGGGTTTGGGTTAGGGTTAGGGTTACGGTTTGGGTTATGGTTAGAGTTAGGGTTTTGGTTAAAATTGGGGTTAGGGTTTGAGTTAGGTTTAGGGTTAGAGTTTGAGTTTGGTTTAGGGTTAGGGTTTTGGTTAGGGTTTGGGTTTGTGTTAGGGTTACGGTTAGGGTTAAAATTTAGGCTTAGGGTTTGAGTTAGGTTTAGGGTTAGGGTTTGGTATAGGGTGTGGGTTAGGGTTTGGGTTAGGGTGAGGGTTAGGGTTAGGGTTTGCGTTTGGGTTAGGGTTTGTGTTTGGGTTTGGGTTAAGTTTACGATTAGAGTTAGGGTTAGGGTTAGTGTTAAGTTTAGGGTTTGGGTTAGGGTTTGAGTTAAGTTTAGGGTTAGGGATAATGTTTGGGTTAAGGTTAGTGTTATGGTTAGGGTATGGGTTTGGGTTAGGGTTGGGTTAAAGTTAGAATTAGGGTTTGGATTAGGGTTAGGTTTAGGGTTAGGGTTAGGATTAGCGTTAGAGTTTGGTTAGGGTTAGGTTTAGGGTTAGGGTTAGGCTTACGGTTAGAGTTAGGGTATGGGTAGGGTTAGGTTTAGTGTTTGGGTTACGGTTAGGTTTAGGGTTAAGCTTAGGTTTAGGGTTAGGTTTTTGGATAGGGTTACGGTTAGGATTAGGTTTACGGTGAGGGTTTGCGTTTGAGTTGGGGTTAAGGTTAGTGTATGGGTTAGGGTTAGAATTAGGATTAGGTTTGGGTTAGGGTAAGGGTTAGGTTTAGGGTTAGGGTTTTGTTTGGGTTAGGGTTAGCGTAAGGGTTAGGGTGAGGGTTACGGTTTGAGTTAGGGTTAGGTTAGGGGTAGGGTTAGGCTTAGGCTTAGAGTTACGGTTTCGGGTTAGGGTTAGTGTTTGTGTTTGGGTTAGTGTTAAGGTTAGGGTTAGGCTTAGGGTTCGAGTTAGTGTTTGGGTTAGGGTTACATTTAGGGTTAGGGTTAGGTTTTGGGTTAGGTTAGAGTTAGGGTTAGGGTTAGGATAAGGGTTAGTTTTAGGGTTAGGGTTAGGTTTAGGGTTTGGGTTAGGGTTAGGGTTAGAATTAGGTTTAGGGTTAGGGTTTGGGTTTGGGTTAGGGTAATGGTTAGGGTTAGGATTAGTGTTAGGTTTAGGGTTAGGGTTACGGTTAGGGTTAGAATTACGGTTAGCATTAGGGTTTGGGTTTAGGGTTAGGGTTAGGATTAGGGTTAGAGGTAGGGTTAGGGTTAGGGTTAGGATTGGATTTGGGTTTGGGTTAGGGTTATGGTTATGGTTAGGGTTTATGTTTGGGTTAGGGTTAGGTTTAGTGTTAAAGTTAGGATTAGGGTTTGGGTTAGGGTTAGGGTTATTGTTAGGGTTACGTTTTGGGTTAGGGTTAGGGTTTGGGTTTGGGTTAGGGTTTGTGTTAGGGTTAGTGTTAGGATTTGGTGCGGGTTAGGGTTATAGTTAGGGTTAGGCTTAGGGTTTGGGTTTGGGTTAGGGTAAGGGTTATTGTTAGGGTTAGGTTTAGGGTTAGGTTTTGGGTTTCGGTTAGGGTTAGGGTTAGGGTTAGGATATGCGTTTGGGTTAGTGTTTGGATTAGGTTTAGGGTTTGGGTTATGGTTAGCTTAACATTTAGCGTTAGGGTTATGGTTAGGGTTTGGGTTAGGGTCAGGGTTAGCGTTAGGGTTAGGGTTAGGGTTAGGGTTAGGGTTGGTGTTTGCGTTAGGGTTAGGATTAGGGTTAGGCTTAGGGTTAGAGTTAAGTTTTGGGTTAGGGTTACGGTTAGGGTTAGGGTTACGATGAGGGTTTGGGTTTGAGTTGGGGTTAATGTTAGGGTTTGGGTTAGGGGGTAAGAGTTAGGATTAGGTTTGGGTTAGGGTAAGTGTAAGGGTCATGGTTAGGGTTTGGTTTGGGTTAGGGTTAGCGTAAGGGTTAGGGTTAGGGTTAGGGTTTGAGTTAGGGTTAGGTTATTGTTAGGGTTAGGCTTAGGGTTAGAGTTAGGGTTTGGGTTAGGGTTACGGTTAGTGTTTGGGTTAGTGTTAGGGTTACGGTTACGCTTAGCGTTAAAGTTAGTGTTTGGGTTAGGATTACATTTATGGTTAGGGTTAGGGTTTGGGTTAGGTTAGAGGTAGGATTAGGGTTAGGATAAGGGTTAGTTTTAGTGTTAGGGTTAGGTTTAGGGTTTGGTTTAGGGTTAGGGTTAGGGTTTGGGTTTGGGTTTGGGTTAGGGATAGAGTTTGGGTTTGGGTTAGGGTTAGAATTAGAGTTAGGGTTAGGGTTAGGGTTAGTGTTAGGTTTAGGGTTTCGGTTAGGGTTTGGGTTAGGGTTAGGGTTAGGGTTAGGGTTTGGGTTTGGGTTAGGGTTAGGGTTATGGTTAGGATTTCAGTTTGGGTTAGGGTTACTTTTAGGGTTAAAGTTAGGTTTAGGGTTTGTTTTAGGGTTAG
>CM069544.1:60617500-60622500 GCA_035773235.1 Eospalax fontanierii | reverse complement strand
GTTAGTGTTAGGATTTGGTGTGGGTTAGGGTTATAGTTAGGGTTAGGCTTAGGGTTTGGGTTTGGGTTAGGGTAAGGGTTATTGTTAGGGTTAGGTTTAGGGTTAGGTTTTGGGTTTCGGTTAGGGTTAGGGTTAGGGTTAGGATTTGCGTTTGGGTTAGTGTTTGGATTAGGTTTAGGGTTTGGGTTATGGTTAGGGTAACATTTAGCGTTAGGGTTATGGTTAGGGTTAGTGTTAGGGTTGGTGTTTGGGTTAGGGTTAGGATTAGGGTTAGGCTTAGGGTTAGAGTTAAGTTTTGGGTTAGGGTTACGGTTAGGGTTAGGGTTACGATGAGGGTTTGGGTTTGAGTTGGGGTTAATGTTAGGGTTTGGGTTAGGGGGTAAGAGTTAGGATTAGGTTTGGGTTAGGGTAAGGGTAGGGGTCATGGTTAGGGTTTGGTTTGGGTTAGGGTTAGCGTAAGGGTTAGGGTTAGGGTTAGGGTTTGAGTTAAGGTTAGGGTATTGTTAGCATTAGGGTTAGGGTTAGAGTTAGGGTTTGTGTTAGGGGTAGGGTTAGTGTTTGGCTTAGTGTTAGCGTTAGGGTTACGCTTAGCGGTAAAGTTAGTGTTTGGGTTACGATTACATTTATGGTTAGGGTTAGGGTTTGGGTTAGGTTAGAGTTAGGATTAGGGTTAGGATAAGGGTTAGTTTTAGTGTTAGGGTTATGTTTAGGGTTTGGTTTAGGGTTAGGGTTAGGGTTTGGGTTTGGGATTGGGTTTGGGATAGAGTTTGGGTTTGGGTTTGGGTTAGAATTAGAGTTAGGGTTAGGGTTAGGGTTAGTGTTAGGTTTAGGGTTTCGGTTAGTGTTAGGTTTAGGGTTAGAGTTAGGGTTAGGGTTTGGGTTAGGGTTAGGGTTAGGGTTAGGGTTTGGGTTTGGGTTAGGGTTAGGGTTAGGATTAGGATTAGGGTGAGGGTTAGTATTTGGTTTAGGGTTAGGGTTTGGGTTAGGCTTAGGCTTACGTTTAGCTTTAGGGTTGGGGTTAGGGTTTGGGTTAGGGTTAGGGTTAGGGTTATGGTTAGGGTTAGGGTTTGGGTTTGGGTTAGGGTTAGGGTTATGGTTAGGGTTTCAGTTTGGGTTAGGGTTACTTTTAGGGTTAAAGTTAGGTTTAGGGTTTGTTTTAGGGTTAGGGCTATTGTTAACGTTAAGTTTTGGATTTGGGGTAGGGTTAGGGTTAGAGTTTGGGTTTGTGTTAGGGTAAGGGTTGCCTTTAGGGTTAAGTTTAGGGTTAAGGTTTGGGTTTGGTTAGGGTTAGGGTTAGGGTTAGGCTTAGGGTTTGGGTTTGGGTTAGGGTTAGGTTTTGGGATAGGGTTAGGGTAGGGGTTAGGGTTTGGTTTAGGGATTGGGTTAAGGTTAGGTTTTGGGTTTGGGTTAAGGTTACGGCTTGGATTAGGGTTAAGGCTAGGCCTAGGGTTAGGGTTAGAGCTTGGGTTTTGCTTAGGGTTAGGTTAAGGGTTAGGCGTTGGGTTTGGGTTAGGGTTTGGGTTAGAGTTAGGTTTAGTGTTAGGGTTAGTGTTAGGTTTAGGGTTTGCGTTAGGGTTAGGGTTAGGTTTAGGTTTAGGGTTTGCGTTAGGGTTAGGTTTACGGTTAGGGTTTGATTTTGGGTTAGGGTTACGGTTTTGGTTAGGTTTTCGGTTTGGGTTAGAGTTAGGGTTAGGGTTAAAGTTAGGGTTAGGTTTTGTGTTAGGTTTTGGGTTTGGGTTAGGGTGTGGGTTTGGGTTAGGTTTAGGGTTTGGGTTACGGTTAGGTTTAGGGTTAGAGTTTGGGTTAGGGTTAGGTTTAGGGTTACATTTAGGGTTAGGGTTAGGATTAGGGTAAGGGTTTGGGATAGCGTCAGGGTTAAGGTTAGGTTTAGGGTTTGTGTATGGGTTGGGGTTAGGGTTAGAGTTAGGTTTAGTGTTAGGTTTAGTGTTAGCTATAGGGTTTGGATTAGGGTTAGGGTTTGGTTTAGGGTTACGGTTAGGGTTAGGGTTAGAGTTGGGAATTGGGATAGGGTTAGGGTTAGGGTTAGGTTTAGGGTTAGGTTTTGGGATTGTGTTCGGGTTAGCGTTATGGTTAGGGTTTGGGTTTGGGTTAGGGTTAGGGTTAGGCTTAAATTTAGGGTTAGGGTTGGGTTACTGTTAGGGTTAGGGGTAGGGTTTGGTTTAGGGTGTGGGTTTGTGTTAGGTTTTGGGTTTTGCTTAGGGTTAGGTTTGGGGTTTGGGTTAGGGTTAGGGTTTGGGTTAGTGTTAGTGTTAGGGTTAGGGTTTGGTTTAGATTTTGGGTTAGGATTCGGTTTTCGGTTTTGCTTAGGGTTAGGGTTTGGGTGAGATTTAGGGTTAGCGTTAGGGTTAGGGTTAGAGTTAGGGTTTAGGTTAGGGTAAGGGTTTGGGTTAGGGTTAGGGTTATGGTTTGGGTTTGGGTTACGATTAGGGTTCGGGTTAGGGTTAGGTTTACGGTTTCGGTTAGGGTTAGGGTTACGGTAAGTGTTAGGGTTTGGATTAGGTTTAGGGTTATGGTTAGGGTTTGTTTTTGGGTTAGGGTTACGGTTTGGGTTTGGGTTAAATTTACGGTTTGTGTTAGGCTTAGGTTTAGGATTTGGTGTGGGTTAGGGTTATGGTTAGGTTTAGAGTTAGGGTTTGGGTTTTGTTTGTGTTAGGGTTAGGGTTTGGGTTAGTGTTTGGGTTAGGGTTAGGGTTAGGGTTAGGGATACGGTTAGGGTTTGGGTTAGGGTTAGGTTTAGGGTTAGGGTTAGATTTAGGATTAGGGTTAGTGTTAGGGTTAGGGTTTGGGTTAGGGTTACGATTAGGGTTATGGTCTAGGTTTTGTTTAGGGTTAAGTTTAGTGTTAGGGTTTGGGTTTGGGTTATGTTTAGGTTTAGATTTAGGGTTAGGGTTAGGGTTAGTGTTAGGTTTAGGGTTTGGTTTAGGGTTAGTGTTATGGTTACGGTTAGGGTTAGGGTTTGGGTTAGGGTTAAGTTTAGGGTTAGGTTTAGAGTTAGGGTTTGGCATAGGGTTAGGGTTAGGGTTAGAGTTATGCTTAGGTTTAGGGTTATGGCTTGGGTTTGGGTTAGGGTTAGGGTTACGGTTAGGGTTTGGGTTTGGGTTAGGGTTAGGGTTAAAGTTAGGGTTAGGGTTTGGTTTAGGGTTAGGGTTAGTGTTAGGGTTAGGGTTTGTGTTAGTGTTATGGTTTGGGTTACGGTTAGAGTTAGGATTAGGTTTCGGTTAGGGTAAGGTTAAGGGTTAGGTTTACGGTTTGGTTTGGGTTAGGGTTAGAGTAAGGGTTATGGATAGGGTTAGGGTTTGAGTTAGGGTTAGGTTAGGGTTAGGGTTAGGCTTAGGGTTAGAGTTAGGGTTTGGATTAGGGTCAGGGTTAATGTTTGCGTTAGTGTTAAGGTTAGGGTTAGGCTTAGGGTTAGAGTTAGTGTTTGGGTTAGGGTTACATTTAGGGTTAGGGTTAGGGTTTGGGTTAGGTTAGTGTTAGGATTAGGGTTAGGATAAGTGTTAGTTTTAGGGTTAGGTTTAGGTTTATGGTATGGGTTGCGGTTAGGGTTAGAATTAGGGTTAGGGTTAGGGTTTGGGTTTGAGTTAGGGTAAGGGTTACGGTTAGGGTTAGGATTAGTGTTAGGGTTAGGGTTAGGGTTAGGGTTGGGGTTAGCGTTAGGGTTAGGGTTAGGTTTATGGTTAAGGTTTGGGTTAGGGTTAGGAACAGGGTTAAGGTTAGGGTTAAGGTTAGTGTTAGAGTTAGGATTAGGGTTAGGTTTAGGGTTAGGGTTAGGGTTAAGGTTTGGGTTAGGGTTAGGGTTAGAATTAGGGTTAGGGTTAGGGTTTGGGTTTGGGTTAGGGTTATTGTTAGTGTTAGGTTTTGGTTAGGGTTAGGGTTTGGGTTTGGGTTAGGGTTAGTGTTTGTGTTTGGTTTGGGTTAGCGTTAGGATTTGGGTTTGGGTTAGTGTTTGGTTTAGGGTTAGGGTTTGGGTTAGGGTTAGGGTAATGTTTAGCGTTAGGGTTATGGTTAGGGTTTGGGTTAGGGTTAGGGTTAGAGGTAGGGTTAGTGTTAGGGTTAAATTGTGGGTTTTGGTTAGGGTTAGGTTTATGGTTAGGGTTTCAGTTTGGGTTAGGGTTAGGTTTTGGATTAGGGTTAGGGTTAGGGTTAGAGTTAGGGTTAGGGTCAGGGTTAGGGTTTGGGTTTGGGTTTCAATTAGGGTTAGGGTTAGGTTTAGGGTTAAAGTTAGGTTTAGGGTTTGGGTTAGGGTTAGGGTTATTGTTAGTGTTAGGTTTTGGTTAGGGTTAGGGTTTGGGTTTGGGTTAGGGTTAGGGTTTGTGTTTGGTTTGGGTTAGGGTTAGGATTTGGGTTAGTGTTTGGGTTACGGTTAGGGTTAGGGTTAGGGTATGGGTTAGGGTTCGGTTTCGGATTAGGGTTAGGTTTAGGATTAGGGTTAGGGTTAGGTTTTGGTTTAGGGTTATGGTTAGGTTTTGGGTTAGGTTTAGGGTTAGGGTTAGGGTAATGATTTGGTTTCGGTTAGGGTTAGGTTTAGGGTTAGGGTTAGGGTTAGGATTTGGGTTAACGTTAGAGCTAGGTTTATAATTAGGATTAGCGTTAGGGTTACGGTTATTGTTTGGGTTTGGGTTAAGGTTAGGGTTAAGGTTATGATTTGGGTTTTGGTTAGGGTTAGGTTTAGGGTTAGGGTTAGGGTTAGTGTTAGGTTTAGGGTTTGCGTTAGGGTTAGGGTTAGGATTAGGGTTTGGGTTAGGGTTAAGGTTAGGGTTAGGGTTAGTGTTAGGATTTGGGATAGGGTTAGGGTTAGGCTTAGGTTTAGGGTTAGTGTTTGGGTTTGGGTTAGGGTTAGGGTTAGCTTTAAAGTTAGGGTTAGGGTTTGGGTTAGTTTTAGGGTTTGGGTTAGTGTTTGGGTTAGGGTTAGTGTTAGGATTTGGGATAGGGTTAGGGTTAGGCTTAGGTTTAGGGTTAGTGTTTGGGTTTGGGTTAGG
>CM069544.1:56382500-56422500 GCA_035773235.1 Eospalax fontanierii | reverse complement strand
GGGAAGTTGCTCAGCATCTGCGGGGCATCCCAGAGGTAAAGAGAGAAATGTATCCTATCACACGATAAATAGTCTATTCTAAATGATAAAAACATTCTTTGGATAGTAGGTGATGGAGTTAAGCTAATTGGTTAACGGTGGCTTAAACCCATGCCCAAAATTAGGCTGGGGACCGGTGGTCGTGCTGCCCGAGTGGCGCCCAGTCTTTGCCGGGTTGTCCTTCAGGTTTGGAAAAGTCCCTCTGAACCTGGGGGTTCCTGGTGCAGTGAGATCTGGGTGCCTGGCACAGAGCTGGCTTGTCGGGAGAGGTCTGTATGTTCAGGCCACAGTCAGGAGCGCATGGCCTACGCAGCCAGTGGAGGCCTGTCCTGTTAAGGTCTCTGTTGTATATTAATTTTAAGTTGCAGCATCTGCACTACAAGACGACACCACTAGCATTTTGATTAAGGATTTTATACATGAAAAAATTTTCATTATCTGAGTTCCTGGAGACCTCCCTGATTGGTTGGCTTGCCTGACCTGCAGCTGTGTCTCCTGTCGGGTAAGGACTCTGGTGTGTGAGTGTGTCCTGTGCTGCTGTCTCTGCTCTATGAGCAGTGAGTGGTGCCTTTGAATCTTGGGGAAGTCAAGACTCTTCGTAACCTAAAGGAAGAAAGGAACAAATTAAAAACACACTTCCGTGGATCTTGATCCCTTTCCCCTCGATTTCATCCGCGTGCAAAGGAGTCACTGAGCTATGCCCAGGGGAGGTGGGCAGGCTGCGCTCTGCATGGCTGAGCAGTGGGAGGAGAAGTTCAGAAACATGGCCTACTCTGTCCCTCACCAACAGCTTATTCCCTCACTGTCCATCCTGGTTGCTTTCCTGAACTCATGCCTAAGTGGTAGGAGAGGACAGCCAGCTGTTAAAAAGGGCTCAGTCTTACCTTCTCTCATCAAAGGAGAAAAAGGAAGATGTGTTGCTGGCCACCAAGACCCACCAGCGAGGCAAGGGTCTTCAGAGGCCTTTGTGTGGATGGCAAGCCCCTGACAAGGCAGCCTTTGGAGGCAGAGAGAAGCAGGGGAGCAGTTCAGCCTCAGGAGGGTGTCTGTCCCCTGTCTGTGCAGGCGAAGCTGGGTCCTGACCCCTTGACCATCTACAAGGCATTCTCCTGCTCCCTGATGGAGAAGCCCTCTAGTGGGGACCAGTGGTACCATCTTTCTGTGTCAGTTCTAGTCTTGTCCCTTTGGACCCCACATTCACTGTGGATTTTGCTCTAACAGGACAGCAGTAAAGTGGGGAGCCACTGGGCTTCCTAGTGGGTCCCAGAGCAGCCATGTGAACAGAGGAGATGCCTCTGTGTTCTGGGACCAGGGGTTTGACAGCAACCAGAGGTGTGCCCTGTCTTTTGCAAGTAAGCAGACTGGGAAAGGGGAGAGTTGGGGGGGTGGGTGGGCGTTGCTGTCCTTCCCAATCCTTCCTTTCAGAAAGCTGCCCTGGGAAGAGCAAACCTCGAGGGGATGCTGGGAGAGGCTGGGGCCTTTCCCATCCACCTTCACTGTCTCTCCTTTGGCTTACCTACTGCCATCTGCATAGGACCTACTGCTCACACTGGGGTTTTGACAATTCTCTACCTTTTTTTTTTTTTTATAATTGCAGAATCATAAAATATTTTAATTTCAAGGTTAGCAATTTTCTCTTGCATACTTAATTTATAATTAGCTGGTTTATAAACCTGTTCTGCGAATATAATTTTACTGTTGCCAAATGTTCTTCATGAATAATTAAGGGCAAATCCCTATTTATCAAATTATTAATATACCTAATAGCCTTGTTTTCATAAACAATGCATTGGAGTTGGGTTTAAAGAAAACCTTCTCAGAGGGATCTTGTGTTGGGTTCCCACCGAGGCAGGCGAGCCTGCGCTGGGACCTGCATAGAGGGACACTTGTGCTGTGCTGATGTCACGGCCTGGCCTTCTTTCACACAAAAGCACAGGTATCAGTAGCTGAACAAACACAATGGCCATTCAGCAGTGGGCCTGGGCCTCCGTGGCCAGCAAACAATGTTGTCATTTGTCCTTGTAGCTCACCAGGAGTGTTTCTGGAGGAAAGCTAACAGATGAAACCATCCTTTCAGCCTGTAAGATCGTTCTCACTCTGCCCCTGCCCATTCCTATGCATCCATTTTCAAAATGTAGGCAGCGACATTTGCCTGTAGTTTGGGCCATGTCCATGGAAGGTCACGGTCTCAGCTCCTTAGTCAGTGGATCCTGATCATGTGAAGTTCAGGTTACAGTGCAGGACATACAGGAGGAGCCAGAGCACACACATGTGATGGAGAGGAAGGTGAAGAATCATGCTGAAGGCATGTGGTACTTGAATATTGCTTTTGCAAATTCTCCCTCAGATGCTGAACTGTTCTCCCTGCCATGGATTGCAGACCAGTTCAGTGAACAGGGAGGTTTTCCACCTGTGCCTGCCATTGGTTTGAATAGTTGAAACTATATACAACTTTTGGTGCTGGTTCAGACATCTTTAAGCCGAACTTATGGGATGTATTTGCCAGGGTGTGTACAGTGGCCACTAGGTTGGCACCTCCCTGCCACGTGTCTTTGGGTCTGAGTGCCTGTCCCAAGCATGGGATGGGGGTGCCAGTGTGGTAGCCTGTTTTGTGTTTGCTGATTATCATTCACCAGGTTATAGTCAACATTCTGAAAGGAGATAAGGCCTGGGCCTCTCTCTCCTTGGGGCTGGCATGTATGAGCCCACTCGCCATGTGTGACTCCGTGTGTATGATTCATTCCAGAGCAGTTTTAGTCCTCATAAAATATTCATTTTGGTTGTGCAGGGCCCTGTAATTGCCATCTCTCACCCTGAATTATTTATACCTTGCACAGACTGACAAAGCTTTGCCATGCGGCCCTGGATGAATCAGAAACACGGATCTTTGCTGCCAACTGCATTATAGTTTCACAAAATATGGCCCCAGCGTCATTCCGGGCTGCCTCATCTCTAAATCCAGCTTTTCTTGATTTGACATTTTCTTTACTCCTCCGTTGTCTTAGTCAGGCAGAAAGGGTGCCTCTTAACTCCAAGCAGCAACCTTCCCGCTTGCCTTATTGCTGCCGTGCTTGAGAGAACTAATGCATCTTTATTGCCCTTACTTTTTTATGCTCGGTAACAAGACAGCGCCCGGGCTCACTTTAGAGCCATATATTATACATTAGCGATAAAATGATGCAAATAGTCCTGAAGACTCTTCAAACAGATAGTGGAGATCAGTCCGGATCAAGCTGCTTGTCGCAAAAACAGAAAATAAAAGGTGGCGTGTGAAGTTGGGCCCAGTGGCCTGCTCCCTGGCTGTGGGCTGTGGCACGCCCAGGTGGGGCTGGTGACTTGTATGGGCTTCTTTGTGGGTTGAGGAAGCACCCAGGCTCCTACCTCTCGGCATCCTAAATGCATCTATTCAGCAGCCGCCTCTTCCTTGGCCTGGCGAGCCCTGCCCTCTCTATCTGGTAGCCAGGCCTTGCCTAGTGTTTCTGTTTGTGTGGGAATTCCAGGTCTGGGACTCTTTTGCCAGGGAACAAGAGTATGTGTCTCCCTGCCTGCCCATCTCTCACACTCCTGCCCTGCAGGAGGGGAGAGTTGGGAAGAGCATTGGGACCACATGTGAAGATTTAGGGAAACTGTACCAGAGAGGATGCCGCACTGCAGGCCAACTCTCCCACGGGCCTCCTGAAGCCAGGAGAGAGTCTGGTGGCTTAGGGTGTCCTTGGCCCTCATTTCTGAGCAGACGGTGACAACCTACAGAGATTCTGGTGAAGTGTTCTCACGAGCTGCAGGCCTGCCACAAAAATAGTCAAGGGATATTCCAACCTGGAGCTGTATGGTGTCATTGGTGGGGGGGCAGGGTTTATCGCGATTTTAACACCTTGGTCCTTCCTGAGCCCAGAAAGGGATTAATTTATGGCTCCTGGCTCATCAACAAAGGGAGATGAAGAGAGCGGGCTCAGCGCTGTTCCGAGTAATGGATGCCCTGTGCACACATCTCTCTTGTATGTGTTGACACGAAGGAGTAATGAAGTTAAGGCTCTGCGCACATGTGCCCCTCATTAAGCTGCATTACCTGCATTAAAACTAATAATTGCCACTCAGAGCTGTGCTCCCATTAATCATTTATAATGTTTTAATAAGTTTTTAATCAGGACCTAAAAGGCTAGAGAGCCAGCATAGGCAGGTTCAACACTGACGTCCTCCGTGCATGCACAGGCTTGATTTAAAATGTGATTTTTTTTATTAATAATTCAGCCTACAAAGAGGGTAGCTCTTAATTAAGCAAGCTGATGTGGATTGGGGGAAATGTACATTGAGCAGGAAAAGATGACCGAGATCATTCCCACTTGGAGATGGTGGAAACAAACAAACAAACCCCCCAGCCTCACACTGGCTTTGGAAACGAGCTTTTGGCCAGCAGGAATCAGGATAGCCAGACAAGGGTATTTGTTGTTTCAAGATCCCCAAAACGCACCCATGAATGGCAGAGAAAGGCTTGAAGCCCAGAGTCAGGATGAGCAGCACCGCCTAATCTCTGCTCAACCTGTGAAAGTCTCCCCTGGAGCTGGCAACAAGTCAGGGGTGCATCTGATGTGAGCCAAGTGATGCTGGCATTTTTCTTAAATAAGGAGCTTCGTGATCAGAGCTGGCAAATAGAGCAGTGTCCAGAGGGAGCAAGGAAGCTGTTTTAATGAGCCCGCAGCGCAAGACAAAATACAGACTGATTGACAGGGCTAGTGATCTGCTGGGGAAATGATGTCAATGCGTTTCGCCCATTAGAAATAGAGAAATAGGTAAAGGGGAGACGGAAGATAGGCACTTGAAACGAGAGCCCGCTGTAAATATACTGCACTTCACGCTTCTTTTGTGTTCTGCAGTTGACTTCTTTTAAACAGATAACCTTATCAAAACTCTCACGAAATATCAGGAACTGTTACAGAAAACACTAACTAGAATGTTGACAGCCAGCGGAGAAGCCAAGAAAGCGTGGAAGTCTGGGTACATTTGCTTTTAGAGTGTCTACCTGGGCTGTACTTATCAAACGCATTAAAACCACCCGGAAAAGTTTAATGCAAGTCTTACAAATTCCTCCACATGGAGCACTTGGCGCGGATCTGCCGTGGAAGTGGGTATCGAGCTGGCCGGCAAAGCCATTACATCCCATCAGATCTCTTTGGCATCATTTTAATGAGAATCATTGCAAAAGTACAAGATCACGGTATCTGTGAGTGCCTCTTGACAGCCGTTGGTGAAATTGTGATGAACAGAAAAACCATTATAGCAGAAATTTAGTGATAAGGCTCTTTGGAGGGACTGTGGGGCCTGGTCTGGCTGTAGAGCGCGAAGGGTTAATTTTCTAAACCTAATAATGTTCGATAGTGAGGTATTTGTCGGGAGATAAAGAAGTGATAGGATCTGGGAAGTGGGTCCCTTGGCGATTGTAGTACAAATATTGTTAATGCGGTGTGGTTACTACAGCGAAGTGAAGTAAAATAGCGGGAGTCCACCAGAGACGGACTCTGCTACTCCACCACCGATCCCCAGACAAAGGCCAGGAATTGTCGAACTGCAAGTCAAGCCTGGGATGTGCCCTTATCCTCCTCCATCTGCATTTACATACGACAGATCCTGCGTGCAGGGGGAACACATCCGTCCCATGGACGCTGGGTTCTCCCAAGTTGGGGCCAGGCCACTCGGACTTCTTGCCTGGGAATTAGGGAGCATCCTCCCATCAGAGCACACATGGCAGTGCTGTAAAACCCAGTGTTGATTGCCAACCTTTGCCCCCTTCCTGATGACGTCATGGAGGTACCTACATGTCTAAGAGACCATAACTTGAAATGTACAAGAATTTAATAAGTCTGGTGTTAAAGCAATTTGTCATGGCATATTTGAAGAATAAATCAGACTAATGGAGCAGATTTTTCCTCCCGTATGGCATTAAAGAACTGGAGCCCAGTCGTCGCTAATGGCAGGAGTGAGAGAAAAAGAGAGACCTGACATTAAGACCCTCGCATTTTGGAAATCCGATACGTATTGACCTGTGTACTATCTCAGTGCACAGATCTGATGTCAGCAGAATGTAGTCGTGTATAGGAACTGCTCATTACAGGTTGTGTGAGCAAGGCACATTGTCTCTGAAGCGCCCGGACCTGATCGGCTAGAATTGCTCAGTAATCAATACTCCAGCGACTGATGGCCAGGCGTGCACACACCACAGCTGCGGCCAGTCTTTCAGGGACTTCCCAGTAATTAGCAGGAACCTTAAGGATCACTTGGCCAGGCTCCTCTTAGTCAGGAGAAAGTCTCTTAAAGGCTTTATCTTTCAATTTGACTCTTAACTATTTCACTTGAACAATAGGTAAGGATCATAGCCACCCACACCCAAGAGGCCTTGGGTGCACACCACCCTTCCTGTGTGTGTTCTCCTTTTGGGTGGGGACTCCTGGAATGAAATGGATACAACATAGAATTAATCACTTGGGAAGTGAACAGTTAAGTGGTACTTGTCACACTCGTGAAATGATGGAACCTCCATCTCTTTCTAGCTCCAAAAGTCCAAAAAGCTCTCTTCAGCCCACAGAGGAAACCTTGTACCCCTAAAGCTTTGTACCTCCAACCCCGACCCCGTGCATCTGGCTGGTTGTCAGTATTACTGTTTCTTGATCAGCCCATTATGATTTGAGATAGTAACTAAAGATAGTGTTCTGTCTGCCGTGGGTTGTGTGCCCCTCCCTGAACCCCATGTGCCAGTCATCGCACCCCAGTTTATACAGGACAGCTTTGGGGTCACGTCTGTGACCTAGAGCTCTACCCATTGTCACCCGAGTATACGGCTCATTAAGGACACTGGCTTAAAGTAAAAATCAAACCCTCCATCCCATAAAAGACCCCTGTGTTCCTTCTTGCCTCCAGTTTCCCACATCACTTACAACCTAGGGCTTAGAGGTCATGCCTTGAGCCACAAGGCCGGAACCAGATGCAGGAGGGATCTTGGAGAAGCCAACTCCAAGATGGCTTGGAATTCATCCACTTAACCTGTGAGAGAACAGAGTATCCCGGGACCACTCCCACTGGCCATGTACCCTTGATGATGCCCATCAGGTCACCCCTTCCAGTACTCTGTGGCTCACATTTTCAAACACTGGCAGAAGCAAGCCCTGGAACAGTCTAAACTTTGACAATCAAGAAAAAAAGTCTCCATAGAGCACTGCAAAGCTGCAGAAAAGCTGTGGGATTCAAACAAGGATCGCCATGTGCTACTCGAAGACAGTGATGAGACAGGCTCCAAGTTCGCTTTTTCTCCTCAACCACCAGGGTGTACCCGGAAAGCCCACCACATTTCTACAAAGACGATCTATTTCTCCTTTGACCAGAGGGAAAGAAATCATTACTGTGTGATTAGTGGCTTCGGTTAGGTAAAAACAGCAGTGTCAGGGAGGGTGGCGAGGTGAGCCGTATTAATTCCCTAACCCTTGCTGGCAGGCCGATTTTATCAGTGAGTTGGCTGCTGTTAGCTGCACTCTGGATGGACGTGGGTGAGTTCGGAGCCGCCTGGAACTGGGAGGGAAGGGCTGGTGTCAGATGAGAGGTATCTGATCAGCTTTTCTCTGACAAACCAAATTCATTCCTTATGTAATTGATAACGGCCTTGGCCAATTATTTCCCACATTACAATACACAGAGGCCCCCTTTACAGGTTTTGCAGGGTTGTAATTAGCTATGCTAATACCCCCTTTATTGGCCCTAATATTGCTCAACACCTTTTGCCATCCTGGAGCCCACTAGAGCCCCGTGGCCTGTCAGGACTGCTGATTATTGAGAAGGATAGCTTTAATCAAACATAATTGCAGTTAATTTTTCTCTCCCGCTCTCTGTTGCCAGCGTCTAATGCCACGGACTCCTTGATATTCCATTAAATTACAATTAAACAGTCTCCTTTGTCTCTGATTGTCCTGAACACCACCACAAAGTTCTGTAGCCGTTTAAAGGGGAGCTGTTTGGTCCTAATTGCCTGCTAGCTCACAAAGGGCCAATTTACACAATACCCATGTAGAATTTAAACAGTTCATAATGTAATGGATATTACACAGGAGCCTAACACTACAATTAAAATGATTTTCATCAGATAGAGAAGCTCTGGTTAATCAGCTTCATAAAAGTAAATATAAATGAACTAATTCATAGCTTAAACACACAGAAATGGAGCCGACTTTGAAATTAGTTACTGTGGTGGGGGGGCTTGTTCCTTAGTCTGGGACACCGGCGAGGGGCTTTGGTGGAAATGATGGGTCCTGCTGCTTGTTGTCGCCTAGGCTGAAGCAGCTGCGTTCCACCGCTGTCCCGAACTCTTGTATGTTAACGCTAGAGTTGTTTGTTGGGACTCGGATACTAACTCCATCAAGACCAAACTTTCAACTCCTCTTCCATGGACCACGCTCTGCCACAGCAGTGGGATAATAATCCCAGTCAAGAGGGGATTTAACCTCAGTTTAACTTCAAAATATCAGGGCTGGGCTTACTGTTCTCCCAGGCAAGGGCCTGACTGTGTCCTCACGACTCCGGCCCATCACTGTAGGGTCCTCCCAAGAATGAACGAGAACAGCTACATGGTGTCTGCCCTAATCCATGAAGCACTGCCAAGGAGAAAAGTCCATCTCTGCAAGTGATGGCATCCCACCTTCCTGCCTGAGAACTTTCCGGAGTTTTGCATGCTATTTCCAAGTGTAATATTCCTGGGGAGCTCCTGGTGTGGAACAGTTTGTCTTTGGCTGCTGTCTTCCCCTCTGCCTGGGAGAAACAAGTAAATAAAGCCCATATTTCAAGCTTGATTTACTCTGGTACCTACTGTAAAAGATGATGAGTCTTTAGGGAAATAAAGACGGGGTCAGGGAATTAGTGCACATAACGGTCATTCTGGTATCGGGCCAGCAGATGCCAGGGAAACACACTGCACACAATTAAGCGTAATGTACTAATGACAGGTTAGAATTTTTATCGCCTCTTTGCGATCGAGCCGCAAATCCACATTTAGCAATAATAAAGAGTTTATTGGTGCTAAAGTCAAAGATTTTCTGACATAGGAAGGATTTTTTCTTTCATAACAAGAGTATTAAATCCTTTGTGTATGAGACTCGAAGTAAGATATGTAAAGTGGGTGTCAGATATTTCTTAGGAAAAAGCCAATTAAAGGGCAGTTGGGTAGAGGATGGGAATTACAGCTTGACTTGATGCTTTAGGCATTCACTGTTCTTACCTCCTTCCCAAACTTTGCAGCAACACATCTCCCATCTCTACAAGGTGCATGGCATCCTCAGGCTCAGCATCCTTCCACATCCACCTGTATGGTGTCAGTGGGCTCAGCACACCTCTGAGTCCGTGTACGGATGGTGGTGCCAGCAGGTTCTGCCTGGCCTGGCTGCACTTACCACTTGTGAAGCCTTAATTGCATATTTGACATAAACGGAAGCAAAACGTGGGTTAAAAAATAAAAGCATGTCTTCCTGTCTGTGACGGGTGCCCTGGCGAGGCAGCTCTGACTTGTGTTTTATTTACTTTGTGTCATTGGAACCTGAGTGCCTGGAAAGCATCCTGATCTCCGCAGAGGTTGTTTCCTGTAGCTCTTTCTCAAGTACCTGCCTTTACACACTCTGCATAGAGAAGCAGAGCTGTGCCTGCCACGTGCAGAAGAGAAAGCAGGAACACGTGTGTATCGTCTGCACCTGCTGCTGCTCCCAGCCTGCCCCCGGAGTGCTGTGTCCTGTCCCCCAGCACCCAGTTTTGCTTTGTTGGTCTCTTGAGTTGATGGTAGTTAAGGTTCCAGAATGCCCAGGGCTGCCTAGAATATCTTCACAACCCACTCTGCTGTCTTAGAGGTAAAAGGGCCAAGCTGGCTAAACCGACATCAAGGAATTTAAAGCAACCTCCTCAGGAGGGGGAGAAATCTTTCATTTTACAAAAAAACCCCAACACAGCCTCCTTGCAGGTACCTTTGCGGATGAGCAGCTTCCTGGCCGGCGCCTGCTCAGAAGATTAGCTGGGTGGTAATGTGGGGCATAATTGCGCCGTGTGGCTGTCCCTGAAGTGAAAACCTAATTGCCTGACAGGACGATAACTTTGTGGCGCCCTCACCTTGTTAGGCCCTTTCTGATGCAGTTCAAATGCAGTGTGGCCGCAGGTGCGCCTAATTTACCTCGCTGCAGAATGTGTGGAGTTTAATTGCACTGTGGTTGTTAGGAAAAATTGGTGGGTGGAATATCAAGTGATTTGCTCTAGCTGATGGCAGATGGCGTTAAGAGGCATTGTGAGCTAACTGTATAGGTGAGGTGAGTTAATAAAAGATGTAAATTCTGGCCCCAAACAGCAAGGACTCACAGTATATAAGAAAATGTCATTGAATGGTCATTCTTCCTCCTCCCCTCGAGTGGGGTTTTCTTCTGCCATGCTTGGGACTTCCAGGATGGCTGGGAATGCCAAGAAACGAGTCAGTCTGCAGTTTTAAAATGTTCTTTTCCAGTTTCCACAGAAGAACCCTAAGCATGAAAGACCAAATTCAAGAAAATTGCATGATGTTTCATAAAACATTAATCACCCCCAGAAAGGACAGGCGCTGTTTTGGGAGAAAACAGAATAGGTATTCTCCCTAAGGTAGCCTTTGCTGCACAGAGGCGGCCCTGGTGGGGATGGTCTAGCATGGAGTCTGTCCCCCTTCAACTCCCCATGGACATGGTCTTTGCAAGTCGGAGCAGAGATGGTGCAGGGCACTACCCTCTGTCTCATGAGCGGGTCTGACCGTCAGGCTGTCTAGTGTCCCTGCTCCTCCTAGGGGAGCACTGTCCGTTCGTCACTGAGTGTGAGGAGAGGGATGAAGGGATGATGGCACTTTCGTCACAGTCCCTTGACACTCCTGTCAGGACTCCTGGACCATCCTGCTGCAGACCAGGTCTGACAGAGGTAGAACTGGCTTTTAGCCCTGGGGTGGGGCCTGCTACTTTTAGGCTCTGTCTGAACAAGAGTTTGTCGCCACACTCCCTCTGCCCCGCCCCCCCCCCCAAAAAAAAAAAACAACTAAAAGCACACCGAGACTTGTTTGCATAAACCATGGCAACCCACACCCTGTTCCTTTCTGGAGGATTAAACTGACTTTTCTCTTTTTTTAAATTTAAATTTATCCTTTGAGTATTTCATACCTGTAAATAACACATTCTAATTACAACCACACCCTACTGTAATTTTTAAAATCGGTTTTTAATAGTGTGTTTGCTTTGGTGTGGATGAACCCTGGGGACTGGGATTCCCAGATCTATTGGGGCATTTTCCAGTGATGTTTCAATTTTAATAGTATAGTTTTAGTCAGGGTTCATTTTAAGACATACCCATATAAAAGTCAGTTGTTGCTTATCCAAAATTCAAATTTGACTAAGCACCATGTATTTTTATTAGCTGAACTTGGTAGTCCTAGCTGGTGTGGGTATCTCTCCAGTGCTAATAGTTGTGCAGAGATTCCTGCAAGATAGGGTCTCTCTTAAAGTCACAATTGTTATTAGAAATCTTTGAAATCTGTAAGGTCAGACAAATATGCAAATCACCACTCTTGTGCCTGGAGACCTGGAGCTTCTCTGCCTGCCAGTCCCAGAGCCGTGCTCAGCTCCGCCCCCTACAGAGTTGCCAGCGTGGTCATAGGGTCCCCTCCGTCATTGCCTTACAACTGTCATTTTTAGAAAGGTTTGTCCATGGTGTAGCAACCCTAACCATCCATTCTTTGTGTTTTGTAGATTCTTCCTAAAGTTCTTCCTCAAGTGCAACCAGAACTGTTTGAAGAATGCTGGCAACCCTCGGGACATGCGGAGATTCCAGGTATGCAGCATTCAGAGGCACAGGGCCCAACCTGGCTGTTTTGAGGAACTCTGGGATCTCACTGTTGGGAGAAGTCTTTACTTCTCCAAGGGCTAGTAGCACATTGGACTTTTGCCAGATGTATGAGCCTGACCCACAGTTACCTGACAGCTCCAAAAACCTGGCCAGCCTGAAGATCTAAGTTCTAGGGATTGGCTGATGGATTGTTTCACTGTGTGGGGGAACCATGAATACAGACTTCCAGTATGTTTGAGGTCTAGAGCCTCCTCATAAATGGGTCTGAATCTGCTTCAGACAACCTCTGAGGATTCTAGAATGTTCCCCTAGCCTCTCCTTTGCCCAGAGCTGTCCTCCATTCAGGCCCAGCCATTAGTCTCTTCTGGATCCATGTTTGCTTCTTGTCTCTTCACAGTGAGGGCTCAGTCCACAAGAGAGAGGACTTCCTGTGCCTTCGGGGAGCAACGGGGACAGCATTGACATTGATATTTTCTTGTCTTTGTGGCTGGTCAGGGCCATGTCAGATCATGGACCCTTGCTATAAGGGTAGGAAAGACAACTGTTTAATTGATTTTCCTTGTAAAATTAGCTGAGTGGGGCATGGACTGAAGCTTAGAACAGCACACACTGAGGGAGTCTTACTTGAGATGTAGAGGTGTTTGGTCAGATAGTGCACAGTGTTTGTAGGGTTTCCACGTGTGCACCAGAATTTCAGGGAAGCATGTGATATTCGTCTCCTACCATCCTGGCCCTACAGGGAAGCCCCACAATGACCTTCATGGCTGGAAACAGCTTTCCTGCAAACTACTGAGCCACCTTCCATTTTTCAGACATGAAAGTCCACAGAGCATGGGTGACATTCATCCATCTGAGCAGGGGACCACACCAGGCTGAATGGCAGGGTCCCGTTTGTCTCACCAGTGACAGAGCACAGCCAAGTGATCTTACAGTGCACTGTGGAGCCCGTAGTGACTCTGGTCACTTTAACCCTTCTGGCTTTCAGAAGGCTTAGCTGGACTTCTGGGCACCTCATGGCTGACTGGATGCTATTGCCAGGGTACAAGTCTCAGTCCCTTTGGGTAGGGGTACCACAGGGCTGACCTGCAGGGGATGGTGTAGTGTGGCTCCATGTAGATGACAGAGACAGTGGCTTTTAAACGTTTTTATTTCCTTTTGCTTTATTAAAAAACTATCAGGATCAAGTCAAATACTGGTCGGGTGCCTGCGTCATGCTTAGGTGAGGTGTCCTGGAGCTTGTTCAGTGCCCAGGGCAGGGCCTACCAGTGGACCCCAGGAAGGCACCTGACAAATAGGAGCGGCCCCTGAGCACGTGTCACGGATGATGCCATGGTAGTGACGGAGCCCTTGTTCCAGGGCCCCCAAGGCAGTTGCCAGTGTGAGTCAGTCAGAAGAGAGGATGCCAGGGTCTGAACTAGTGTCTGTGCTGACCACATTTTCAGCTCAGACTTGCCTGGTGTTGCTGAGACCTCTGCTATCTTGGCGTATCTGAAGGGGGAGAATTCAAGGACATTAACCCAGTGGAGCTGATGGGTGTGTGGTGAGGGTGGTACCCCTGCACCTTGATTTTTTGGGGCTTGAGATTTGAAAGCCAGTGTTTGCACACATATTCTTATATAATCAGGTAGCTTTGGATCTTCTTTTACACTTAGAATACTATTTATTTGCTTACTTGTATGTGTTGTTTCTTTGAGACAGATTTCTGACTGTTTAGCCTAGGCTGGTCTTGAACTTGCTATCTTCCTGCCTCAGCCTCCTGAGTGCTAGTATTACAGGGATGTGCCAAGAAACAGGCAAAAATAGTGTTTCTCTTTGATCACTCCTATTCATCAGTTTTAAATTAGTTTTATTTATTTTATTAATAGGCTTTCTTTTGTGCAGTTTCAGATTTATAAAAGGTTCTTGATGTAGTTTTGGGGGCACTCCTGATCCCCTGGCCCCCCTATAATGAACATACTTGGTGCAGTGCATCCTCATATTTGAAGCAGCCTTGCTCTGCTAGTGGTTTCTTCTTGTGAAGGTGTGCTGTAGCCCTGGCTTGTCACCTTCATTTTCTCTGACAGTCCTCACTCCCCTCCTCCCCTATCTGATCCTCTCAGGAGGTACTGGCCCCAGGACCTGGCCAGGTGGACTTCTTTATGATAAATCCAGGCTCAAGCCCCAGGTTAACTCTGGGCCCAGGTCTTTGCTTCTCTGGCTCTTCTGGTAAAGCAGGGTACCCACGTGGGCCCATCTGTTAGAAGTGTCAAGACCATTTTGCTATTGCCTGGGTCTGCCGAGTGCCAGTCATTTCTGAGATGTTGCTATAACTCGTTGGGAAGGTGAGGCCTGGTGCCAGCAAGGTGATCTCCTTTGGTGTGGCTTCCTTTGCTTCTCCCTTGATGCAGGAGAAGCCTGGTCTGCCCTCTCTTCTGTGAGCATCTCCAACTAAAGTTGCCATGACCTCCAGGGCCCTTGCCACCCTTCCCAATAAGCTTGAGAAAGGGTGCTCTCCCTGGCTTGAAAAACACATCCGCTGTTCAAATTCAGCTCAGTCTTTTCAGATGCAAAAAAGTTCATTCTCAGACATTAAAAGTAATTGTACAATTGACCCAAGGATCACCTGCTGCCAGAAGAGGGTAGCAGGGAGAGCCCTGATTTATGAAGCCTTTTTGGGGCAACTGAATCCTCACAGGTCTTCAAGGGAGGCTGGTCTCAAGTGAACTAATTTAAATTAGATAAACTATCTAATCAATATGTGAACAGATCAATCAAAACAGCAGCTTTCAAATGAGTGGCTAGAGGGGTGTTTCGGAAGCTAATGGCTAGGAGAATATTTCTCTGAATTGAATCCACTTGTTAGCATAATAAGAGATTAAACCGTAATTAGTGGAGCAGGTTTTTTGAAAAGAAGCAATCTTGAGTCAAAACAAAACAACCCACCCCCATGAGCCAAAAAAGGCTGTGAATGTGCTTTAGTCAGTGGAGAGTCTCCAGAATCAGCAAAGAAGGCTCCTTCGCGGCTTGCCTCCGAGCTGGCTTTTATCTTGCGTGCCTGCTGCCTGTGCTTTCCTGTGCCAACTCCATTTTCAAATTCACTTCGTCTTCACAGGTTGTTGTATCGACAACAGTCAACGTGGACGGCCACGTGCTGGCTGTGTCTGACAACATGTTTGTGCACAACAATTCCAAACACGGGAGGCGGGCCCGCCGCCTAGACCCGTCAGAAGGTACGGCCCCTTCTTATCTGGAAAATGGTAGGCACATGTTACATGTAATTTTTTTTTATTTGTGACGCTTCCTTTCTTTTGCATCATCCTTTATGTTGATTCACATGGAGTAGCTCTCAACAGGCGAGCGGACAGCCTCAGCCCCAGGAGGGCAGGGCCAGGTCTACCCCAGGTGGAGAGAGGCTGGGCCCTGCAGGCTTCTTCACCATCCTCCCCTTCAGTGGCCAGCGTGGTCCTCATGTTTCTCAGCTTTCTTTTTGCTCACAGCTTTTCTTCTGGTTTTCATTTGTTTGGTTTTATTTGACTTGTCAGAAGCTCCCATCCAGAAACACCCCAAACCCTCTGTGCATGCTTTGGTGGGTGGTTAGATGCTGGTCCAGCTAACCCAGAGGGGGACCATGAGGACCATTTCATGTCCCTAGATGGAGTCAGGGACCTATATATGCGTGTGTGTGTGCATGACTGTGAGAAAGTGGGGGCTGGTGGGGCAAGCAAAGAAAACATGGCATAAAATGAGTCTCTGAAAAAAATCAACAAATGCTTCCAAATATTTAACTTCTTGTTCTGCTTGTTAAGAGAATTTCTGGGGCTGGCGAGATGGCTCACTGGTTAAGAGCATTGGCTGCTCTTGCAGAGGTCCCGGGTTCGAATCCCAGCACCCACAAGGTACTACAACCATCCATAACTTCAGTTCCAGGGGAATCTGATGCCCCCTTCTGACCTCCTTGGTCATTGCATGACACAGGTGCACTTACATACATGCAGGCAGTACACTAGTACACATAAAATAAAAATAATAAGTAAATACATAAAAAAAGAGAATTTCTTAGAGTGGCAGGGAGGGAGAAGTGGGACATCAAGAAGCACTCAGGCACACCGGGTGAGGCTGCATGGCCTTGGAAGGCAGAGGCAGGGGCAGAGGCAGGCAGATCTCTGTGAAATTGAGGCCAGCCTGGTCCACAGAGTGACCTCCAGGAGTCCTGGGACTAGGAAAACCCTGGAAAAAAATGAAACCTCAGGCATGGTGGGCTTCTCTGAGAGCTCCTCAGTCACCTGCTTTCTCCCCAGGCATGGGGCTCAGGAATTACCCAGCCTCACACAAGAGCCCATTTGTCTGTCTACCATCTCTAATCATCATGAGGCTCTGGCCAGTATGAGTTACTGAGCAAATGACATGAGAGTAGATTTTTTGTTGTTGTTGTTAATTGTTTTTTAAAAGCTGATTGCCAAAAAAAACAGCACGATCAAATTTTAGAGCAAAGATTCTTTAAAAATTTTATTTGTTATTTTTATTATTTTCTGTGTCTGAGCATATGTGTAAATGCATCTGTATTGTGCAATGCCTGTGGAGGTCAGAAGAGGGTGTCAGATTCCCTGGAACTGGAGTTACACATGATTGTTGGCTTCCATGTGGGTGCCGGGAATCGAACCTCGGTCCTCTGCAAGAACAATCAGTACTCTTAACCATTGAGTCATCTCTCCAGCCCCTGAGAAAAGATTCTTTATAGTGAAACAGTTTTAAAACAGATCCTCCATCCTGAGGTGGAGAATTCAAGAGCCACACGTGAGGCAGTCAGAAGCAGAGGAATGAAGGGAACACGTGTGTGTTATCAGAATGAAATACAGTTCCCGGGCACAGACTGGAAGACAATTTATGAATCTGCTGCGGTCCACAAAAATAAACCAATTTGTTTTTCTACATTAATGACTATGGTATAGGAACAAAAATATAATAATTAAAGGTCGTCCTGAGCACCACAGTCATTAGAGTGTGTGACGTATTGTTTATCTCCTTCCTATGCACTGAAGGTAGGTGTGTGTTTAGCTTAGCAACCATCACTAATGAGGCTCACAATTAAGAAGGTTGAATCCCGGGTCCTCAGTTCCTTCCCCAGAGAGCTGAAGCTCGCACCGTGATAGGTTCAAGGAGGCCTCCTCAGCCCTCTGGTGTCAGGTTGTAGTTTGAGTCCAAAACTCAGCCTCTAATGAGCTATTATGATCTGAGCAAAGTACAAGTATTTATTTTTGTAAGTAGCATGAAAAAAGCATTTGACTGTAAGCAGAAAATGCAGCATTTAGAAAAATAAAGGCCAGGAGTGGCTGTGTCAGAGACAGTGCCTGCCTCAGGATGAGCTATTTACAGAAGCCAGGCTGCTTAGGCTTCTGAGCACTTGTTTCCCAGTGTCTTATCAACACAGAAGCCAGGTCACTTCTTGTTGGAGTCTGCAGTAGCCCTCCCATCCTAGAAAGCTGTTAATGGTGTTAAAATGTAAATAGGTGACTCAGAACCAGCAAATACCATTCTCCAAGAAGAATGCACCCTCTTAGCAGTAGGACTAGTTTGTTTTGTTTTATTTCAGTTAGGGCCAGTTCTCAAGTGTACCCCTCTTGACTTCGTCATTTCCTGAGAGAGCTCACACTTAGGAAGTTTGTTTTAAGATCTGGCCATTTGGTTCCAGGAGCCCCATTTACTGCCTCGTGTGCAGTTTAGCCCCTGCCACAGAGGTGGGGTGCTGGCTTTGAGTCAAGCCTATGTTCTTCAAGGAGAAAGCGCCCCATAAACCACAGATCCGTGCTCCCGTGCTGCCTCTCCCAGCTAACGCCTCATTATCCAATCATCTAATATTCACCAGCAGTGTGTACACACTTGCTGATGGTTTCCAAGTAAACTAATTCCCCCTGCTGCTGCGTGGATGTCTGCCACGGCGTCCTTTGAGCTCACAAAAAGCAAGGCAGATTATTTACAGTATTGAACACAAGTGAGGGGGAAACAGCCATCCCACCTTCCAGCACAGCACTGTACCACTCTGGCTTTATTTTCTTCCTCTGTCACTTGTGCCCTCATAAACGACTCCAGCCCTGTTTAAACCTTTGAGAGCCCTGCCCAGCACCCGGCCTGCAGCACAGAAGCGATTTGCATGCCAAGTGCCGTAATGCGGTTAGGTTTATGCAATAAGGACTACTGATTCCAGGCTGCGGGGCTTTAGCGAGTTAAAGGGAACAGATGGCCCTAGGAGAGGTAAAGGTATAATCCTATCAGCTGGAGTATCAGCCAGCCATCTGGACATCCCAAGCACAATTACAAGACATTTTAGCAGGCAGAACAAAGAAGTCTTCATGAGGCAAGATTAGGCCTGTTTGAGAGCCTCAATATTGTGAATGCAGAGAAAGGTGGCGAGCGCTGTGCTGTGCTCAGGAGAGCCTGCTGATTAGCGGGGCCATGCGGGGGGCTGTTTACTGGTAGAATACTGGGGATGGTGGAGACACCCCAAAGGAGGAAAGGACAACTGAGTATTTGAGCCAGTGATGCTGGTTTCCAAGTTGAGACACACTTACTTGTAAAAATCATCACGTCTTATCCTTGGACTCCCTGACCCCAAATGGACTGGTCTCCCTGGGCACCTGAGGTATAAGCTGGCAGGAGGGTGTCCATGATGCCAAGGGTTGCCCTTGGGAGGGCTGCTTCTTCCAGTGGGCTGAGAGGGACTCTGTTTGGTACAGGTTGTCTAGGCATGTGCAACCTACAGGAGAGGCCTGCCAGGCCCCCTTTCTTCTCCTGACCCTGGCAGCCCCGGGTCCCACCAGCTGGGCCATACTGAAAGCTCCCACCCCGGGAATCCATCTCCAGGGCCGTCTCTCACCATGGGCCAGAGGAGGGGAGTGGGTGCAGGGGCCGCCTGTCCCAGTGTCCTGCCCAGCTCCTGTCATCTGTTTGAGTGTATTGTGCACTGAATATCATTAGATCGCTGACGCTGTCTGTGTAATTCATTTTGCTATGGTTCCCATTGAACACATGTTCCCTCTCTATATGTGCATTTAAATGTATGCAGATACAGGCCGGGGGAAGATGGCTATCAGCGGTGGAGGAAGCTAAGGCAGGCCTGCGCTTTCTTCCCGTGGAGAAGCACTACAAATTCCAAGATGATGTGGCTTTCCACGGGGCCACAGCTGCCAGATAGCAATCTCCCGTGCATGCACTAGATCCTGGATTTTTTTTTTTTTCTTTTCTCACCTCCAAAGTAAATTTGTTTACTGTAATTTTTTTTTTTTGTGGATTATTTGCCATAATTGGCTGTGCTGATGAAGGTCACCCCCTTGGAGGAGTCTTGTCAGTCTTTAGAGAGCTGATCCTTTTCAAATGCTCTCCATGCAATTAAGAAAAGCAAATGTCATTCGGAAGCCTCAGAAATGAAAATTTGTATGAACTTATTAGCATGAAGTCAACAGCGCTAGTTAAGGGCAGGTTCCCAGTGTGTGCTCTGCGCCTCTGCTGCGGAGGGAGATGCGCGCGGAATGAGCAAATATAACCCCCGCTAGTCCAACATTAAAGCAAACAAAGGAAGGTGGCGTGTCTGCGTGTGCTAAACAACAATAGCTAATGGTGATTAACCAGACGGGGCTGGGAAGTGCTGCCTCTGACCCATCAGGGATACCACGCGCAGACACGCGGGCTTCTGGAAAATTCTCGCTTATGAAGATGTGTGACTGGGTCTCACCCAAAGTCGAAAAAGATGATTTATCTGAAGCCCAACTACCTGGGGGCTCAGACAAGATGAACAACCCAATAAGGACCTGCCATGTCCTTTGGAGGGCAGTTTGCAGCCATAGACCCGTCGGGGCAAAGCCAGGGATTGGGGTGCTGTGGCCACGGATCCTCTCTTTGCCCAGCTTCTTGACTGCTGTTTTGGACATTCACCAGGGAGGTTGTGCACCATGGATGCGCACGGGGACAGAGAGGCTCTGGGAGAAAGCTCTTGAGGAGGGGTCAGGAGCACAGGACAGGCACTCTCTTTGAGGTTCACTCCCAACTCCCATGAAGCTGGGAGCAGGGAGGGAGAACACCCAAGTATCTTGGGGCTTGGTATAGAGTTTGGTTTTTCTCAGTGGAAGCCTGGGCATCGTTGAATTCCAAAGATTAACAAGGAGGCTGGCATGACCTAGGAGGTACACAGTTGTCTTCCCGCAGGCCTCCTTCCTGTTCTTCTTTGTGTGGCAATCCAGAAAAGATGATCCTGGTCCACCTGAAAGATAGACTAGGTTGAGGTTCCAAGCATGGTGTCTCATTCTGGCCAAGGAGCCCTGTTTGTGAGAATGTCCAGACCTATTTGCAAGCCATGGAGTCTGAGTGAAGGAGTTCCTGCTTTGCTTGGGGGTCTGTGTTCAGAAGGCCACCAGAGGTGGTTGCAAAGGTCTGCCAGTACCATGTACAGCAAAGGCTGATCAGAACAAAGCTGGTCTCCAGCGGGCTGCAGCCCTCAGCCCCGGCCTCCCGACTCAAGGCTTCCGGGAGCCCCGTGCCGGGTCCCCTCCTACCACTTCACTGGGGGCTGCGGCCTCTTGGCCCCCTCCTCCTGACCCCCCTTCTGCTGCGTGTGCCCCGCCCCACAGCACGGCTGCGTCTGTGGCTCCACAGAGCCATTGTAATAACTCATGCAAATGCAAGGACTCGGGAGACAAAGGCAGGTCAGGCCAGCGGCTGGGGATTCCTGTCAACAAACAATATTACATGTAAAAATGTGTACCTTTGACAAAAGTATTAATACAGTGCTTTTGATGTTTTTTCCTGATGAAAAGTGAAAAGTAGTAATTGTAGAGTGACAGAGGAAAATGAAGTTTTGAACCAAAAGGCAAAGTTCGCGGATGAAAAAACCCAACCCAATTAGCTGCTTATGAGGGATGGAAATGCGGAGCATTTGGTCTTCCATCTCCTTCAACAGCCTTTTGATTGACTCTGGTTAGATCTGTACGGCAAAGCAGATAAATCGACATAGCACATGCATGTGGAGCTTAATCATTTGTAATAGTCATATTTGCCCTGACACGTAATTTGCTATATCAAGCCATTTTTTTTTCTTGCCCACTAGTATTCCATAGCTCGGCCTTAGCTTTATAAAACATTTAATAGTTTGCTTTAAACATATCAGCACGCTGATCTACAATTGCCCTTTACCGGAGCCTGGAAGGAACAGCACGCCTCTCTTCCCATGGTGCTAGCGGGGCTCCAGGCGGGCTGTGTGGCCTTTGTCCGCAGGTTTGGTTCTAAGGTCTGTGTTCTCTGTCTTGTGTGAGCAGCCACTCCGTGCATCAAGGCCATCAGTCCTAGTGAAGGCTGGACCACGGGGGGTGCCACCGTCATCATAATCGGGGACAACTTCTTTGACGGCCTACAAGTTGTGTTCGGAACTATGTTGGTGTGGAGTGAGGTAAGCCTGGGAAGTTGGTCCACCTCGAGGTGGTCCACTGTGAATGGCTTTGATGAGCTTTCCCCTGGGGTGGGGCATGAAGCACCTATCACAAAGTTCCCTTTCACTGCCTGCCTGTGGCGGGTTCTACTCCTGTGGGTGGGTATGCCCCTCCTCCTATAACCCTGGGTTTAAAACCTGCCATAGGAGGTCCCCGGGTCTCCTGGAATGACTAGAATTACTAGGAGCTGGTTTAAGGAGACATATGGTGGCGATTTTCATATGAATGATGCCCTGTGGCCTTTCCTGCAAACTAAAACCCAGGAACATTTGCTGGTATTTCCCTTAAAGAACCATGGGCCCAGAGTCTCTGGGTGACAGGAGGGAGCATTCCAAGACGATGGTCCAATTTGTGCTCATTTTGTAATTATATCCAACTGGCAAGTGTCCACCTCTCAGGGCCCGCACCGCTGATCGCCTATTCATGTGTGGTTTCTGTAGCTGATAACTCCCCACGCCATCCGCGTGCAGACCCCACCGAGGCACATCCCTGGAGTTGTTGAAGTTACCCTGTCCTACAAGTCCAAGCAGTTCTGCAAAGGCGCTCCTGGGCGCTTCGTCTACACTGGTAAGTGCATGACTCTGGCTTCTGTGGGTGGTGGGTGCTTCTTCCCAGTGTGAGTAGGTATCGAGGGGGCCGTGCAAGGAGGTGGAGGGTACTTTGGGAGGTCAGGTAAGGCCCACTGGCCTGTAGTTGAGCTTTATCAGGTACCTGGTCTCTGTCTAAATCTGAGACAACACGTGAGGACTGGATAGATGCAGTCACAAGACTTTGGTATTTCCCTCCTGTCTGAGGGAAAGTGGTGGACACAGAGTTGTTGGTAACTGCGGCAACCTCCAGCTCCCATGACAGCAGCTGCTCTGTATCTGGCAGTAAGGTCTTATGTCCCTGCTTGTCAATTGGGCTGTGTTCTGGACATCACTGCTGTTGAGTTGCTTGAGCTATGACTGGGAAAGAAGTCACAGCCTGTCACTTACCCAGGAAGCAAGAGGCCCCCAGGGAAGCCAGATCTCTTTGCTTGAGCCTGGATCTTAGCTCTGCAGGGTGCTGCTGCCTACAGGGGACCCAGATTACAAGGGTGTAGCTCAGGCTCAGGTCAGAAGATTGGGTGGCCTGTGTAGTTCGCAGGCATGTTATCTCAGAGTGCTTTATATGCTACTCTGCCTACGGGAGTGCTTAATGAACATGATTTGTTTGCGATTGCCATAGAGAAATGCCACTATAAGCTTCACCTTAAGGAAGGCATGTTTGCATCTTTCCTTTCAATCCCAGTCAGCTCAGCAAGGTGTAAGTCTTAAAGAATGATTTTGATGCAGGACAACACTGGCTGAGGCCCGAGGAAGATGGAAGGGACAGGTGCTTTTTGAGTATTTGTGGCTCTTCAGTGACTGGGTAACCACCACACTGAGAATCAGGGCTTGACCTGTCACCTCCCAAAGGCACCCTGGTGCAGGTCTGGTCTCCCACTGGAGTGCCATCCTCTGCTCTGTCCAGCAAAAAGGTTCCACGGGGGTTGCTGAGGCCCTTCTGCTCTGTGGGTCGAGGAGGTTGTAGAGGCCTCTCTCTTCTTTTAGGAAGGACTGAAGGAGCAGTGGGGCGGCAGCGTGCAGACTCCCCGCCCCCAGTAGGCCTGTGTCTGAATCACATCCCCAGAGGTACCCAGCTCCTGACAACCTGGTGGCCCTGCCTGGTCAGTGTGGGGCACCGAGATCCTGGAACCGAAGGACCTAGGGGAAGTGGGCACAGCGGAGGGTTGACGTGCCTCCCATTGCCTATTTTGGGGGCCTGGATACTCTTGGCCTCCTGTAAGGTCAGAGGCCGAGAGAAGATGCTTCCTCTACATTATGAAGCCCTCAGTATTAAAAAAGTAAAAGAGGATCATGATTATAAAAATTGGGGCATCTTTTAAACACTTGTATATGGATGATCCCTGACTTCAACACTTTGACTTATTTCTGAACTTTCTGTTGAGGGAGGGTGTGTCTGTTGTGCTTTTCCTCTTCAGTGTAGTATTCAATAAGTGATATCACCTACTCAACACTCTGTGGTGAAGTGGACTTCGTACTGGATCGTTTTGCCCAACCTTAGGCCGGTATACGTGTCCTGAGCATGTTTAAAGTGAGCTAGGTTCAGCTGTGATGTTTGTGGGCTAGGCATATTACATTCATGTTCCACTAAAGATATTTTCGACTTACCAAATGTGCCTGTCAGGAGATGAGTCCAATAGTCAGTCCAGGAACACCTGCGTACTCCAACAAAAAAGTGCTTCTGATGTACAGTAAAGGACATCTGTGGCGAGTGCCAAGGTCCCGTAGAGGTGAGAAGCTGGAATCCTGCCATGGGCCTAGTAGGTCCTCCTACTTGCCTTGGGGTCATGTGCATGCATAAGCTGTGGCCACAACTCCACACACATTCAACATGCTTCCCAACTGCTGGTGTGGGTACCATACATGTCCGAGTCCCTGGCCACGAACTTCAGGCTTTAGAGACAGCAGGCCTCATGCAGAGACCTAGGTTATATGCGGCTAGACAGCACTCTGCCTCAGGTGCTGGTGGGGACCGTCTGAATTCCTCTGAATTCAGTTTTCTCTCCCCTCTCCCTTATGGCGTTTTGGGAAAGATTGGAACAGCTTCGACATGCAGTTTGACATGTGGCAGGCCCTTAGTAAATAGACCCTACTGTGGAAACTTAGTGACATGGGGCCCATGGGAAATTGTTCATGCATCCACATCCTTGGATGTGCATTCGATCCCAAGCTACACAAAGTGACACCTGTGTGTGGGAGGCGCAGGTCAAGTCTGCGTGTTCTGAGTTCTCTGCTACCCATGTGGGCTGGCTTGGCTGGTGGCATTTCAGTGAGCCTGTGTCCACAGACGGCAAGCCTGGCCTGCTCTTCACAGGTGGTTCCTACCTGTTCTCATGTCAGACTGTTAGGACGTCCTGCTTGGTTATTTAAGGGCTGCCCCAGCAGGTCCTTTCCTGAGCTCACGTCTTTGTGTACTTGGGGTTTTTGTGAAGAAGGCTCTTGTTAGGAACGAGGATAGTGTGATAGCAGAGAGGTCCAGGTCCTTCCTTCCTGCCTTCCTGTCATCTCCTAGAGTCCCCAGTGCTGCAGACAGGTCCTGGGCCAAATACTCATAAAAAATGCAGGTGTGCAGGGCGGGAGTGACTGCTGGTCATCGGCTGGCGCAGGTGTCACTCGGTAGCTCCCAGCTCTCCTTGGCAGGTGGATGGGGAAGGACTCTCTCTTGAGCTCCTCACTCTCTGGCCAAGTGGAACTCCCCCCATGGCCAGAGGGTCCATTGCCTCACCCTCGGGAAATGGTGTCCTCTCAGCTAGTTTCAGTCACCCCAGCCTCCCTAGGGCCTCAGCTTCCGTGCCCCCAGGGTTGTGACTTGGCTTACTGATCCCAAGACCTGGGTCCTGCTGCCCAGGGCCTGGGGATTTCCTTGGTTTGCCCGTGTGTGGGCATTTGGCAGCGGTTTGCCCGTGTGTGGGCATTAGGCGGTGACTCAGCCCTTCCTAGCTGGAGGTTGGTACATCATCTCCCCCATACGTTGACCGTGACATTTCCAATGTGTGTAAGGAATAAAGAACTCTGTACTCTCGGGGAACAGAGGAAAGGTAGGGTCATAACCTGTCTGGCCTGGAAGCTTCTGTCTGATTTGCATTGCCCTGAAATTGATGGGGGACAATGAAGTAATCACAGGGAATTACTCTCCCCCATGAAAACCGAGCCAGCCCCTCTGGATGTCACGGCATGGGCGCGGTCCCCTGGGCGTCTGTTTCCCATCAGTGTGCCCAGGCCCCGGAGGCTGCTGGGACACCTTTACGTTTAACCTTCCTGGCGTGAGGCCAGCTGCAGGGCCGCAGGGCCACAGGATAATGAACCTGGCTTGGAGGAGAGGCCGCCACCAGCCTGCCAGAGGCTGGGAGGGACTTGGCAGAGGTCTAAATGAGCTGTTTACAGTGACCCGAGAAACACCAGATTTTTCACAACCAGACCTTATTAGTCAACCCAGAGTGGTCGCGCTCAGCCTCTGCCCCCGGAAGGGGAAGGCCGGCCAGGCCCCATCCATCCAGTCCCTTGGCTGCTTCTCACAGACCCTCTCAAATCACAATTACCTTGGGAGGCTGTGGCAGTTCAGTTGATTAGCATGGCGAATTAAAAGAACGAGCCACAAATGACATGTCCAGCTCTTCCATAGGAATTCTTTGTATTCCCAGTGAGCCTCACCCCTGTTGTAAGAAGGTCAAAAATTAGAGAGAGAGAGAACAATTTTCAAGCGGCTAGCACTTAGGAGCAGAATTAACAATCACTGTGTATGTAATTGCTAGTTAATAGTAAATTGTCTCCTAGACTGTAAAATGCAATATAAACTGGTGGGCACCTAAAATTAAATTAATGAGATATTTGCTGCATTTAAAAACGAATAGTGCAAATTAATAACCTAGTGCAATGCTTGTTTTAATATTTGTCTAATAGTGTAACGTTTGCTTGTTTAATAATAATTAAAATAGTCCCGGAACCTCTTACCTGAGGAACTCATTGTGTAAGCAGATTGAGCAGGTTTCAAATTCACAGTTTTACTAGTGCAGACACATCAGATTGTTAAGAGCAATAAAAGAAATTATTTTTTAATTAGAATAGAAACATGGCATTATCTGATTAAGTCAGCTCGGAATTTGTATGCTTCTAATTGCGATTATGTCATTGCAAAGATTCCTTTTACAGACATGTTTTCAAGAGTGAAATGTATGACACCGTGTGTGTTGTGACTGTTTACTTAAAATAGCCATTTGGCAAAATGGTTTCCTATTTAACAAGAGAACAGAGGCCACTGATGTGGCTTAACTTGAAGCCTGGTTTGTAGGACACCAGGACAGGCCTCAGGGTCTGTCACTGTTGACCTCTTGCCCTGAATATTTGATTGACCCACCCTCATTCCAGAGAGTTCTTTTTGTTCAATTAAAGAAAGTATCACAAATTACTGGGAGTCAACATGTCACTGGTAACAGACTGAGCCCAGTCACTCAACAAGATGTTGGCAGGTGGCATAGATACATCCGAAGTGGACGCATGGTGGATGCCTGGAAGGGCCCCAGGTCTCTGATGAGTTCGCTGGCTAGGAACATGTTCATGACAACATGCATGTATTTGATGAAACCGTTCCTCAGCCAGTAGTTACAAGCCACCTGGCTTCTTTCCGATATAGTATTTATGTTTGTCTTTTAAGAAAAAGTCAGATTGTGCCTTAAAATTGGCTCCGTGTCCACTGGCTCCATCCTGCATCTGTGGAGGGACAGCTTCTCGCCAGTCTCCACTGTTCCTCTATTTCTCCTTACCTGGGAAAGCCCTTGTGTTTCTAGAGTGTGTGGTGCATCTGGACATGGTTCTGCCCACACTGTGAAGGCTGTTCACCCCTTGCCACAGCTCCACCTGGCTCTCTCCTAGGTCCTAGCTTCCCCAACAGATGATTTGTATCTGGAGAGCCAATGATTGTAAATGGCCACCCACAAATTGTACTGTTATCACTCTGCTAAACAGAATGTTAGACACAAATCTGATTATTTGAGCTCTCAGCACTGAGCCTACATGTGATCACAGCCAGAAACAGCCTGTCCTGCTGGATCCTAGAGGGTGAGAGGCTCTGCTCAAAGTCACCAGTGATCTTCCCCATCCTAGGGCAGCCAGAAGCACCCTAAGGTCCATTCCTGTCTCAGTTGGGTACGCTAGTGTCCACAATAGTCATGGTGGAGCAGTCACCAGTTCTCGGTGTCTCAGGAAGTCTGTCCCAGTCATGCTTAGCCATGCCCTAGCAATAGATAGCCTTGGATACACTGACTCTATTGTCAAGGTATGTGTACTGTCAGCTCAGGCCATCTTTAGGCCCAGTTAGGAACTCTATCCGGTGAGCACAAGACTCGAACAGCACCACCCTCCTCCCAACATCATCCCACCCTTGCTTTTTGTTACGTGTCTAAATGTGGACAGCAGGAGGTGGTGATTCCTCAATTCCTGCCCCATACAGTGACTAGGTAGCAAGCATCCCGCCTCAGCCCCTTCCTCTGGAAGTACAGATGGGTGGCTGGAGCCCTGTAGGCAGAGCGGGCAGTACCCACCTGCTGCCCTGCCTCGGGTGGCACACAACAGTACTTGAACCATAGCCAGTTAAGCTGCTGCCTGCCAAGTGGGTGCTGGGAGTGTGGTTGGAGATCATGTCTTGAAAGAGGGTTGTATGAAGCCTCCCTGTCCCCGAAGTCCCCTCTTTCCTGTCTCGAAAGCAGGCAGGGGAAGGAGGCACACCGTTGGTGCGATTGCACAAGTAGGACTATTTGTTCTAATCAGTGACACCCATTTACCAGAATTGCTTAAAATGAACTATACCTCATACAGAAATCGCACATTTAGAGAGTTCCATTCATCATGTGAAAATTGAGGGCCAGTAAACTTTTCTGCCCCTCCAGTGGGATCATAGGCATGCATCAAAATGTTAAAAATGATTGGTGAGACGGAGCTGTCACCCATTTATCAAGGAAAAGAACATTATTTGCTAATTTCCCAACCAGGCTGGTGACAGGGTGCTTCGTCTTTAGACCCACGGTGACCAGCATGGCCTTTTTGTTATTAGTGTGAGTCAAGCGCTTTTGGGCTGTTGCTAACAAGACACATTTGTCTGTCATCAGAGGGGGCTTTGGTTGCTTTCCAAGTGGCTGTGACAGAGTCTGCTCCCTGTGCCCTGATTGGCTGTGTGTGACGGGGCTTTGTGAACCCAGGAGGGGAGACAGACTGATAAATCACGAAGTTTCTGTGTCAAGGTGGAAGTATTGACTTCTCTGCCCACCTGACAAGTCATGGCTTCGAGGAGACTGCCATTAGTCTCCCCAAAGGACAAAAGGGTCATTGGCTTCACTTAGGATGGGTGGGATGTGGATAGTGGAGGCAAGCCCGACTTTCTTTCTGTGGCACAGGCAGGTTCCCCGTCTCTCACCACCCTCCTGGGGCAGCTAGGGGAATTTTGGTTCATGTTCTGGTTGGGAAAGATAGATGTTTGAACACATCCTGGAGACACTGAGGGTATGTGGGTGAGGACAGACATGAAAAATAGCCTTTCAGAAGACAGCAGGCAGAAGGTGACCAGGTGATAGGTGAGGAGTAGGCAGAGCAAGGTCAAAGGTAAGATGACAAGTCACTCCAGTCAAGGGCCTGGCAGGTTGGACCATGAGGATCAAGGACTCTGTCGAGCGAGCATCGTGACTTTGAACCTTAGAAGGAAGTGTATGGCCCCAGTGCACTGCTCAGGGGCCCTCCAAAGGGACAAGAAGGCACATAGAGCCACTCTTCCCTTTTCTGATTTGCAGTCTGTTGCCCAAGCTGCCTTCTACCCAGTCCATTCCTGCATATGTGGTTTGGGGTGCATGGCACAGAGAAGAATGTGGTGGCAGAGCTGTTTGGTCCTGTCATGTACCTCACAGACCGGATTCTAGGATGACTGGACAGAGATCCCTGCATGCCTCCATGGGAAGCCTGTAGTTCTGGAAGGTCTTCTGACCTGTCCGTCTTCAGTAGAGTAGGCCGAGACTTGATAGGCAAAAACAACATGAGAAGAGATGCTTTCAAGAACTGTCACTTGACTGCTTGGCCTTTTTATTTGTTGTAGAAAATACAAAATTAACAGAGTCTAACTTTCTTCCTCTAGGATGGTTTTAAATTCATCAGCAAAGTGGAAGTCTGCAGGCTGTTGACCCTGGGTAACTTCTGAGTTTCCTGATGCTCTGATGAGTAGGTGGCTTTGTAGGCATGGGCTGGAGTGACGCGTATGCATTGATGCGTTAGGGAGCCTGTGACAGTTTAAAATGCAAACCGTGGGGGCCAGGGGCCCCCTCAGATGCTGGTATATGTCATGTTCAGAAGGAAGCTTGCACCCGCCCCCCATTAAAGACACATTACCCTGGGGCCCTTGCCTTTATCTCTAGTTCCCACTCTCTTCAGAGACCCCCCTTTCTAGTCTCCCACATGCAGAAACACTCCTGTTAGGAAAGGGGGCTCGCAGGACCTCTGCTCCTCCTCTAGGCGGCCTGTGGCCACAGCTGAAGGTTTAGAGGCCATGGGTTTAGGGGTTCTGTTGGATTTCTTCTCCATCTTTTCAATCCTCCTTTTACCTTTGTATCTCCTTTGGCCTGATGGGATGGGGAAGTGCTGTGATAAGGACTCTGTGCTTCCGCCCAACCTCCTGGCTCCATGCTGAGATACTTTTTCCACTGTGTGAGTAACAGCCATTCAGCCTGCATCCCATCCTCAGGAGACCAACTCGGTATTTTACTCTTGATGACCATGTTCCCAACGCAAAAGCTTCCATAGACACTTGAGACCTGTTAGCACTCGAGACATACCACACTGATCCTCCACACTCCTGAAGGGCATTCTTGGCAGAAGGACCCTGACTGGGGCAAGTGGCTCCTGGGTGGTCCTCGACATCTACCTGTAGTGTCTCCCAAGTCAAAGACTGAAGAATTTCCTTGCGCGCTTCTTGTGAACGGAAACGGCAGTTACCTTCCAGGTGAATATAGTTTGAGACTAGCACATGGCTACTGGAGGCCTCACCAATTTCCCTGACTTGTGGGAGCTAAGCGCTAGCAGCTCTGAGCTGAACTGGGCCCTGGGTTTTGCTTAGTCCTCGTCACGGTATTATGCAAGGAAACTGGACCCTGTGTCTACCAGTGGCCAATATGCCCTCTTCCTCACCACCGCACATTGATGACCATGTATGCTGGTCCTCAAGCAGGAGCTTAGAAAGCCGGCTGATAGGGATGGCCATCAAGCTGAGCGTAGCATCTTGTCTGAAATCTGGATGGTGGTGAAGTATATGTCCCTGTGTTCAGTTTGCCTTCAGAGTCTGTTTTTGCCTCATGCCGTCTGGGCCAGGGTTTCATCTGGACACTACAGGTGACCGGAAGAGGGCTCATAGGCGCTGGTTGGGGTAACCTACATGAGAGGGTAGCACATCTTGCCTGCCCAGCAGTGGGTTCTTAGAGAGGTAGCAGGCTCTGTCTTTACCATGGCAACCTGGGCCTGGAATCTGCATAGCTGGTGAGGTGCCAGAGCTCCAGTGTAGGTGCTGTGCCGAGATCCCACTGACTCAGTCTTGTGGGAAAGAAATGGGGTATAGAAAGGAAGCGAATACAGCCAGCCTTAATGAAAACCCTGGCCTAAAGGATCTGTGTGAAAGGGATGGACATGGCTCCCTGGGAGTCCCCATGGAAGAGACCTGGAGGCTTAGCAGGAGTGTTGGCATTTCCAGGAAGAATGTGAAGGCCTCATAGACTGCCAGAGAGGGTGGCTAGCGGGCAGAAGCAGCTCTGAGGGACACGGGTGAGGACCAGCTTTCAGGTCTCCAGCATGTGTGGGGAGCAAGGCTGGTCATTTCTTTGTTGAAATTTCTGCTTCTGAAATTTCACTAACAACTTCATCCTGTATGATTTCGGTCATTTTAACCCTTTGCTATCTTCTCTTATCCCTCTCAGACCAAAACCCATTTTCTTCCTAACTATCTCTCCTATGTCTTTCACATCTTTTTTTGATCTTACTATGTAGCTCAGACTGGCTTTGAACTCCTGATCCTCCTGCCTCTGCCTCCTGAGTGCCAGGATCAGAGGCATGTCTGGTCAGTAGGGCTGTTTTGCATGGCATGCAGAGTCTGGCACCCTGTGCACAAGGCCTGTGCTTTTGAGGATTCCAGCCTTATCTATAAAGGCTTTGCCTCTGAGTATTCCTTCTCTATTAAGCCTGAAAGAATCAGAGTTAAGGTGCCTCTGGGGAGACTGAGAAGGGGAACCACGGTGGGGAACCACGGTGGGGAACCGGGTAGAAACCCGAAGCGGCGGTCTGCTTCCATGATTCCACGTCAGGATTCTCGTTCCCAAACCCTCCCCAGTCTGCCCTCTGCCCTGTTTCTGGTCCCTTTCCATGTCACCTGTGCATGTGTATGTATTTAAACGGAAGGAAGTGTGTGCACGTGTATGTATTTAAACGGAAGAAAGTGTACCACACGTTCTTTTTCCTCCTCACTCTCCTTGGACTTTTCCTCCTCATCCACTTTGTGTTTTATTAAATATAGATTTTTGTCTATGAGGACAAACTTTTGTTGTTTTGTCTGAGTCTGGCTGATTTAACTTAACATGATGATCTGTTCCCATCCATTTTTCCCATAGAGTGTGATTTCATTCTTTATTTTGCATGTGTGTATACATATATAAATATATAAGCTATATCTTTATCGTTTTGCTAATGGATACCAAGGCTGGTGCCATGCCTTGTGTTGTGAATGGTACCATAGTAAACAGGTGCTGGAGACCTTATGTCTGTGTAGTTGTTACTGTAGTTACAATTCACATACCAGGAAAGTAACCCAGAGTCCATAAGCAAATGGTTCTTTTGACTCTCAGTGTCATGCAACCCTCAGTCTAACTGTATACCATTTTTATCAGGCTTGAGCTGCTACTTTGTTCCCCATGCACAGCTCTTCCTCCCATCCCGTGGCTTCGGTGGCCACTAGTCCACCCCTGCTCTGAGGCTTTGCCTATTGGGAGTCTGGCTCCTTTTGCTCTGTACGGTGGTCTCAAGTTTTGCTCTGCTACATGTCAGAATGACATTCCTTTTCATATCTGAATAATATTCCACTGTGTGGATATACCACATTTGCTTATGTATTCTTGGGTTGATGGATTTGTAGGTATTAGGAAAAAGTCTGCTATGGACATTCGTCATCTGGTTCTGTGTAGGGATTAAAAGGAACTTCTGTGTTCAATTTGTGTCTAAAATCAGTGGCATTGTAAGGGCTTCTTTGTATGGGCCTCGTACCTTCCAGAAGCCTGACCACGATGCCTCAGCACGTTTAAGCACTTGCTTAAAAGCACTGAGTAGGGCAGGTGGGGTTTCCTGGAAGGCCATGGGAGCAGCAGGTCCTGCCTTTGTCCTTAGTCATGGCACCTGCATCCTGGGAGGGCTGGCTTCCGGAGCGTGTTCTTACCTCTGCACAGAGATTTTCCGCTGGTTTAAAGTGTACAAATCCATTTGCTGACTGGCTCTCCACAGAGTGTGTTTCCTGCTTGTCTTTTAGGACCCGCCTCTTCCCTTCATGAAGTGTCCTCCAGGGTGAGGACATGGGGCTTTCTGGGACCATTGGCATGTGGTTGAAAGTGATTTCCACTCACCAGCAGCTCTCTTTGGCCCCACCTCTAGAGGGCAGGTTAAGATGTCTGGACAGCACCAGGGTCAGGCAGACCTTGAGTTGCATGTCTGCTGGGCCATCTTAGGATGGCCAGCTTGCAATGGGAGTTCCAGCTCCAGGGCCTTTGTTTCCTTTAGGTGCAGGACTGGGCTTGGTTGGTGTTGTTCTCCCACACCTATACAAGCTACGATCCAATGTATTCTTTGAGGTGTGTAAACAAAAGTGTTTGAATGCAGTCCAATGGTTGTCAGCTAGGGTATTATTTTGGTGGCAAGGAAGGTGAGCTGTCCCTCTCTGCATTCGGTGTTACATCACAATGCCGCCATCCGCTGCCAGGCAGTGGTGAATAGAAGTAGGTCCCTGTGTGGGAGCCCCAGCTGGGCGTCTGTGTGAGTACCAGAACAGCGTTCTCTGTGCAGGGAATGCTGAAGGAACTGATGGGACATTGAGGCCGAACCTGTGTGGGCCCGAGCTAGGCCCCTGTTGGCTTTGGGGACCCCAGCCTCCATGGCACAGAGCATCCAGCTTGCTAGGCAAGCCCAGGCCGCTCACAGGAGAGGTCAAATTTGCAGCTGGCCTTCAGGTACAGAAAGGTGATCTTACATCTCCTTGTTCGTCCCCTGGCCAGGCCAGGAACCAGGTGGCTCCTTCGGGCCAGTGCCCCAGTGAGTGAAGTGGGGACCGTGTGGCCTTTGTGTTTCCCATGCACGCCACCATGCCTGGCTCACCCTGCCGAGGTCTGTGATTGAAATTCATTGCCAAATTTATTGAGAAATTAATGAGAAAAGCTGCGAAGTATTGACTTTGAGAGGAAAACACAACTCATCTTGAATGAGGAGGAAAATGCAGCAATAATTTAACCACTATTGATTTGGCCCTGTCCATGTATTGATCTTCATTTTACAATATTAATTTGCACCTGCAATCGGCTGCAAGGGGAACCGATTTCATTTTGTGGCTGCGTTAATGTGCAAAGCATTAGGTGCTCTTAAGTGGGGGAGATCCGCATGTTGGGTTGGGAAGGCAGATTTTTTTTCCCCCTATTTTTGCTTGTTACTGAAATAGACTAAAGATTAATTTTTTTTGTCCAACAAAATATGAAAGCACAAGTCCATCTGAACCATGGCCCTCCTCGCCACTGACCGGCTGCTTTTCATCCATGCGAGGAGCCGCCTGCGACTCCAGCCTCCCTCATCATCATGCCCAGATCAGTTCAAAGTTCATGAAATTTCTATGAGCATTGATCTCGCCCCATTGATTTTTTTTTTTGCAGCAGATCTTTGAAATTTTAATTTCCCAAGCATCTGAATTTCTCATAGATGAGACGCACTTGGAGGAGACAGTTGATGATAAAGTGGAGGACTTAGCATCATTTTAAAGCCTAAAAGAGGGGAGGAAGAAGCCAGGCATTTGTGGACTTTGTGTAATGTTTTTGAGGTGGAATGATGAAGGTGCTCTGGCGGGGGGCGAGGTATTCAGGGGGGAGCTAAATATCAATTTTGTCTTCCGAGGCCACACATTTTTAATGCAACTTTTTATACAGTCATTTTTGAAAGAAAAGCTATCTGGAGAAACAGCGGGGCAGAGAGGCATTCTTCATGGGCAATCATCTGCTCACAGCAGTCTTTATCACCTGGTCAAGTCCACCTAGTTACTTATCAGTGGGACATTTAATAACCTCAAGGTGATATAATTGCTATTGGCATTTTTCCCCCTTGGATTCGGCTGGTTAATGTGTAAACTACTTGTCAGCAAATAGCACTTTGTCACTGAAATCACCAACACCCTCTAGAGGCATGTCTTTGTATTGAGCAATTTAATTTTACTTTATTTAATTTTTACACATTACAACCTGTGTTCATTCAGGCACACTGACGGCTTGTAGTCTGTTGGGGCAGGGTCTGGGTATCCCTGTTAGTAAAATATACTATATCTTATTTAACAAACCCATTGCCTTAATTGAAGCGTGTTCTTGTCCCTTGGAAAAGGAACTACAGATGTTCTTATTATGTAGTTATGTTGCTAATGTGAAAAACGGCCTCATTATGAGGATCTGTTTGTAGCAAGAAAATTACTGCATTATGACAAATGCGTGATTGGGAAGTTACAGGAAGATGATCATTATTGAAATGAAACTGGAGCTCACTTAATAGCTGCAGCCAGCAGCTGGAATGGAGCAAATGAATGTCTTCCTGTTGTTATTGTTGGAGTCAGGGTTTTCGGGCAGAGGGAGTCTGTGCAGCACTACAAACTTCTCCCATGTCTGTGCACTGGCTTCGGTTCCGCTGTGGAGAGGCGGTGCTCTTAAAAGCAGCTGTTTCCTACCTGGGAATCTCCTCCTCATGTGTTTAATGACACTGTTTTAAGACACAACTGTGCTGGAGGAGCAATTACTCCAGCAGTCCTTAAAGGCGGCGCGCTGCTCCCGGCAGCTGGATCCAGGTCTCCCTGGGAGGGGGAAGGTAGGTGGTCAAGAGGTTGTTATCACAATTAAGCTTTGTCACCATGCCCCCCACCCCTTCAGGCCCTAGTCCCTTCTGCATCTGCAGGCAGGGAGCCTCCTTGACTGGGGGCAAGACAGAGAGCCCTGGGCTGCCAACCTGGGCGACAACGCCTGCTCTGGACTGCCGCTCTCAAGGGCAGGTTTCATACCACTAGGGCATAGCCACAACTGAGCCCTGAAATGTAGCTGCTTAGTCCATCTCAGGTGAGTGAGCTGGGCCCAAGGTAATTCATGGGACTAGTTTCTTTCCTAGGGAGTTGTTGTCTGTAGGAAGCTTAACTAGGCCTCAGTGTATATTTTCCCGGTGCAGTGTGTTTTCTGTGTATCAAGCCATGTCCCCTTGCTTAGGAAATGAACAAGGCTCACATACCAGTGGGCTCGCCATCTACATCTGATGAAAGCCACCTACATTTTGGAATGTTGGAGATCAACACAGAGCTCAGAGCAGGGCTGCCTGACAAAGACAGTTCAGCCATCAACATGTAAACTCCAATGACTGATGTCATGGGAAAGAGACCCTCACTGCTGCTGCCCATCCGCACGTTTCTAATTGCAGCAGTCCAGTTGGAGCTGCCGTGGCCCCAGCTGCAGCTCAAAGCCTGCTGCCATTTTCGGCTGCCACATTAGCTCTGGCAATCCCAACTTGAACCAACATCACAGACCGTTAAAATTTTATCAATTGCATTATGATTAATCCCCTCATACACAGGCATGACTTAAATATTTAGAATGCTGCTTCTGTTATGACTTTAATGCATGTAAAGTAACGAGATTAACTCCAGTACACTCAAATATATTTAAATATGCATCCTTCCCGAGCTGCAGGCTATCCGGCGTGCGGAATCAAGTCTATGTGGCCATGTCAGGCTCTATTTGTAGGACCCACGCTGGAGACTGGCCTGCATATGATAGCCGGATATCTGGCCTTTCACAGGCTGCCTGATTGCCTGCCTCATTTGGCATGGAATGTGATTCTAGCTTCTGATTCATTCAGGTTTTATTGCTGTGTAATTTTCTTATTCTAAAATAAAAGCTCTCCAACAAAAATTACTATGCATTAGGCCACAGTAGCCCTACTCAAATGGATATTAATACAGTTTATCTCTAAAAGGACGAATAATGTATTTGAAACAGATAAAAGGCACTCCACTAAATGAGGAATGTTAATATCTTATGGCACGGTTAATAAAGAGATATTTCACAGGGGAGATTTGTTCTATGACTTTTGATACAACAGCCTTGTAATCTGACATATCTTAAACGATATAATTTCACACATACATTCATCTCCCACATGCAACACCCCATCTTAGCAAAATTTGAATTCAGAACAAATAATGGACCACTAATTACTTCCGGGGGGGCGGGATTTATGAGCAAACCCGTCTTCTCAGGATGCAGATATGCAGAAAGTTGGGAGCTCGCACACACGTTTTTTGAGAAACGTTATTGTTTTCCCCTTCAGCAGAAAATAACATTTGTTTTTGTTGTGTTTAAGGCAGAGTTTAAATTAATTTAACCCAGTGACACATGTTCAGAGACTAAGCATGCTGCTAAATAATTCCTTGGAATAAATTGCTCGGGAACCAAGCGCATTAATTTATGGCTCTCCTGATGCTGACAGATGTGAAGGGAGGACCGACAAATATTAACATAAAACAAATTTGCTTTATTCTTCTTCATATTTCTTCTTCGTCCCCGACTTGAGCTCACCCAGGGCTCCTTCTCTAATTATCCACGAGGTCAGTAAGCAAAATTGGGAAGAAGCTGGGAGATCAATACAAATTATCCCTGAGCAAACCAGTGCTGACAGTTTGAATTGCAGCATATGTTTACCCAAAATCAGGCAATTTATCTTAATATCAGCAAAGTAATGCAGTGCAGGTGAAAGGTCAGGCAATCTCTCCCCCTCATAATTACCCAGTTCTAAAACAGGAAAGTGGTATTGATTGGCCTGGCTCGGGGCTCTGTGACTGGACGAGCCAGTGCTTTGCCCTGGCTGGCGAGGCTCTCGGCTGTAAACTCAACACGCGGAGGGTTTATTAAATGTGTGAGAAGGCCTGTGCTCTCAACTGGCCAGTGAAGATTCAACCGGTCCTTGCCAGCCACAGCTGGGGATAGGTTGTGGGTCAGACAGGGTACTCCTTGGCAAGTCTCCAACGGGGCCAAGGTAACTCCAGAGCTTGCAGCTGCTCTGGGAGGCCCAGAGGTACAAGGGAAGACCCACTACCAGAGCGAAAACTCTAGGTCCAGGAAGGCTGCTGCCGCCCTGCCACTAAAGAGGAAGCAGGTCTCACGATTATGCCAGGTAAACTCACCGAGACCCTGATAGGCAGACTCCTGGCCAAGGGGTTAGGGGCCTAGAGGCAGCATCTTGCTGTGGCTCCCTGGCCTGGTGGGGACCTGCCTGAACTACCCCGTGTGCCATGCCTGTGCATCTCAGTAGTGTGTTCATACTGCCAGGGCCTGCTGGGTTGAATCAAGAAGTGAAAGGTGCCCCTGAATTTCTACTGCTTTAAGACACTTTTGGTCATAGAGGAAGAATATCAGTTCAACTGAAACACTGGAGAATGTGTCTCCCAGAGCGAGTGTATGGTTATTAGAAGTCATAAAGCTTCTGAAAGCTTGCATTAAAGCGCCTATCACCTGTCAGGGGCATTTGCATGAAATCAATAGTGGCTGCCCATCTATCTTTTCTGATCACCTTTCATCAGGCCGATTCATTAAGTCAAACAGTCATGGTGATTAGCTGGGAGAGAGGCAAAATCTGACATGTTAGGAATGCACACTGGGCCATCCCACCCCGCCCCCAGTCAAGAAACACAATACTTGTACTTTATCTAACCCGTTGTGGACCAAATGGTTTGCTGGGCCTGGAGCCCATCCACCCTGATGCCCGAGCTGCATTTTTGCCTGACACCCTTGCCCGCACTGAGGCAGAGACATGACAAATTGTCCCCCCAGTCAACGCTGACAGCTTCTGATGATTAATGGTCTGATTATGAAGTGGTTTTACACATACAGAATTTACATCACTGAGAGTTAGAAATTTTGCCATGTCACACACACTGAGGCATTTTGAAAGCTTTACTATTTGCAAAGAAAAAAGAAGGCAAAATCCCAGCAAAAGCCATGTCATGTAAAATCAATACATTGGATCAATGCTTTATTAACAAGAAAATGTCTTACTTCACATTCCTGTGCGGACCTTTGTCTCCGGGATGTATGATGGAATGTCAAATCATATTGTGGTCCTCAACTTTCGGGCGCATTATTGAGTGTACGTGTGAGGCACCCTGCATTGCTTACAAGACGCGCCAATAGCCCAGCACTCGAGGATAATGGTAACCAATTATTGTGGAGAGCACTTTCCAAGGCAGCCCCAAGCTTCCTCTTAGGAAGCCATGGCCTTTTGTGTTCTCCTGTACTCTGCAGACCTGCAGAGTTGGGTGGTGTTAATCATCAAATTACTAATGAGCGATGGCCCAAATTGCGGGTGGAGTAATGAATAGATGGCGGCAGGGCTTATTAGTCTCCGAAAACCTCCTGATTTATGTCTCGCCGTGCACCGTGGAGTTACTCCACAGAAAACGATATCTACATCAAGAAATAATGTACTCTAATAAGTATTTTCATCTTAACTCGCATCCCCAGGCCTCCGGGCTCAGTTTCTGTTGGAGTCAGGCAGAGCCGTAATAAAGCCCGATGGCTCCTTATAAAGCTTGTTAAACACAGTGTGTGCAGTCGGATGGAGTCCCGGCTGTGATTCATGCACTATACACAGTGCATGTGCCTCTGATTTATGGCCACGCACAGTTCATAGTCAAAATTACAATTTGAGGGATAAAAAGATTAATTACTATTTGTGGCCGGCAATTTCGTGGGGCTGGTGGATTGCGGCTGTGGAATGATAGTGCTCTATATCAGTTTGTAGTCAGCCATTCACAGATTATTAAAGCTTTGCAAGAATAAGTGTTCCTCCTGCCTGGTCTGTGCTCAGGCAATATGCTAGACAAAAAAGGACCACAGGGATAAATCTGAGGCTAGCAATAGCTGGACATATGTCATAATTGCCGGTCTCCCATAAATTCCTGGCCGGTGCAGAATGCACCGTGTGAGGCAGACGCCGCATCACAGCTGTGGTGATGGCTATATATGGCCTCAAGACCTGTCACTTTGTGACCGTACCATTTTTACAATATATTGAACCCCCCTTTGACTTTCTTCCAGTCTAATTATAGATTATGAATAATCATTGCTTTTATGTGCAAAAGAAGGGGGGAATCTGTTCCTTGAGGGAGCACAACCACACAGGGATGCTCACCTGAAAGAACACCAGAGAAGGAGGAGCTGCATCTGTACGTGCACGCCGGCAGTGGACGCAGAGTGGACGACGTAACTGTGATTAACCTGTTCTATGTTTCTGTGTCCTCTTGCAGCCCTTAACGAGCCCACCATAGATTATGGCTTCCAGAGGTTGCAGAAAGTGATCCCCAGACATCCAGGCGATCCTGAAAGGTTACCCAAGGTTAGTACGAGAGCGCGTGTTGCTCCCACACAGCACAGGTTGAGGTTACTACCAGGCTAGTTCTGGTTTGGGAGTATAAGATGCCAGATGCCCCAAACTTTGTACCTGTGGCAGGTACAGCCTGGCAGGGAGCCTTCCAGCCTGTGCCTGGGCACATGAGAGGGGGTGGAGATGAGAGAGGCTACAGGAGCTCTTGTATGTTGCTTCTTTGAAGGGCCATCTCTTTAAAGGAAGAAAAAAATGGCTTTTCTGATAACCAATATTTTGGATTCTGCAAGGGGGACATAAACTTCCGAGTAATGAAATAGTTCAATTAAACATTTTCCACTCCAGTAGCCTGCACTGATTTCCATCTAGGCAGCTCCAGTCTGATCTGTGATT
>CM069544.1:56215000-56377500 GCA_035773235.1 Eospalax fontanierii | reverse complement strand
AGGTCCAAGGACAAGATGTGGCCACTTAGAAGTGGCCTTTGGCAATCCTCTAAGACTTTCATCACAGTCTGGGGCAAGGAATGGTGATGTGCTCTCATTACTGGCCCAACCAGAGAACAGGTTCAACACCGGAGATGTATGGCCATAGGAGCCTGGCCTCAGGTGATGTGACAGGCTTCCATGTCTTCCGCTCTCACCCTAGGAGATCATCCTGAAGCGAGCGGCTGACATCGCAGAGGCGTTGTACAGCGTCCCCCGCAATCACAACCAGATCCCTACCCTGGGCAACACCCCAGCACACACCGGCATGATGGGCGTGAACTCTTTCAGCAGCCAGCTAGCCGTAAATGTGTCGGAGACCTCACAAGCCAACGACCAAGGTAGGCCGCCTTGCCAAGCAGACCCTTCCCTGGCCCTCTCTCTGGGTGGGTTGAGACGGTAGCTGCGGGCGGTAGTGTCGGGGACCCAGCTTGGGAAGTGCCAGTCATATTCCATGCTCTAGGCATGGCTGGTTCCTTCTTGCTGGGAAGACCTTGCCGCAAATCCTCCAGCCATACTGGGTGGAGAACGCGCAGCTAACCCTGTCCTGGTGACAGTAGTGCCACCAGCTACCACTCAGCTCCATGGTATTGATTGCTAGAAATGCCCTTAGCTTATCTGTAAGTGTCTTCGTTCTCAGACAAGACCAGAACGGAGCCCCAGGGCAGCTGTAATGTAGGAAGGCAGGAGGAGCCTACTTGGATGTTTCATGGGTGGGATTTGGGTTCTCCGCCTGGTCTGAATCCATGGAGGGAGACTGGCATTTCCCCACAGTGTGCCTTACCACATAGCACAGTGATCAGGGCTGCCGAGGTCACGCCCACGTGGCCTTTGAGCTGGCTCCTAGCCCAGTTTAGTCTACTTCCTCTGAAAGACACACACCCAATGATCTCAGAGCCACCCCACGGTGCTGCTGGCTCTGCTCACGGTCACCCACACTCTGCAGCAAGGAAGGAGCCTTGACACCCTCCCCACCCCGCTTATAGAAACATCGACTGTAATAACCAAGACCCCCAGACAGCCTTTCCAGGGATGCTACGGCCACAAACAAGCTCTCCTTGTCAGCCATGGCATTTGGAGGTCTGCTGAGGCTGAAAGTTCAGAGAGTGTGGGGGGACAGGCCAGGAATCTGAGCTGTTGGTAATTGCTTCTAAAGAAATATGTGGAAGCAGCTGACGGTTAGATCGAAGCACACTTTTGCTAGCCGTCGACGCCGACAGAGATGGAGCAGGGCTCACCAGTGAGACAGTGTGGTAGGGTTGGCGTGATAAGGTTATCCAAGCTGGCTAGAGGAACCGGGGCCAGAAGAACCACGGCGTCAATTAAAAATGTTAAATATATGATAGAGATTCTGGGGAAACTCCCCCCCCAAGTGTCTGTCACTGATATTAATGTTATTTTTGGCCGGGGGGGGGATTTTAGCAGTCGGCTACAGTCGCAATACAAGCAGCGTGTCCCCGCGAGGCTACGTCCCCAGCAGTACTCCCCAGCAGTCCAATTACAACACAGTCAGCACTAGCATGAATGGATATGGAAGTGGCAGCATGGCCAGTCTAGGGGTCCCTGGCTCGCCTGGATTTCTTAATGGCTCCTCCGCTAACTCTCCCTACGGCAGTAAGTGTCTGTTTTTGTCACACGTCATCACGCAGATTCATATTCACTACAGAGTCGAGTGTGTGTATTGCTTGGATGTTCTGTGATGTGAGCTACTGGATAAAAGGAAGGGTGGCCCCAGAGGCTGGGCATCCATGACAACCACAAATTGACCTAAAACAGTTCCCCCCATGCCATCTCATTGGCCAACCAAAACAAAATCAGAACCACCTCGGGCTGCTCAGTTTGGAAGAGAAAGCCCAACCCCCACAGCGTCTGCCTGTTATCCAGAGTGGCCGAGCCAGAAGCATGTCGTGTCTTGTTTTGTGGCCCCTCCCCGTGTGAGGCGAGGCCCTCAGAGCTCTCGCGTGGTGGTGCGGCACCACGGGCCCGCGCGTGCTGACCATGTTTGCTTTGTTGCAGTAGTGCCGTCCAGCCCCACCATGGCAGCCTCTTCGGTCACCCTCCCTTCAAATTGTAGCAGCACGCACGGCATTTTCTCATTCTCACCTGCCAATGTCATCTCCGCAGTGAAACAGAAGAGCGCCTTTGCGCCAGTGGTCCGGCCCCAAGCCTCGCCTCCTCCTTCCTGCACCAGCGCCAACGGGAACGGACTGCAAGGTGAGGGCGGCGTGGGTGGGCACGTGGGCCCCGCGGCTCCTTCGCAGACGCCCTGCATGCGCTTCGCCGGGCACCCCCTCCTGCCCTGTGTCCACCTAAAGGCCACCTGGTCCTCGAGTCCCAACACGCACCAGATTCTGCCTCTCGGCTTTGTCCAGAACACCCTTCCAGTGTTCTGTCCTCAGTAAAGCTTCTGTGACCCTGAGGGTGGAACCACACTTGAGGGGGAGCAGGACTGAGGTGAGACTGTGGCCCTGCTCAGCAAAGCACCCAGGCCTGGCCCTTCTCCACACAGGGCAAGACACTACCCTTTAGAGCCTCTGCTTACAGCCTCAGCGTGGGTGGTGGGTCCCTGTGCCACTGAGGGCATTCATTCCGTCCCCTGCCCACACCCCTTTTCCTGAGGGGGAGTCTTTATTTACAGCCTAACCCATAGGACCAGGGTCCACAAGGCTCTGCTGCCTCTTGGAAAGGCCTGTGACTCCTGACCCAGGGTGATCTGTGCATTACTGCTGGAGGGGGCCAGCCTGTCTGTAGATGGTAGAGACTGTTCTGAGCCACCTCCTTCAGTTCAGAGGGGAAGAGGTGGCCCGAGGGCATGGGAGGTGCCACGTGAACACAGCTGTCCACAGCTAGGATGTGGAGTGGGAACCCGGCACCCTGCCCAGCACTGAGGGCAGCTCACGCTGCATGTGCCCTAGGATGTGCACAGCAGCAAAGCCACATGGGTGCTCCTAGGCCTCTGGGCTTACACGTGGCTCCCTGTGATGCATGGGACCACAGGCCACTTGAAGTAAGTGGCCATCATCTGGCCTCTTTCAGACACCACCTTGGGTATGTGCTCCTCCAGGTGAAAGTCAAACCCAGTTTCTCCTTTAAACACATGAACCCATTCAACCAGTATTTAATGAGCGCCTACTATGTGCCAGGCTCTCTGCTGGGTGCCGAGGACGCAACCGTGGAGAAGACAAACTGGCCCTTTTGTGAAGTCGGTGGCATATTTCACTTTGATGAACTAATGCTCAAAAAAGGAACTGGAAAGGTATCAATAATTTGAACTAATTGTCTTCACATCTGTCAGTACTGATGGGATGCCCAAGCCCCGGGCGCCACCACCCGGCCTCTGAGCTGTCCTTGGGCACCAGGCCAGTGCTGCTTAGCAGGCAGGCGGTGAGGGCAGGTGTCTCTGGACATGCCCCGGCATCGAGGCCGACTAGGTGGTACCACATCAGCAGTGTGTACACATGGGCCTGCCAAACCATAAAGTTGTAACGGTGAGTCGGAGATAAATTAATATCGTTGAAATTAATGGACTGAGAAATTAAAGCCCACATCACTACATGAACAAATGTATTAATATGTTATACATAAATTAATGAGAACAGTCATTCTGACAAAAATTAAACAACACCAGAGTTAAAAGATTTTAAATTACTTTCGTACCAGGCGTTCGCTCCAGAGCCTTGGCTGCACTGTTGAAGCGTAGTTTCACTTTGATTCCAAGAGAAAGCAAAGCTCCCTGAGGAGATGCAGTGGTCGCATCTCTCCCTGGCCCTTGGCCCTGAGATGCCAGAGCAGGTGGGCCAGGTGTGGCTTTGATCTGAGAGCCTGACTCACCCTTACGCTACAGAGCTGCCAGCAGGAGTCAGGGCCCAAAGGCAGAGGGGAGGCCAAGGCTACCGGAGCTCATTTAGGAAGCAGAGCAAGGCCTGTGTGTTGGCTGTTGTCATGGCTGTGACCAGGCTGGTTCCTGTCTCTCCAGACAGTCTGGGCTTCCTTTGCATTGACCAAAGTGCTGAGTGCGTGTGAGGTAGCCGCCCTTTCCTTGCACACGCACGGCAGAGCCGTTCCCTTCTGCAGAGACGACCTCGGAGGAAGACCGTGGTGCCGGGAAGGCCTGCGGAGACCGTGCCACCCGAGTGCCCTGCCCCGAGAAGTAGACTTCCCAGCACACCTCTGCCATGAGCGAAGCTGGCGAGCAGGGAGTCGGGCAAATCCCACCTCCCTGTGGACCCCAGCACAGGAAGGGCCAACAGGACCCACGTGAGGGGCACGTGTGCGGTGGCCGGCATTAACTGCTGTCTCCCCTCTCTTACAGCTATGTCTGGGCTGGTAGTCCCGCCCATGTGAGGGACTCTGTTTACCTTGGCGGCATCCAACATCCAAGGACAGACTTCAGGGGACACGTATAGTATGTTGAAACATGCTGGTGGAAAGGCTATCTTAAATCAGCAGCAGTTGAATGCTACAAAAGACGTTTAAAGATTTTATTTAAACCGTTAGGAATCAACGTGTGAACAACCTGCTCCTTCACGGAATTCCATTTTACTGACTGAACTTTTCTCACATTTTCACATTTCTCAGTCCTGAGGAGAAAGGAGAAACAAAGCAACGCCTATTTTGTATAAAGTTTCCGACTCCGTCTTGGCTGTCTAGTGCGTGCTATCTGTGTGGGGAGAAACTTCGTGAATGCACCATTTTGATGCCCATGAAACACTGAGGGAAAAACATTTTTTCTGTACTCATATTTAGATTCACAATGGTTGTGTATCTCTATAATGTGAAATATTTTTTTGTGGTGAAAAAAAGGGGGCCAAGGAGGTATGAGCCATTAACTGGAAGAGGGCGGTATGACGGAGGATGGGGTGGGGGGTGGGCTATCATTGCTTAACTTCATCTTAATGAAACGAAACTTTGTAACTTATTGTAGTTAGAAATTGTAACTTTGATATCGAATCTCTTGCCTTCAACAAGCACACTGACAGAGAGAAACCGCTACTGTCTGTTGCCCCACATTCTCCCCCGCTAGAGCTTCCTGTTACGATCAACAACATTTTTTCAACTTTTGCTAGCACTGTATAATTGCATTCTTTAGGCTACTGTGAGGTCTATGTTTCTTGTACCAGAAATTGTCCCTTTGACTTCTAGACCCCCTCCTCCCTAATGTGTTTTGTATGTGGTTATAAAATTGTAGACTTTTGTGATTTTTGCCAAAGTTGTAGCTAAATATTTATACACTTGTCTTGAATTTTTTTCAGATCCACTTAAAATATTTAGAAAACTGAGTTTTATTCCTTACCTGTCTCATAGGAATAAAATGGTCTTTCATTCAACACTTATTTCCCATGAACACTTGTGGTTGCTAAGGGACTTTATTTTGTAACATATCGATTATAAATATTGTATTTATCTTTGAAATTTTGTACATTGCTTTTCTCATCTTTTCTCCTTCTCTCTTGTCTGCACTGGCTTTTGATCATGGCCCGGGATTGTGACCCGGGGAGAACAGAAGTCAAGAACTGTCTCTTTAATCTGTTTTGTTACAGTGAACCCATGTCCTTACATTTCATTTGTCCTTAAAGCATTTGCTATTGTTTAGATTTTCCACCCCCCTTTTTTTTTATGTTGAGGAAAAGTCAAATTCATTGTTTATTTTTATATTATTTTTAAGTTATCTGAACAAATACTTTTGAAAAAAAAAGTTCGTTGTATAGTCAAAAGAAAATGGTGTCACAGGCCGTGACAAACCCTCGTAGATTCTGTGCATGTGGAGCGGCCGTGAACTGGCCACACCGTCTGGGGCTGTGTCCTTATTTTTTATTTTATTTTATTTTTTTAGTAGAATGTAAGAAAAGTCATTTTAGCTGTCACCTATGACTTTGCCACATAGCTGAACTGTGTTTACTGGAAAAAATTCAGAGGCCTAAAAGTTTAAAATAAAATTTACTTCCGATGTTTTAATTAAAAACGTTTGCCACATTAACTTCTCTGATGCCTTAAAAGTGGACTTCTCTGAAGAACTGTGCTATTTTCCCACAGGCTTACACCACAGTTGTTAATATTTGGAGACGATGAACGTGCACACAGACACAAAAGCACAAACCACCTTCTTGGGTCTCTCCTTCCTGGGTCCGTCTGCTGCTTTCTGATTTCTGAAGCCCACCTTGGAGTCAGGGGGGTTGTTGGGGAACACTGCTGATTTTTGGTTAATTTTTCAAGTAGTACCTTTTTACAGTCAGATCCTACACACTGTCCGTACTTGGAACGACCACCCTCAGACACTGCCTGTTAGTGCCAAACCCTCCAAGACGCCAAAAGAGACAGCATTCTTTTTGACTTTTGCACTTGATACTCTTGCAGACAGCTCAGCAAGCGCTTTGCAAACCACAGGAGAAGTCAGATTCCAAGCCAAAAGGAGGGACTTTTAAAACTAGACATACATGCAAACAATGTGTAGCTTAGAAAGTGTTCATTCCAGGGACTGAGTAACAGAAACAATGTCCCCAGAGTCAGCAGGTCACACTCTGGCTTTGTGACACCTGGCAGGACTTAGCTGCGTGGAAAAGCCTGAGAAGTCACTTTGGAACTAAATTGCCTCCGATTTATTTTGTGTAAGGGTTTGATCTAAAGAGAGCTCATGTGCACACATTGGGAACATTATTAGCAGGTGCCCTCACACCCGCTCCCGGTTTGTGTTTTAGACTGACCAGTTGACGTCCTCATTGCTTCATTATGTCAAAACCGAGCGCTTCACTAAATGGTAGATTTTGCTGTCAGAGACCTTACAATAAGATTGTTTTATCTGTACATTTTTTCAGATATTTAATTGTATAAAAATGTTCATTTTACACAATATTTAATTAAAGTATTTCTTGTCTGTGAATTTCACTTTGGGTAATTTTATCTGTTTTGATTACTAAAATGACTGACAAACTCATTGGGGGTTTCATTTTCACATCCTGGGCTCAGCCAAGATGCACACCGTCCTTCAAAGAAATTTCCAGAGTTCTTAAACATTAGCCAGCCAGCCCACGAGGAGAACGGCTCAGCACTCTGTTCCAGAAAGTGCCTCTGACACCACACAGACCATGCATACACTTGACCCCACATTTAGGTCTGGACCATCTCTGTCATGGGCACATGAGCTACACCACCACCAACACACCCTACGAATGATGTTGAGGTCATGGGGGGGCTTGACAGCACCGACTTTGACCTCCCCGGTATCCCCCTTCTGGCTGCACCCTACATCTCGTTTGGTCAGAACCAGGTCAGGAAAGCCAGTCAAGTTTGGGAGCAGTGGGCAGGCACCATGGCACCTAGAAGCCAGTGCCGATGGGCGGACAGGAAGGGTTCCAGCGCTCAGTGCACCCAGCAGCCCACTCCACCAGGTGCCCTGTACTGGCCACTGTCAGAGGCAATAGATGGAGCCCAGGGCTCTGATTCCAATGAGGTCAGCTCTGAGCGCGGGTTCTAATTTACAGAGTTTGTGTGCGTTTCCCCTGCCCCAGCTCTCTGGGTGCTTTTCATTTTCTCCTCATTGAAAAGCTGGCTTTGCATGTTTTGGCTTGCAGCTCTGTCACACATCCACATAAGTGTGATCTAAATTAGTACTCACAAATGTCATCTTAATTACTTGTTCTGCTGAGCAAAACAGGAAACAATTATTCAAAACATAAAGAAACTCATGAATACCTTTTCCTCTTGTCAGTGCGCCCATCTGGGCTTAAAGAGACAGCAAAGTGGTCAAAGTCCCCTCCCCACCTTCCCAAGTTACCAGGGCTGGGGAAGGAATTCTCCAATGCCTACCTCTTCCCTCTGAGCTGGGATCAAGAATGCCGTCCCTTGGAGTCGGGGTGCTAGGCCTGTAACCCGGGCAGACAGAAGGTGAAACGCTTGGGTTTCAAACCAGAGGCGGGTTCTGTGTCTCTCAAGGTGTAGCTGGGCATTGTCAAGCCTCCTTTTAAGGTCTTTCAAGCTTTTAAAGATTATTCAAAGCACTTGAAATGGGCTTCAATCTAATGCCTCATTTCATTGCATTAAACAGCCTAGTTAATAAAGAATCAATATATTCAAAGGGCAAGGTTATCTTTTGTCTATAAGGGGTGGTGTCGTTCTGAACCTTGTATAGTTCAAATGCTGAAAAAGACCTCGTGAAATCTATACTCATCAAGTGGGTCAACGAGAGCAATAAAGAAGTCTCTGGAAGGAAAGAAAGGCCGCCCCGCTTTAAAACAACTCTGGGTCTTATCTCCCCTGCTCGGAGTGCCCAAAGAAGTCCTTAGAAATTGTCAATTTCTCATCAAGACAAGAGACCCCAATGAATATTTTTTTCCAGAGAATACATACAATTAGGAGGATGTGTGGAGGCGCGGAACTGATGCCCAGCCCATTCCCGCCCCACGAGCTGCCCGCTCCCTCCCTGCAGTTGAAAAGGGCTGTTGATAACTGAAGTGTCAATATGCCGAAGAGTGAGTTTTGAATGTGAGTCCTTGTGCTTTGAGCTCGCCCAGGCCGATCCCAGGCCCTGATAACGACACAGCTGCCAACAGACACCGAGGGCTGGCCCTCACAATTAATGCCATGAATAAATCACACAAAAGAGTTGGGATGCTTTATACACCGTGAGACAATCCCCTGTTTTACCCTTCAAGGATTCCTTTTATGTTGGAATAGGGTTGCTTTTAATGAAATTTAAACTCATCAGAGGAAATCAAAAACCTCCAATCAGATTACAAATTGATTTTTTGGTCATTTGTCATGTCCCGGTATAGAGCGGCAGGTTTCACAGGGAGCCAGTTGCTGATGCGGGGCTGGGAGTCAGGGTGGACCGATCTCCCAACCTCCCCCACCCCCCATTCCAGGCCTGCGGATACATCCTCGGAGGAGAAGGTGGCTCTGGACATGGCATAGACTCAGCTGTGGTGTTATATGCATTCCATCAGTCCCTACAACCCACACCCATGACTAGAACTGCACCAATTAGTTCTGAAACCAGTCACAGAGAAGTAACGTGGGGGCGGGGCAGGTAATGCTTAGCAGGACTTGTGACACCTAAGTCTTGTCTGACTTTACAGCTGCATGAACAGCCCACAGAGCTACATCCTCCTGTGTAGTAGTCTCTCTGCTTGAGTTAGTCTCCACCCACTTCCCATCAGCTCTATACCCTGCAGGACTCAGAACTGCCAGACACTCACCCCCTCAGCTTCAAGACTTCAGAATCTTGGCAGGGTAAAGACTGGTGGCGACTCCTTGGGTAGAGAGTCTAAATGCAGAGGTCCAGACACACCTGGATGAAGCCAGCCTGCCCCCATGCAGCTGCAGTGGCTTCCTCAGGAGCCACCGCAGGCACCAGCTTCCTGGAGGTGATGCAGGGAGCCGAGCATGCTGTTCTCACCGTCTCTGCCCTATGCTGGACAGCTCACCGTGGGGAGCAGCTGAGGTGGGCAGAAGGTTACATCACTGCCTGACGTAGGATGTGTCAGGAAGGGCATTTTTGTCCCTTCCAGGGAGAATCAGAGACAAGATAGGGTCAACAGAACTGGAGGCAGAGGCAAACATTTCTGGTTCAAGGTTCTCTGGAGAATTCCTGGAGCAAGCGGAAAGCTGTACACATTTTCAGTGTCAATGGTGGTGCTTGTGGTTCGGTAGCTCGCAGAGAACCTTGCAGCTCACACAGGACTTCAAGAACACTTTGTCTTGGTGCCAAGACTGTCACAGGAAGGTCAGATGATGGGCGTGTAGCTCAGTACTAGAGCATTCGCCTGCCTAATGTGTGTGAGACCCTAGGCTAGACTCTCAGCAACACAAAACAGAAAGGTTAGGTAACTGCCTGGGGGCCAAGGCCAGATGACAAACAGTCTCCTTAATCTCCAAACCCTGCGCTTCTCCCACTGGCTTAGGGTTCTGACATTCTTGAGAATTAAACTCTAGATGGAAGCAGGAGAGAGCACACTTCTAGAAAGATCCCAACTAATCTATCCTGGCTTGGAGGTCTCCATTCTGCTCAGGCCATCTGGTCAGGCTGTGAGAGGAAACTGATTCATTCAACAGACAGCAGAGAGCTCAGGAGGGCCTTACTTCAAGACACAACCAATGTCACACATCCACACCTCTGAACTGGGGCAGGGGCTCTTCTTCCCTGGAGCCTTGTAGCACCTGAAGGGTGGGGAATGTGGAACTGGCCACATGATACACATGTGGGAGGGTGGTGCATCCCAGGTCCACTGAGTTAGCATCAGAGGTGCTGGACTTCCAAGGCCAGCAACAAAGAAGATACAAGCTGGCTTCTGTTGGTGTTATGAGGTGACTGTGGGATTGGAATGGAGCAACCAAGCTGGACGTGTTAACAGCTCAAGAAACAAAGGGTCCAAAGGACCCGTGATGTCCCCCTGACTCATGCAACCACTCTGCCTTGCAAAGTGAACTCGTGGTAGCTCTTGAACCATGGAGCCTTGCTGTAGTTCACTCATCAGGCATGACCCAGCCAAGGCTGAGCTTAAAACGGGAAGAACAAGTTCCTCCCTCTCAGAGGACTAACAGAACACAGGACCTGAGAGAGGGTGGAGCCTTCAGCAGAGAGAGAAAAGATACCCTATAGCCAAGGTTTCATCTTTACTGTACAGTGAGCATTTGCAGGTCAGTAAGATCTCATGAGTCGCCTTTAGAAGAGGGCAAATTCACCTTCAGTTCACAATGGAACAAGAAGCTCACAGAGATGATAGAAAAGCAATTCACTGCGCACATGAGCTGTAGAACAGAGAAATCAGGCTGGTGCCGACTTCAAAGCTTCATCTCTGCTGGCTAGCTGGCATGGTGCTGGAAGGTGCTGTGCATGCTGCCGGAAGAGAGGTGATCATCCCCTTACCCCACTGTGAATCCTGGGGGCCACAGCAATAGCTGGCAAGATGTGCCCACTGGTGCAATGGTGGTGTGAATGTTACAGGCGTAACCAACCACTTTCATTGGCTTTGAGCTTCACGCCACAAGATGGAGCCCCTACCTGACACTGGTATCAGACCTAGGAACCTGCGCCTAGCCAGGTCACAGGCCACAGGAGAGAGCCCGCCACTATTATCCTGCTAAATAGACACAGTATTAAACTGACTCCTCATGACTCACTGCTATATTCACATATTAATACATATCTCAACTCTCACCAGAGAAGTTTCCTTACACAGCAGATGGTGATTAGCACAGAAACCCACAACTGGCCAATGTGCGGAGAACAAGAGGCTCAGGGTGCTTGTCCTTGAACAGGGAACATATATCAATCTTCTGCCTCCTAAGGCTCAGAGATCATTGTGGAGGAGGGGCAGGGAGATGGTGAGAGCCAGAGGTGGCAGGTGACCACAAGGAAATAGTTTTCCAGACAGCTGGTCAGTTATTGGTATGAACTCACAGCAGTACTAACAGAATGCAGAAGTGCCATAAAAGCTCAAGTCAGACAGAATCCCAGCATAGAAGTGGGGACGTGGACAGGAAACTCCAACCCTAGCTGAGGAACTATTGGCAACAATAGCTGCTGGGAGGGGACGAGTCAGTCTCATTTAAGGATGTGACTCTGGGTAGGTTAGTCAGGCTTCAGTGGATGGACCCACACTGAGCACAAGCTTGACTTGATAGGTCTTAGAATATATATAATGAAGTACATGAAACTGTGTAGGGGCAAAGGAGTGTATAGGTTGGAGAGGGATCAAAATAGGATCAAAATATATTGTCTGAAATGTGTGAAGATGCCATGAGGAACCTGGTTCCTTTGTAAGCTGGGAAAACACTACAGAGAGAATGTCTCTTGAACCAGTGCGGAAGAAGCCAAAACACACTGTTTAAAGCAGATACAAGTTTAAGATTAGAAAGAAAATCACTGTAGAAAAAAAATGCCAAGCCAAATTCAGAAAAGATGAAAAACTTGCCTATAAGGTACCATCAATGGAATGTGGACTTACTGCCAGTCCGAGGCAGATGTTTGTAGCTTTAAAATACCCATATGTCTGTGCATCATTATGTGTAGAAAAAGATGTATATATTCAGAGTGTAACTTTTAATAAAAGTTTCTTAAGGCAAAAAAACTTAGGAAAACTCTGCTCAGCCTTACTTAAAATACATACCACACTGTGCCAGGTGTGGTGACGCACGCCTTTGATCCCAGCACTCAGGAGGCAGATGCAGGTGGATCTCTGTGAGTTCAAGGCCAGCCGGGTCTACATAGTGAGTTCCAGGCCAGCTGAGGCTACAGGGAGACCCTGTCTCAACAACCAAATATACCTATAGCATTAAAATAATGAACTAAAATTTCACTCATTAAGCTAGACGTAAGTTCTCTTAGAAGGGGTTGCTCAGTGCTGGTAGCAAGAAGATGGGTCTTCTCACAGAGGTGCAAGGAGAGTTGTAGATTTTTGCAAACCCACTGGAAATGAGCCTGACACTTTGAGAGGAAACCTAAAAGGTTCACCTCCTTTTGATTCGTTAATTCCATTTCTCAGAATCAATTCCAAGGAAATGGTCAGAAATTAGATCACACTTTAAGTGCATGATCATTACCTAAAGTCATATTTATTAAAAATTGCAAAGAACCCAAATGGTCAGAAATGGGAGTCTCTAATTAAATTATGATGCAGCCAGATAATGGGATGGCACATGTTCTATTAGCTGTTAAGACCAGGCTTTGAAGTATACTCAACAGAATGGTAAACACGGATCACAAAGTTAAATTATATAAGCATACAGCGCTTGTCTATGACATAATTCTATGACATAACTTGTAAATTTCTAGAGAAGGTAAATTGGGTCCCCACACATGTGGAAAATGCTTCTCAGAATTACAACAAAATTTGATCTTGTTAGATCTGAGAGGTAAAAAGTTTATATACTGTAACTCTTTTTCACTTAATCTTAGGCAAAAGGCCAAGAAGTGATCTATTTATATTTTCCAAACTTTCTACAAAATGCACAGGCAAGATTAGGTCTCAGCAAACAGCATCAGCATATCACAGGTAACGAACATTCATCTTCCTCTCGGGAGCTTTATGTGAGGATGGAGATCTGCTTCCTTGAAGATCCCCCAGGTCTGTGCACTATCGTTATGATACCTCAGACAGAGAGACTGCACAACCCACAGTAGCACTCGCAAGATGCCCGTAAGACAGGAATAATCAGAGACGTCCATTCTGAGGTACGGAGATATCTTCTTAAAGGTCTATGTTTTCCTGTTGAATATGGTTAAAAGAGCTTTAAATAAACATGAAACACCCTGTGACTGTGGGTCGGCCGGCAGCCTGGCTAGCACGGCAGCCCTCACTTTGACTTGCAGACTGTGTGGCCCCTTCGGAACACAGCTGGTTTCTTCAAAGAAGCCAACAAACAGATTCTAGTCATAAAATTTCGCCCCAGAGAACAGTGTGGACGATTTGAGGAGAAGGAAAAGCAGAGCTTCCTACACGTCATTTCAAAACTTCCCATGAAGCAGATCCCCCAGGACAGCCTGTTACTGGCAGAGGATCAACACAGCACCCAACAGGATAGAATCTGGGATGTCCAGAGTCGATTCAATTCCAACAAAAGTGCCAAGACAATTCAATGGGAAAAAGTTGTGTGCTCAGCCAGGGGCGCAGGAACAGCTAGACGGTAGCAAGGAAAGAACTAGAAGCTGTATTCTTACTTCCTACCACCTACAAAAATTAATTCAACCTTCATTAAAAGCCCAAAGTAAGAGCAGCCACTGAAACCAGCCAACTACCCATGGGCCCATCCAACCCAGCCCTGGCAATTGGCATGAAACAGCAACTGTGTTTGGCAGAATGGATCTGACACAACTGTTCAATAGGATCTCGAAAGTATGAGCTCAGAGAAATGACTTTATGACAACAAAACATTTTCATGTTTCAAAAGACACTGTCAAGAAAATAGGAGAATCCACGGGATGGGAGAAACCACAGACAAATCTTTTTCTACATAAGACTTATGTCTAGAATGGATGAAGAACTCTCACAAATCAATAACTGAAAAATAATTCAATTTTAAAATGGACAAATGATTTCAGAAGACATTTCTCAGGAGAAGATGTGGAAGGTTCCGAAAACCATGGGAGAAGATGTGCAGCATCACCAGTCGTCAGGAAATGCCAGTCAACACCACCTCACACCCAGTAGGACCACTACAACCCCAAAGTCAGGTTCTAACAATACCAGAGAGGACGTGGGTAGTCAGCTCTCCCACTGCTGGTGGGACCGGGAATGAGGCGGCACTCATGGAGAACACCCGGCGGTGTCTCATACAGTTAAACACAGAGCTACTGCATGACCCCGGATTTGTGCTTCCAGGTACTGACCCAAGAGAAGTAAAAAAGATTTGTTCACATGAAAACTTGACACAGCAGCAAAAGACACAGCAGCCAAGACAGAATCAACATGCATGCTCGTGAAGAAGGGATCTTTAAATGTGATATCCATACAATCAAGTGTTATCAGCTATGGCACGGATGACATACAAACATAACAAGCCATAAGCAGATGATGAGCCTTAACAACACGCCACGTGGGAGAAGCCAAGAACCACACATGCCAACATCTCTGTATTTATAAATGTCCAGAAGAGGTAATCTATGTAGAAGGTAGACATTGCTTTTGGCTAGGAACGTGAGAAACAGAGGGATTTGAAGACTCCCAAGTTTCTCTTTGATTTGGTGAAGATATTCTAAAATGACGGGGTTTCACAGCTTCCTCTCCTATGTCTGAAATGGGTGGTTGTCTGATGTGAATTATTTCAATAAAACTGCTATACAAATAAAAAACTTCCCAACCCTGTGACACAGGTCTGTCATCTCAACTACTTGGAAGGAGAGAGGAGGGGAATTGAAAATTCAGGGTCATCCAGGGCTACAGAGTAAGTCAAGGCCATTTGGGGCAACCTAACGAGAAGGACGTCAAACTGAAGGACAGGACGAAAGGAGGGCGGCAGGTACAGCTCAGTGAGGGGACACTTGCCACCACGAGTGAGGCCCTAGGTTCAATTTCCAGCACCACAGAAAAAAATCTGTGCTTATCAAAATGGAAAAACATGAACATTTACTGAAGAACCTGCTCACCTCTCCTGTGCTGTGAAGCGTGGGATCCTCCCACTTTGGCCACGCCTGTGCTGGGATTACAGGCGTGCACCGCCATACTTGGCTCATGAAGAAGGCTCTCAAGGACTCCAGTCTCAGTTGGCACACAGGATCCAAGAGTACCCAACACTGCACCCTAAGCTCGCAAGGGCCTCCCCCTTTGCTCCTAGGGGAGACTGTTGCGTGCCCACTTGCTCTGGGAGAAGGTGGCTTGGTAGGCCTCTAGGCCGGTGTCCACCCTTCCACCTGAGGGAAGACCACGGCCTCTGACCCCTGCTGGATTGGTGGGTTCCGCTCCATGCTCCCTGCGGGAACTGCTGGCCCCAGTTCTCAACATTCCAGGATGCCCTTGGTCCTCTGTGGCACGCGTGTGTGTGCACACACACGCTCATACCCTTCTCCAATCTCACTTCCAAAATTACATTATTTTAAAGAAAGCAAACCTTCAAGATGCTTTTAAAAACTACTTCATTGTTTTCCAAACGTTCCAGAATATTTTAGTTAGATAACCCTTTCCTTACACATCTTCACAGTTTGTTGTCTGCTGGGTGTGGTGGCCCATGCCTGCAGTCCTAGTGCTTGGGAGCCAGAGATAGGAGGATCTCTAGTTCAAGGCCAGTCTAGGCTACATAGTAAGGCCCTGTCTTCAAATCAAAAGTAAAATGCAACAAATTAGATTGAATATCCAGAATCTCAGCAGACAACTGTCTGCTGTGCTGAGCCCATCAGTCCTTCCCTGGAGGTGACCGTGGTCTCCGACCAATCTTTCTGTACCTCTTTGGTCCTGGACCCGGTCAATGTGTCAACACAGCAATCTGGAATCTCTTGCTGTCTGTTTCTCTCTGTTAAGTGTGTGCGCGCGTGCGCGCGCGCACACACACACACACACACACACACACACACTGTCTTTGTCTTTCTGTCTCTGTCATACATATGCTGTCTTTCTCTGTCTCTGTCTCTCCACATAAAGCAATGGGTTTTGCTGTGACATTTTCACAAATCCATATCATTGGACTTGGTCATTTTGGCCTCCCTGCCGCTCTCCTGTCCTCCCTGCCGCCCTCCTGTCCTCCCTGCCCCGCTCTCCTGTCCTCCCTGCCCCTCTCGCTGTCCTCCCTGCTGCTCTCCTGTCCTCCCTGCCCCTCTCCTGTCCTCCCTGCCCCTCTCCTGTCCTCCCTGCCCCTCTCCTGTCCTCCCTGCCCCTCTCGCTATCCCCCTTGCCCCAGATATTCCCGTTTCACGTCACATAACTTTAATTATTCTTGTTTCCCAATTCCTTTAGCTCTCACTCTCCCATTTTTTCCACTTTCATCACACACATACACACATGCACGGTGCATATGCATATACGTTTGAATCTAAATTCTACATGTGAGAGAAAATATGTGGTGTTATCTGAGTCCATTTTCCTGAAAAGTTGTAACTTCATTCGGTACATCTGAATAAGATTCCTTTGTGTTTATGCACATTGGCTGTGCCCACTTATCCACAACTGGACTTGAAGGGGGTGTCTAAGTCCTGGCCATTGTGAACGTGCAGAAAGCATGATTCATAGGTGTCCCTGTGGAGGGTCGACCTACAGCCCCTCGGGTATATGCCAAGGAGAGGCGCAGCCAGGTCCTCTGGTAGTTCTAGTTTCAGTTTTGTGAGCAACCTGCGCTCTGGTTTGCACAGTGGCTGCCTTAGCTCTAGTTTCTGTCCAGCAGTGACTTAGGGATCCTCTTTCCCCACATCCTAGCCTGAATTTGTTTACGTTTTCTTTTAGAAAGTCATTCTGACTGGGGTGAGATGACTTCTTAATGTTTTGATTTTCCTTTCTCAATGGCTAAGGATATTGAACATCTTTAAATCTGTTTGTATCTTGTCCTCTGAGAATGGTGTGTTCAGTTCCTCGTCCAGGTATTGATTGGATGTTTTGGCTTTGGTGTGGTTTTGGAGAGTTTGGAGTTTTTTTTTTAGAGATTCTACATGTAGAGTTGGCAGAGGTTTTCCTCATTCTATAGGCTAACTTTTCACTTTACTGTTTTGTCTTGTGAAACTTTAATTTTATGACATTCATTGGGCAATTCTTAGGATTGTTTCCTTTTCAGAAAGCTGTTGCCTGTGTCTATATCTCAGTGTTTTTCTCTTTCACTCCAGCAGTTTCAGAATTTTGGGTTTTACATTAAGGTCTTAGATTCATTTTGAACTGAATTTTCTTTAAGATGAGAAATATGGCTCTAGTTTCATTCTTTTACGTGTAGATATCTAATTTTCTTGCACCATTTGAGAAACTTCTTTCCCAAAGTATGTTTTTGTCACCTTCGTCAAAGCTCAGGTGGTGACAACCATGAGTGTTTATTTCTGGATCCCCTCTTCTATTCTGTTGGTCAACATGTCTTTTTGTACCAGCACCCTACAGTGTTTGTCACTATGGCTCTATAGTATAATTTAAAATAGAAAATTATGGTGCTTCCAGAATTGCTCTTTCTGCTTAGAGACGCTTTGGCTATTCATAATCTTTCATGTTTCCATATGAATCTCAGGGTTGTTTTTCTCGTTCTGCTAAGAACTTTATCACTGGGGGCTGGAGAGATGGATCAGTGCCTAAGAGCACTTGCCCTGAGAACCTGGGTTTGGTGACTTGAAAGTAGACAAGGAGTGGAAAGTTGGCTGGAGGTTGGGACAGTTCAGTGGTGTCACTGCCTGTGAATGGGCCTTGCTGGCATAGGACATTTTGGTGATGCAACTGCCTGAGACTTTCCTAGGTACCCCAGTAAATTTATTGGTTCCTCAAGTTGGGTTTGGAGGGAGTCCTTCCGTCAGTGCCTTTCCTATATGGGATGAGAAGTTTCTTCACATCTCCCCAGGAAGCGCTGCATGGCATCTTCCCGCTACTTCTTGCTCATCATGTCCTCTCTTGGAGGTCTGTCTCATCTCTAAATTGCCTGATGTGCTGTCGATTCAGGTGCAACCCTTCCCAGGGAGGCCCCTCACACCACCGCAGGACACCCCTACCTTTTATTTTTTCCGTAGCACTTACACTGTTTAATGAAACAGAGACTTCACTTAATTAATGTCTGTGCCAGCCCATCTCCCTGAGCAGAGTGGCTTACCAGGTGGGACGATGATATGGGGCTTGTCGTCTGAATCCATGCACAGGGTGGCAAACAGCATTACATCCTTGCTTTCTGCAGAGATCTTTGATGGTTATCATGACTTCAAAGTTATTATCCTGCTTGAAAGGGTTGGTTTCCTTTATGATTCTATGAGTTTTATTTCATTTTAATTTTTTTGTATTTGAAAGCATTGTGCTGAGGAAAGGTCTTGAGGCCTGCCTCACAGATGAAGGGTTCCAGGCTCACAAAAGATGACAACCCTAGACGAGGCATTGCGTCAGTGCTCAGGATACAGAGGCGGTTCAGCATCACACAGGGTCCATCGGAAGTTCCCTTTGGGAGGCCAGGGATATAATTCAGCAACGTACTGTAAACTGGGCTTATGTGAGATCCTGGGTTCCAATTCCCATCATGGAAACTTAAAAAACAAAACCAAAAATCTAGGCAGAAGCATAACAAGAACAGCGGCATCGCAGCCGCCAGTTTTCAGTACAAACTATAACGCCATAGAACCATATGGTGAATATTCCTGATGGTGGCCTGGTGGTCTCCGTGGAGGTCTGTAGGCCCCAGAGAGTCAGAACTGGTCTGAAGACAGAGGGGACTCCACTGTGGCTCACATCCTGAGCCAGCAGGATGGGTGTTAAGCAGGGAAGAGTCCATTTGTCCTTGCTGTCTGAAGTCTGGGCTCTAGAAATGGGGGTAAAGAGCGCATGCTGGGAGAGTCCATCCTCCTCAGCTGGCTCTGCCTGTATCCCCAGGCATGTAGAGCATACCCTGGGGCTGTCAGTCTTTCCAGACCTCACTGAAGGGCAGTACAGGTTTGTGTGTGTAGTGATAAGTCACAAGATGGACTGTTGTTACAGCTTTGCATGTGCAGTGATAAGCCGTGAGATGGACCATCATTATGGGTTTGCGCGTGCAGTGATAAGCCATGAGAGGGACCGTAGTTATGGGTTTGCGCGTGCAGTGATAAGCTGTGAGATGGACCATCATCATTAGATTTTTCCCTCATAGCCCGACTATTGTCTCCTCATTGGCATGTGCGAGGCTGTCTCATTCTCTTTAGTGTCTTCAGAGTGTCCACTGTACAGATGGAAGTGCATTTCCAGAACCAGTGCTCCACTGAAAAATGTCAGGTTCTTTGCTATTTAAAACAATGCTATTAAACCAAATAAAGAAAATGAAATTTTAAATGCATTCAAAAAAGAACGGTGGCAAACTTCACATTCAACTCAGAGATAAACTCAACAGAACTTGTTAGAAACTATGTACTAGAAACCAGAAAACACACTTGAGAAAATGTAAAACTCTGAATAGTTGGAGGGATGTACCATGTTCATGGATTAGAAAATTCATTCATACAATACTTAAATTATCATTATTATCACAATAATCTGAGTGTACTGCAAATTGATCTGTAAGCACAAACTTGACCAAAATGTGAACAGGTTTACTTGGTGAAAATTGATAAGCTAACTGTAAAATTTACTTGGATATGCAAGGGGTTAGGACAGCCAACACATATCTTAAGAGAAAAAAATCTGGAGCACTTTGACCACCAGGGAGCAGGTTCGTGTTTAAAGCTATAAAATCTAAGGTGGTGTAGGTACATTAAATGATCGGGACATGTGTGTACACCTTTGATCTCAGCACTCAGGAGGCAGAGGCAGACCTATCTCTTTGAGTTCAAGGCCAGTCTGATCTACATAGTGAGTTCTGTCAGTTAAGGCTATATAGTGAGACCTTATATCAAAAATAAAATAATAAAAATGTTAAGTAACATGGGAGAGTCTAGAAATAGACTGACATACCACAAAGTGAAATAGATCTACACACCACAAAGTGAAACAGATCTACGCACCACAAAATTAAACAGATCTACGCACCACAAAATTAAACAGATCTACACACTACAAAATGAGGCTGAGCTAGCCACTGGCGCTGGTTCAGCTGGAAAATTAAAAAGTCACATCATATAAAAAATTAAATCTAGAAAGGTCTGTACTTGAATAAGAAAGATAAAGCATTTAGAAGAAAGCACAAGAGTGAATCTTTACAGTCCTGTGACAAGCCAAGATGTGCAAACAGGGCATAAAAACATTAGCTACACACTACATCAATCAACTGGATTCCATCCCGTCAAGAAAGGCTGTTCTTTAAATGACACCATGAAGACTAAATAGGCAAACCCCGGGGAGGGAAAAATATCTGCACAATGTATCTCTACAATCAACTTGTATCAGAACGAGAAGCTATCCTAGCAGAAAGCCAGCAGAAATGAGCAGGAGATGAGGCAGCGTACAGAACCGCAACAGCTCGCCACACACTCAACGGAATCAGAAAGATGCAAAACATCAGCCACCAGGAGACGGAGGGCTACAGGACAGAACCACCCTGTGTCCCTCCGCGGGGACGACTAGGCTGTGAGAGACCACGTCAGGCTTTTGGGACCATCGGAGTCAGCGGGAACTCTCACACTGCTTGTGTCTACAGCCACTTCTACTACTTGTAATGTCTCCTGTGGTTCAGCATCCTGACTCATCAGTTCTGCAGCTACAGTTCGGTAGCCTGGAAACGCATCTATGTCATCAGTAGTAAAGGCGTTAGTGAGACTATGGTGCCTGTGTGTCCTTTACACAGCAAGGAGACTCAGTACTGCTCTGAATGCACTGTTGTCATTAAATCTCACCAACACAACTCAGACTGAAAGAAAGCAGAAACAGGGGTAAGCACACTATACAATTCCCATGAGTAGAAAGTTTAAAAGTGGAGAAGACGGAGCCACGCATGGAGCTGACACTGAGGGTGGAGGCAGGGCAGAGCGACCAGGAGAATCGGGAAGGGTGTGGACAGTGCCCCGTGTCCCATTTCCAAACTCCGCAACGGCTGACTGAGTACTTTAGGGAACTGGGACTTTAGGGTACCCAGTACTTCAACAGAGACCTTCACATCCACGTTCACAGCAGACATGGCCTGGCACCGTTCCTAGGAGGGCGGATAAAGAAGATGCGGTGGACATGCGCAATGCAGTGGGGTCTTTGCAGGAAAATGGACGCGAGTAGAGATGATCATGTTAGGCAGATTGAGTCCACCTCATGAAGCAAATACCCGGTCTTCTCCTTTGTGGGTCCTAGACTTTGTGCAGACACATAAAATCATATCATGTAGATGACACAGAAGTCCCCAGTGGGACTGAGGGGACTAATGGGGCAAGAAAGGAGGGACAATGGCGTGTGGAGGTGGAGTGCTCGCCAAGCACAGCACATTCCCACTTGAAGATGTCCTATGTAGTTCACTCTAATAAAATTAAAAATAGATTTAGAGAGAAGATTGAAAAAATCCATTTAAATTAGCCAGTGCTACTCAAATGCATTGGTTTTTATCTTTCCGCAAACCAGCATGGCTGTGGAAGAGGCTGACGTGGGATTGCCTACTCACTTCTCATACATGTTTTCATGATTGCATCAGTGCTCTAGCATACCACATGAGCAAATCTCCACATCACTATTCCCTTGTCCATACTAAACACATATATTCCTCTGGTCTAGTTTGCCTTCAATTGCTGTGACAAAGGCCTCTGACCAACGCCAACCTGGGGAGGAGAGGGTTTATTTGATCCACACCTCCTGGGTCGCAGTTCATTGTCACGACCACCTTGACCAGCAAGGAAGACGCAACACCGGACTGTTTACTCAGGAACCTTGAACAATCTTCTGACCCCGGGGAAAGCCCCCCAGAGACTTAAATCCCCTCCTGCCAGCCAACCCCAAACTACCACGTGGTGAAAGCAGATAGGCGCACATATGCGGAAGCAGGCCCAGATCTCAGCCACAGCCAAATATGGAGTTGTTTACTCCAGAGAGCACTCACCCTCGGGATGGTGGAAGGCGGAAGCAGGCGCCATCTTTAAGGCGCGGCAATCCACAGCTCTCTACAGTTCATCACTGAGGGAGTCCAAGGCAGGAACTCAGGGCAGGAACCTAGAGGCAGGAGCTGAAGGCCAGGCCATGGAAGATGCTGCTTACTGGCTTGTTCCCCCCGCCCATGCTCAGCCTGCTTTCTTATACAACACAGGAAAACCTGTCCAGGGATGGCACACCCACATCACTCAACAATCAAGAAAATGCCTCACAGACATGACCACAGCCAGTCCAACGGAGGAAATTCCCCAACTGAGGACCCTTCTGCCCAGATGTGTCAGGTCGAGAACTAAAGCTATCCAGCACAATTGACCCCTTGTCACCTTGACACACAAAACATATCACCATTAAACCACAACCTTTCTATTTCTTGTCCTCAAGATATGTTAACATTAATAGCCCAGTATAACACAGTACAACCTTAGAAGTCCCACAGTCCTTAAAAAACTCTAAACACTTAAAATTTCACAGTCTTTTAAAAGTCTCTTAATTGTGGCCTCCTGTAAAGTCCAAAACAAATAACTGTCTTGTTTCAAAGGGAAGAATTGGGTACACCTAAGCAAAACCAAAGTCTAGTAAATAGTTTAAGGCTTGGGTTCACTCACCATCTTCTAGGATCCAAAGGGTTTCGGCAGCTCCACTTCTCTGGCTCTGCTGTCCACGGCACCGTTCATCTTGCAGGCCAAGGCCGGCTCCATCCACATCTGCTGCTGCCCTTGGTGGTCAACCCATGGTCCTGGCATCTCCCCAAACACGGGTCTCCATTGAAACTGAGGCTACACCTTCACCAATGGGCTCTTTTGGCCTCTCCTGGTGCAAAACCTCAGATTCTCTCCATGACCCCTGCAATGCTGGGAGTCTTCTCTACAACTGAGACTACACTTTCCCAATGATCTTTCGTGGCTTCCCAGGGTGCCACGCCTCAGCTGCTCTCTGTGACCCCTTCATTCCTTTTAATACCAGTACCATGTAGAAGACTCTTACACATTACTAAGCCCTACTTACAGCTTGAGCTGGAGGCTCAGGCCCCCTCTGGACCACAGTTTCTGTGTGCTGACCCTGAGGAAATTCTTCCCAGAAGATTTCACTTTGATGATGCTGGTCTCTTGTTACTCACAGCTGATTCTTCAGTCGCAGCTAACTAGCATCAATTGTCCCAGGAAAACAAAGGTCTCACTTCAGGTTCTGGTCTCTTTTTACTTACAGTTGATTCTTCAACTACAGTCTACCAGAACCCACAGATTCTCACTTCAAAACATCACACAAACAGCCCTGGTGGGCTCCGCTTCCCTTTGAAACTTCACAAGCCAGGCCTCCAACACCTACAGTTCTTTGAGCATAATTGTTCCAAGCTCCACAGCAACGAACTTGAAGCACTCAATGACTTTTCTAGCCCAAAGTTCCAAATACTTCCACACTCCTCCTCCAAACACCAAGGGCAGGTCTGTCAGCAATCCCCCATGATCCTGGTACCAATTTCTGTCCTAGACTGCCTTCAACTGCTGTGATAAAACACTCTGACCAATTCCAACCTAGGGAGGAAAGGGTATATTTGACTCACATCTCCCAGGTCACAGTTCATCACTGAGGGAGCCCAAGGTAGGAGCTCAGGGCAGGACCTGGAGGGAGGAGCTGGAGCACAGGCCATGGAGCAACGCTGCTTACTGACTTGCTCCCCTGGCCCATGCTCAGCCTGCTTTCTTACACAACACAGAACAACCTGCTCAGGGGTGGCACCACCCACAGTGGGCTGGGCCCTCCCACATGACTCAACAATCAAGAAAATACCCCACAGATGTGGCCACAAGCCAGTCCAAGGGAGACAATTCCCAACTGAGGCTCCCTCAATCCAGGTGTGTCAAGTTGACAACTAAAGCTCTCCAGCACATCCTTCCTTTAAAATCTTGCTGTCTCATATGAAGGGGGGTGTGGAATAATGGAGTGGGAGGGGTTAAAAGGGTGGGAATTGTGTGGGGATAACTCACAAAGGCTTTTAGAGAAATCCATAAGGAAGCCTACCAGTACAGAAGCTCCTTAAAGTGCACATATATATCATTAAAAGAGATGAAAAGGAGTTACCTTCTACCAGGGAGACATTGGCCTGCTCTTGACCCAAGAACCAACAGGTCTTCAAGCAACACAGGTCGTTGCCCTTGCTCTTGGCGATCTACCAGAACCTGATCATAAGACTCTATTGCGGAAGACACTACATACATGAGCTGTAGAGCAAACAAGGGGGCATCAAGTCGGTGCTGGCTTTAAAGCCTCATCTCTACTGGCAGCTTCCATAGTGCTGGGAAGTGCTATGCATGCTACTGGAGAAAAAACTAATCATCAGCCTTACTGAGTGGTGAAGCCTGGGAGCTACAACAGCTGACCTGGCCAGACATGCCCAGGGTGGCACGAGTCTTATAGGGGTAACCAACCATGTCCTAACTGGATTGTAGGCCCACTTCATCAGATGGGGCTCATACCTGACATTGCTCTCAGGCCTGGGAACCTGTGGCTAGGCAGGCCACTGGCCATAAAGGAGAGCCTACTACTAGTATTACTCTGCTAAACAGACATACTATGAAACCCACTCCCAATGACTTGCTACACCCACCGCTTAATGCACCTCTCACTCTCACCAGAGAGGCAACAGATGGTGATTAACCCAGGGACTAACAACTGGCTGCTGTGCAGAGAACAAGGGGCTGCAGAGTGCTCATCCCTGAATAGGACACCTGATCAAACCTCTGCCTCCTCAGGCTCAGGGATCATGGTCGAAGAGGGGGCAGAAATGTCGAACCAGAGGTGGTAGATGACCAGGGAAGCAGAGCTATCCAGGTATCTGGGCTCTTAACTCATGTGAACTCACAGCCCTGGTGAGTGACAACATACAGAAGTCCCACGTAAGCTCAAGCCAGACAAAATCCCAGCACGGACATGGGGAGGTGGGTAAGAAACCCCAACCCCATCTACCTAAGGCCAATGGTCACCAGGAAGGGGAGAGTCAGTCTCATCAAGTGGTGAGACCCTTGGTAAGTTGACTAAGACCTACACCAAAGGGGATTTGGGGACACATATATCATATATATGTGTATATATATAAATATAAGATAGAGAATAGGAGATTGGATTGGAGCAGTGGGGGGTGCAGATGGGGCAGGAGATTTAAATTTGATCAAAATACATTATACATTATATGACATTCGCAAAAATTCAATTAAAAAGAGTTTATTTAGCCTCCAGTGCTAGGCTTTACAATGTCAGTGGTGGGTGTGATGGGGTCCAATGTTTAATGGGGACAGAGTTTCACTCACTCTGGGGGTGTTTGCACACAGCAACATGAGTGTGCCAAATGCCATCAAACCATGTGCTTCACAAGTTGTAAACTGGCAAGTGTTGTTATAGGTGTTTTAGCATAAGAGTATCTATCTATCTATGTATAATCTATCATCTATCTATCATCTATGTATCATCTATCATCTATGTATAATGTATCATCTATCATCTGTCTATCTATCATCTATCTATCTATCTATCTATCTATCTATCTATCATCTACCAATCCATCTATCTGAGTGCCCACAGGTTGCCTGGCACTGGCCCAGGAGCTGGGAACAGATCCATGGAGGAACCAGTCATGCACTGGCTGCTCTTGTGTCTGCTTCTCTCACATCCCAGCGAAGCTGTGTTCAGGAAAGGCTGTTCACTCATCCACTGGGGATAACCACACCTTGCTGTTGCAATCTATACTTTCTCATTATTATGACGTCAGCTTCTTTTCACGTGTTACCTTGTTTTGCACTCCTGAGAACCGCCCACTGGTCTCCTTGGCTTCTGTCTTTTCCTTGCAGGACTCCGTATCCCATCGCTGCCACTCCTCTGTCCTGTGTCACGATTGCTTCCTCTGAGCTCACATGCCTACGGGGCTCCCCTGGCTGTCTTCCCTCCATCCTGGAGACCTCTGAGTCCATCTCTTCTGCACGACCACTCTCTCCTAGGGTAGGATGACTGTCTCCATCATGTGGTTTAAAAACAAAACTGCCTTGCGTTCCATCCAGTACTTGGATAGTTTTCTTAGTTTCAACCTTTACTTCTCCATCTCTCCAGGGTTTAATTTTATATTTGATATGAGGAGAGATTTAATTTTATTTTTTTTTGAGACAGGGAACAAATTATCCCCAGACCATGTATTGAATAGTTAGTTCATCACTTCCACTGATTTAAAATATCCCATTATTGGTTTCTAAATTCCCCTTTTCTGTTTTATTTCCTTCCTTCTGACCTTTTTGAGTATTCCTACTTGGCACTGTACATTGTTAGTTCTTTTTAAAAAATCTGTTTTTATTCCCAGAAAGGCATACCTTACTTGGAGTCGGTCTGGGATTTCTCAGTCCCCTTGGTGCAGTGGTTCTTCCATAGGAGCTTACAATTAGTTGGATGCTATACAGAGTCCATTGTTTGGAACCAATGTTTGGAAATACTGAGTTTCCCAAATCCAGGACCTCGTTTTGCTTCACAAGGGTGCAAGGGCAGCTGCGACAAGTAGTACTAAGGTGAGCGCTCAGGCCTCTGAGCACATAGAGCACCTGGCCGTGGCCAGCAGACGGTTAAGGGACATGGAACAGGACTTCTCCTCGCAGAAATCAGACATAGGTCTCCCTGGAGGCTTAGTAGGAGTTGATGACACAAGCTCTGGTGGTAGAGGGAAAGCAGGAGCAACGCCCTGAGCCATGGAGCCGTCGGCATGGTCAGGGGATGGGGGCTGCACTTCCACTCGCTGGGCCAGCTGATACCTTCCTCACTGTCCCCTCTCACTGTGGCCTTGGTCTCTATGACACAGGGAGTTACTCAGCCTCTTTAGAAATCCAGTTTTCCTGTTGACCCAGAACCAGTGTCTGCAGAGCCTAATCCTAATACCTACTGGACCAGGAGGGGCTGACTCACCAGGCACCTCGGGTCCCCGAGGCCACCCAGCTCTGCCATCTCATGTGAAAAGAAGGGAGATGACAGTGACTGCAGAATCCACAAGGGATCAAAAGAGCCCAGGGCTGGCCCTTGAAAAGATGAGAACAGGCGAATTCCCAGCAAGCTCAGTCCTTGGTGGGAACTTGAACAGGCTGTCCCACCTGTGAGCAAGGGACCCACAGAATGCGGCCTGAGGTCGGTGCTCACCCAGAGGGAAAGGCTATTATCAAACCCAACCTTGATCACCTCTCCCCAAATCACCTGCTTGGCAGGCTTGTCCATAGTGTCTGGATAGAGCTTCATGGGCACAGAGTCTTCTAGAACCAGAGGACCCAGCCAGAAACCGCCAGTGGAAAGGTGGAGTCACTCTAGAGGAGGACGACCTGGCTGAATTTTCTCAGCAAACTTCCACAGACAGAACAGACAATGGCTCATCACTGGGGCTGAAATGATGGGGCTCGAATGGTTTCCAGAGAAAATCCTTTAAACACGAAACTGAAGGAATCAACCAGCAGATTTTCTACCCCTGTTGCTACCGGCAGGTAACCAGGGTTGATTGCTTGGGTAATAGATCATGAAACTTGTAGCCGCAGAAGACTAAAGAAATTAATTGCTTTTCATGAAATTGTACCACAAGTTGCCAAGCCAAAGCGATCCTTTCAGGTTGGTTTGCTTCCATATTTAGTCCTGCAAGCAGTCATGTGCTGCTGGGATGGGGATGTGTGTTCTCTGGGTGGTACTGGCTGCTTTCCTCACCAGAGCTAAGTGGTCTGTGCACCAAGAGGGATAAGAAGTGGTTCATTTTAGCCTTAATGGATTTACACAAAGACCATTGTCTTCAGTCTCCTAAAACCCACGCCTTAATTATCTCCGTGCCTGGGGGACTCAGTGGTACATCTGCATGCCCCACACCACATAGCTTTGCTTTATGAAAATCATTTTGTTTCTACGGGTGCCATTGCTCTGACTTGTTGAGCCGACAGTGCCAGACCTTCCTGCCCTGCACCTGCCTTTGGAGGGGGCTGCACCAAGGGATTTGCTCTACCAGGCCTGCTCCGTCTACTGTGGATGAGCTTGACTTTGGGGTGATAAGGGCAGCATTAGAGATCTCCTGTCCTGCAGCACTGGAGGGCACTTGGGAGCCAGCGTTGGTAGCAGTCAGTGGACTCCTGTGATGTAGAAGCTGATCCTAACGACTGCTCTTTCTCCTAGAACTTTCTAATCAGAATGGATCTTCCTGTCGGCAGGGATGGAGGCATCGGTAGTGAGCTACGGCCAAGGCGATTTCCAGGACATGCTGTCCAGGAGAGCTTGGGGCTCCCAGATTGCTTTTGGGGGGGGGCGTCTAACAAGAATCAATATTTAAGATTATGCAATGTCCATTCCAGCCTGCAGCAGCTGCCAGCTCTAGGATGAGGGCTGGATAATTTACAATGCAAGGAATCCATTCTTTTTGAGAGGGGGAAGGGAGAAATCAAGATTTAAGCTTCTTATCCTGGGCTGAACTTTTCTCCTCCATTCTTAATGGCACTAGGCGTAAATAAACCATCCATTTTGCTTTGTAGAATGGGCTGGACTTTGCACAGACCCAGTGGAACCGACAGCTTGGGGTTCAGATCCAAGACCATGAGTCTGGGCTGTAACTGACTTGTAAACAACATTTATTTATATTTATCCAACTTATAACAATGTCATGTAGCCTGATCAAAATCTGCCTCCATGATCAGCAGAGACTTTTTTTTATTATCAGCTACTAATGGTTCTTCTGTCCCATAATTTTAATGCGGAGATTAAATATTTATAAATGCCTTGTCAATAGCATCCTATAACCAGGCCCCCCTGAAGCCACAGACCATGGACCCAAGCTCACTCACACGAAGTCAGAGGTCACAGGTCAAGCGAGCAACGAGCAGCAGCCTTGGAGTGCATCTGCTGTCACCAGGTCTGGACAATTATTTATGGGACAGGGCTGGTTTCTTAAAGAGCCGACACCATGGCCGGGGAAGTTTCCTTTGTCTCCATCGAGCTCTCCTGGCCAAGCAGTTACTGGAATTCCAGGTTCCCACCACGGTGCAGGCAGGCAGCTTGGACTCCGGCCACTTTGAGGAGGAATCCAGGGAACACCCAGAAGTGAAGGAGCTGGAGTGACACCCAGCGTGTCCTGAGGCGGGGGCTAGGGCAAGGGAGACGACAAGGATGAGGAAGGGAGTGGGACACACAGGCCCTGTGCTCCATGCCAAGAACAGGGCTTGGCTGGAAACTGATAGAGGGTTTAAAGGAGGGTATGTGAACCCTCTGTGCATCTGGACAGGGTGAGCTTAGGAGTGCGACTGTAGATGGCAGCCCAGGAAAGAAGGATAGAGGAGAGTCCAGCAGGGAGGCACTTTTGGGCCAGGGTTCAAGAACACAGCAAGAGGTGGCTCCAGAAGCTGAGGGGGCAGACTCATGGTGGCCGGAGACGGAAAGGATCACCCCTGGAAAGCTGGAGTCACACCGCATCCAGCTGCAGGCATACATGTTTGCTCTGACAGAAAGCTGCTCCAGGTTCTGTCAGATGCGCATCACTAGGTCATCAAGTGCTCAGCGCACACACGGTGGCCAGTAAGGACTCTGGAAGGACAGTCCTGAGCCTGGATGGGAGAAGCAAGAAGTCAGGACTGATTGGTATTTTGGGTGACAGCAACCTCTTATGGGGACTCAATTTGTCTCCCTGGAAAGTGGGAGGCAGAAAGGGGTAGTTTATAGGAAGTGGGAATGGTCACAGAGAGCTGTAACCACACTGGGTGGGATATGGATGGGGGACCGGGTCGGCAACAGAGGGTCAACGTGGCCTGTCCTCCCAAGCTTAAACACATGAGGACATCTGCACCTAACTTCTTAGCACCCAGAAGTCATTTCTGCATTTGTGCTACAAATGACTCTAAAGTAAAACCTGGAAAGGAAAGGCGAAATAGCTGTGCTCAGCCTTCCACCCGGAATGCCCGTCTACTCTGCCGCAGTGAGCAGAGGCGGAAGGAAAGTGCATCTCCCAGCTGGTGCTGCTGCTCTGGGCTGGGTCTGCTCACCAGCTGCAGGGCTGTTAGGGTGGCCACCAGCTTACCTCGGCCTGGAAGCAGTGAGGCCCACAGGCCGGCAGCGCTGGAGGCTGATCCTGTCCTACAGGAGCGTCTGTCCTTCCCTCCTCTGGGGATGGCCACGAGTTCCCTCCCATTAGGTGAGTAACCTGGGTGTGGTAGCTTGTCTCCAGAAAGCACTGCCCAGGGGTGGAAAGCCTGCCCTAGTCATCCCCCCACCCCAAGTGAAGAAGGCCTTGGAGTTCCTGGGGTCAGGTGCCACCTTCCTTCTTCAAAACGAGATTTAAAACAAACCCACACAGAGAGTGATACCCAAACTGGCTCTTGGGTGAGGAGCCCTAGTGTGGTTCAGGAGTCCCTCATTCCGTCAGACCACAAAGACCATACAAAGGAAGGTTGCCCTGGAACAGGGGCTCAAGGGCTGGACAGTACTTTCTCCAGACAGGAGCGCCAGACAGCTAAAATGCCTGGTGATGGTGATTCATTGATAAAGTGATATTGATCATTATTGAGACAGAACTGGTTGACTCTCCACGAGGAAGCACAAAACCGGCAGCACAGGCTGGGAGCACGTGCCCTGGGTGGGCTGGGCTCAGGGGACGAGTCGCCGCAGCATGGCCGAGATGATGATGAACACGTATTGATTTCTTTAGTGCCTCTCCTCAGCCCCAGAGCACTCCATGCACTTATTGGAAAGTGCCTGAAACCAAACTGAAGACAGGCCCAATGGGGAGCATCAATCCAATGCCGAGGGCATCGGAGGGCTTCCAGCCAAGGGGGAGAGCAGGTGTTCAGCTGCCTGGCTCCACACACTTAAGGAAGGCACTCTGCCTCACTCCGCTCGATAGCTGCTGCCTCCTCGCCAGTAAAACCGAAATTAAGAGGCCAGTGTGGCCATACGGATGGCTCTTGGATCAGCTTGTGAAGAACGAGGCCTTCTGCAGGTTGTGCGCACTAATGCACACCCAGTCCCACTCTGAGCACACGGGCTCTGCTACTGGAGCTGGGAGCCCAAGGCCCACAGAAGACTGCTTCCCTGCCCTTGGCTGGGGGATGGGGAAGGCTCGACGGCGCCTACGCAGGCTGATCTAGGCATTTCTGTGGCTGGGCTACCCTGTGGTCCTGCCATCTCACACCCCTCAGGACTGGCTTCGGGGTACCTACTGGTTGCTTGGGTGGTTTGAAGGAGTGCCATGTGACTCCCAAGTGCCCAGAAGCCAAAACCACTTTCTAGAGCCTTTTTATTTGGCAATGGGTTCAAAGGCACAGGAAATTTATGAAAATAAAAGGGCATAGCTGGGCCGGGGACATGCCCTGGTGGGCAGAGTGCCTGCCAGGAAAGCATGAGACTGGAATTTGGAGCTCTAGAACTCACAGAAAACCTGATGCAAGGGCCATGCCTGCAGCCCCAGCGCCAGGGGAGTGGAGACAGTGGGCCCCAGTGGCTCACTGGCCAGCCAGCCCAGCCAATCAAAGAACTCTAGGGTCTCTGTCCCCAGAAGCAGGTAAGAGAGCAGCTGAGAAAGATACCATATATTAATCTCTGACCTCCACACAATGCACATATACACATATATGCATCCCACACCACACACATACACATACATTCCCTCCATATACATATCATACACATATGTACACACATGCACTATACATACACATATATGCACACATACTTACGTGTTACATACACACATACACATGCATTCCCCATATACACATACACATGTGCATGCATATAACACACAGCCACCAAAACACACACACACACATGTACAACACACATACCCATGTACTACACACACATTCCACACATATACACATGCACTACACACATACACACATGCACTATGCACACATATACATATGCACACACATACACACACTGGACACATCCAAATAGCATTGTTGAAGGCCTGTATCCGCTTCTCAGTGCCGTGGGCATGTCATACCGTTGCTGATGCCCAGCCCACCTGAGTGAATCTTTCTGGACTGCTTGGGATGCTGAACAAGGCTTTGGGTTTCTCTCAGCTGTGGTTTTCAGGAGGGAGTGTCTTCCTGATCCAGTTCTGTTACAGTCCCAGCTCCAGCTAGGGTGATGCTGGAAGATTTTCTCTACCATTGCAACCTGGTAAATGGCTCCAGTGACTTTCATTTTTACATTCTTACAAACCCCCAGTCCAGCAATTAGCTTCTATCATGTTTTGAATGCAGTGTATCATCTCCATAGGCTCAGGTGTTAGAACCCTGGTACCTAACCAGTGATGGCTGTTGATGGGTGATTGAATCATGGGGCTCATGTGTAATCAATGGCCAACCCACTGACGGGTTTCTAATTTGACAGCATTATTGTTGGGAGGTGGGGACTGACTGAAGGAACAGGTTCTGGGCGGCCTGTCTTGAAGAGTGCATCTTGCTCTTGGCCCTCCCTGTGTTCCTCTGTTCCTTGTCCTCCCCAAGGAGAACAGCTTTCCTTCCTCTTTCTTTGCAACAGGCCTAAAGCATTAGAACCAACTGCATGGACTGAATCCATGGGCCCAAAGAAACCTTTCCTTCTTTATATTATTTCCCTCAGGTATTCTGTCGTAGCAACAAGAAACTGACTAATGTGGCTGTGGTGTCTTGTTAGTCCTCCTTTATCTGGAATATTCTTACAGTCATTGTCTTTGCTGACATTGACATCTCTAGATAAAATTCCAGCTTGCCCAGTGAACAGCAGTGAACATGGAAAATTGAAAATGTACCCAGGGGCTGGAGAACTGGCTCAGCTGTTAAGAGCACTTGTTCTTGCAGAGGACCTGGGTTCAGTACCCAGCACCTACATGGTCGTTGACAACCATCTGTAACTCTAACTCCAGGGGATCTGACACCCTCTTCTTGCCTCTACAGTCAGTCACAGTTACACACACACACACACGCACACAAACAGCACAGTCACACACACATACACAGACAGCACAGTCACACCCACACGCACACATACACAGCACAGCCACACACACACACACAGCACAAACAGCACAGTCACACATACACACAGATCTTTAAATAAAAAAGAAAGTGTACCCAAAGAATCTGTATTTCCAGATAGAATGTTGTACCACTTAGCCTCCTATAGCTAACTGCAACAGGAATGTTAGCTAAGAGGTAATAGGAAAAGACATAGACATGGACATGAGCCAAACAAAACAAAAACTATTCGTCTGTGAGAAGAATTTTAAGGGGACAGAAGAGTTGGAGGTAGCAATTGGATTTTATATTTTCAGTGTCAGTATAGAGGTAATACACTCATACACATAAAACAAAAAGAAATAATAAATAAATTTTAAAAACCGAAAGAGGACTTATGGTCATAAAGTCATCTGCTCCATCCCACAATCTGGCCCCCATAAGTCATTCATTTGCTTGCTAATAAAAATAGTTTGCTTGTCCCAGAGTAAGGACAGATTGTGGTATGGTCATGAGACTCCATACTGGCACATTAGTCCACACCCTCAAAAGGGCCTCTAGAATGAGAGGGGCCTTGACTCACAGAGGCCTGACATGCCAAATAAGAGTGTGGGTTGTCTGGAAAATGACTACGGTTTTAACTTCTGAGGGCACAGAGGAAACCCCAATAAGATTCACAGGACACCCATAGAAATTGTCAGAAAGGTATGAAGAGGACCAGTCCTGACGACATTCAAAATTGAAAGACCCAAGCTTCTAGCTGTCAGCAAGGAAGGGCAGAGAAAGCGGCTTTAGACAAGATCAACTCCTGCTGGGTTAGAAACGACCCCTCAAGAGCAGAACAGAGCAGAGCTGTTCTTTCAGGAAACACCTCCCCCTTCTTAGGTGGGGGTATGCTACCCAGGCCCATGTGGAACTCAGAACTGGTGAGAGCCACAGAGGTTCTTGTGTCCCACACGACTCCCCTTTCTGTTGGGCTTAGTGTGCATGAAGAAATGCCACAGGAGAGGAGACGTGGACTGAAGTCCACAGGGACCCGATGGTGGGTTCAGGGTCCTGACTGGACATCACCTGGGAGGGAGGGATTGCTATAGTATATCAGCAGGCAAATAAGTGACTTATGGTGGCCAGATTGTGGGATGTGGCAGGTGACTTCATTGCTATAAGTCCTCTTAAAAATTTTTATTTATTTATTATTTATTTCTTTTTATTTTATGTATTTGAGTGTATTGCCTGTGTGTATGTAAATGTATTTGTGTCATGCAATTCCTGTGGAGGTCAGAAGAAGGTGTTGGGTCCCCTGGAACTATGGTTCCGGATGGGATGGTTGTTAGCCACCATGTAGGTTGAGAATCCAACGTGGGAAGAGCAGCTAATGCTCTTAACTGCTGAGCCATGCCATCTCTCCAGTCTCTTTCTGTTTTCTTTTCTCTTTTTTTTTTTTTTTTTTTTTTTTAGACAGGGTCTCCCTGTAGCCCTAGCTGGCCTGGAACTTGCTCTGTAGACTAGGCTGGCCTCTGTTACACAGAGACCCACCTGCCTCTGCCTCCAAAGTGCTGGGATTGAAGGTGTACACCAATGTGCCTGACAGGCAATCAATTCCTTCTTGGAAGAAGGCATATCCTTTGCAGGGAACCTTTGCTATGTTTTATCTGAGTTTCTCAGCTGTACTAAGACTGGCTGGCCTTGTGACTCTGCCTTGGTCCACAGAATGTAACAGACGAGAGATCCTGTGTTTGAAGTCCATGTCGGCTAACTTCAGAACTTCCGTCCTTGACCTCTCGGCATGCCATCCTGAGCCCACGCTAAGGAACTGGAGACAACATACAGTTTGAGAGGCCACACAGTGGCTAACTGTTCGCCTGCCAGTATAGATGGCTGCCACTGTGACAGAGGCAGAGTCTGCCAAACTCCTAAAGAGAGACAACTCCCCAGGGGAGGCCAGCTGGAGCCAGCACTGGGGACCCCGGATCACCCAGAGGGACGTGAGGAGCCATAACTAAGTCATTGCTGATCTGAGCCACTGGTGTGACTTGCTCTGTAGTAACAGGAGCTGGAGTACCCAGTGTGATTGATCCAGATACAGATGAAAAGGGTCCTAAAATCCCGGCATGGGGATGGAACGGGGACCACTCATGGGTCCAGTTACCGTGGGACACAAGCCCCACTGCGCTCATATTCAGCAACTGAGTGGACATTGACGAATCCTCGAGATACAAACCCTTATAGCTTCCAAACAACCGTGTGTCAGGCCCTGCTGCCCTCCCGGGTGAGGACAACCCAGCAGCCCAGCACAAGGCTCTGGGCGGCACGCGAATCTGACAGGGTGAACCAGCACCCCTCACGTTCCAGAAGCCTGGTTTTACATCAGACTCCTACCAATGCTGACCAATAAAAAAGCGGACCGAAAATCATAACTGGTACAAAATAAATAGAAAACATAAGCAGGTCTGTCTTGCTTTTAAATTGCATCGGTAGTCAAAAGCCACCCCAAAAAGACAGCTCCGGGCTCTGGGGACCTCATGGTAAATTCCATCACACATCTGAAGGGTGAATAAGATCAATTTCTCACATGCTTTCAGAGGAGACAGGAGGAGGTGACACTTCCCGAAACAGCTAGGCATCAAAACTCGAGAATGGAGGAGAAGGAAGCCCCAGGCTGGCATGAAAACCCTTCACAGTCTTAGCAAGCCAGTAATAGGCGAATGCAGTGCAAGCCTGTCTTTTCCGGGGACCCAGGACTCTCAGCACTGACGATGGATTGTAATTCACACCATCAAAATAACGACAGCCCCGGACAGCCACCTTCCGAGCTGCAGGCGAACACTCGGCAACGCTCACCGCATTCGTTTTGCAGCCTCCCGGCAAGCTAGGAATGGAAGAAAATTTCTCCGGTGCAATGAAGCAGTGTCCTCGGCATGAGAAACCAGCGGGTAACAAGGATAGCAAGAGTCTGAAGGATTTTCCCCTAAAGTGGGGACCTGGGAAGAAAGCTCCATCTTCCCCTTTCTAATCAAAGTTGACTGTAGATCACAGCCCGTGAAATACGGCAGGAAAAAGAAATGGAAAGAGAAAGAACAGAAGAGGAAGGGTATGGTACGATTAGACATGTGTATATATGACTGCATACGACGGTGCGGTCCTGTGTGGAGACGGTCCATGTGGCCCCATCACCGCAAGGGAAACTACTAGCCTGGGAAGTAAAATTTTAAACTTGTGGTATTTGAAGACATATTACCAACATGAATTAAGCCGAGGTTGTGACAGAGAAGGAAAGTCTGAGAACTGCCCCACCTTGAGGGGAGCAAGCAGACGTCACGGGAGGGTTCAGTCTGGCACCTTGGAAGGGTCCTGGGATAGAGAGGGACACTGCCACCATCCAAATGCCATCTGCTCTTTACCTACTCTTGTTAGTTTCTTGATTTTGATTCTTGAACTAGGGTGATGAGAGCTGTGATGGGAGCCAGACTGAGTGAAGAGGTTGAGGACCGCTTGGTGTGACCTTTGTACCTGTTCTTTGAGTCTAAATGGTATTGGAATGAAAGAGTTAAAACACAGGAGGCTGCAGGCAAGCTTTCCAGCAAGGTGGAAGCCCAGGTTCCTGGGCACTCAGTTGCTGCTGTGTGAGAAAGAAACAAAGGGCGGGAGGAAACTTTCCTAGTGTAGATCACAGGGAGACCTGATGGTCGAATAAGCCGAGAACGCCTGCAAGGATGGACGATCAATTCAAGATCAGGCAAGGACACCAACAGAACACACCAGAGAATCTAGATGGGCAGCCGGGAAGCTCACAGACAGTGCTCCGTACCACTAGCCTCACAGAGTCTGCAAAACCAAACTGTGGTGTGACCTCTCACACACCCACTGGGGTAAGGAGGTGAAGGGCCACGACCATGCTACAGGGCCATGTGGCTTCTGCGGCCGTGTGAAACAGAGCCTCCGTCTGGGAAACTGGCAACATCTATATGAGGAAACTTGGGCCTGTAAGTCCTGGGAAAAAGCCAAATGTGATGCATGAGAAGGTGGACTGGAACACTCCAGCAGCTTTGTCCGTGAATGCCAAGAGCTGGAAAGAACTCAGTGGCCAGCAGCAGAAAAGAGCGAGTGAAGACACAGTGCCTCTTCCCAAGACAGAATCTCAGCCAAGCAAATAGTGGTGGAGGTTAGGGGATGTGACTCCCTTGGTAAAGTGCTCACTCTATCAGCCCGAGGGCCCGAGTTTGGATATTTGCACACAGTTAAAAATCTGGGCATGGTAGTACGTGTGTGTTCAAAATTCTAGGGTCAGGGAGGCAGGACTAACACAGCTCGGGAACTCCCTGAGCAGCGAGCCTAGCTGAACCTGTGAGCTCCAGGTCTAGTGGGAGTCTGTCTTGAAAAATAAGGGGGAGAGAGATAAAGACACTTGGTGTTGACCTTGGGCCTCCATGTGCACACAACCACATATACACATCTGCATACACATATCGAAAACATACCTGGGTTTGTTGTTTTTGAGACAGCGTCTCTCTGCAGCCCAGCTGACCTGCAGCTACTGTGTAGAACAAGCTGCCCTTGATCACACAGAGATCTGCTTGCCTCTGTTCCCAAGTGCTGGGTGTGCACTACCATGCCCGGCCCCCATACGTGGCTTCTGTCATGACAGGCATTCAGTGTCCTGTAGAGAGAGGGAAGCCCAGGGACTGCAGTGTTCTCTGCAGCTCCCCCATCTGAACCTCCACCTGAGCTCACCATGGCAGCAGAGGGGAGACGGCGCCCCTCCCAGGGCGAGGACCAGCTGGAGCCGGCAGGAGAGTGATCTGAAGTGAAGAAGTGTTCTGTATCTTTTAAAGTTTTTTAAATTTTATTTTAATATCTTTTATGTATGTGCATGCGCATGGCTGTGCTTGACAGTGGAGTGTGCTGGATCACCCCTTGAGCTAGATTTACAGGTGGTTCTGAACCATACACCCTGGGTGCTGGGAACTGAACTCTGGTCCTCTACAAGAGCAGGAATCTCTCTTAACTTCTGAGATATCTTTCCAGACCTCTTTTAAAATTTACAAACACTGGGAAGATGTGCATAAAATTAACATTTTCCTGATCATCTAGTGGCCAGTTCTGTGGTGTTAAGAACGTTTGCACGGTGCTAACATCCAACTCCAAAGCTCTCGCATCTCCCCGAAGTGCAGCTCCCTCAGCACACTCACTCCGGCTCCCAGTCCAGCCCCCGGTTCTGTTTTCTGACTCTGCAGATGAGTACGGTAGGGACCTCTCATGCATGCATTTTGTTCCTTTTTAAAGCTGAACAACATTCCTTTGTATGGATACATTACATATTTATGTACCTGTGAATACTTTGTATTGTTTCTTCCTCTGGCTAGTCCTAATGAGACTACACTATATCTTAATCAGGGTATTGGTCTCACTGGAGGGGGTACACATTTATAAAACTCATTGACCAAGCAGCACACTGGAATCTGCACACACCCGTCTCTGTGTGAACCACCAGAACAGTTGCAGTGTAGCCCCATTTTTCTGCTCTGCCTCTCCGCAGTCCAGCCAGCCCTGTGCGGACCTTCCAGCCATGGGTCAGGCTTTGCCAGGAGGGCTCCTCACTTGCCTGAGCTGTCAAGTCAGTCCTTCAAGGCCTCATCCAGGACATGTGCTCCATATGAGGAATGGGTGAGTCCGAGAAGGAGGCCCTGGTGACTGCCCTGTGCTCTGCTGATGCCTGGATCCTCCTCTATGGCTGAGCCCTGAGGGCAATCTGCTTCACAAGACTTCATGCTGCCTCTCCCAGGGCAAACACGACCAGCCAAGCCAGGGAGAGCATATCCAACTCTTCAACCAGCAAGAGTTGAACCAGGCTAGGCCCCCTTGCTCTTCGTGGAGAAAGTTTTGTATTGCATTAGGAGGAGAAACAGTGGGAATTGTGGCAAAGACAGTGACAAAGCAGTTGGGTGAGGGGAGGAGTCAAAGCCAGCAGCACCCCGGGGATCTGCAGCTACCTGGCAGCTGATTCTGCTCAGAGACAAGCTTTGTCTGTCTTAAAAAATAAGGATAACAGCTTAGGTTTTGGAGTGGATGGCTGGGGCACCGACGTGCTGAAGGCTGCGTGTTGCTCTGCTGTCTGGGCATTGGCCTGAGTCTGCCTAGCCCCTGGTGAGTAAACATGAGTTTTCTCTGCCGTGGCTATTGCCCATGCTGGGAAGCTGGGGACCTAAAGGTCAACCATGAGCCCCCATGTGCCAGCATCAGCTAAGGGCATGCCCAGGTGAGCGTCCAGGACTGTGGCAAAAGCTGGGCTCTGAGAGGTCAGCTTCCATTCTGCAAGTCGCTTCAAGGCCCTGAGCAGTCAGCCCTGCAGACTTCACCTAGAAGGCCGCCTAGGATGGTGCTGATCAGGACAAAGTCACATACAGGGAGGGTCCTTTGGCCATTTCTCCCAGCATTCTCAGGGTCTGTATGGGGCCAGTGTGCCACCCAGAATTCAGTAGTCACCTGCTGCCCACCCCCTCCCAGTTTCCTTCTGGATGCTCCCTCTGCATACCACTAACCATCTGGAACACTTTCTGTCCTGGGACCGGGTGGAAAGGTCTCTGTCCTGTCAGCAGCAGAGGTAACACTAATGTCTTTCAGGCACTCCTAGATGGCTTATTTTCTGACTCATAAATTGATCATTTTATTTTGAGACAGAATCTCTCTGTAGTTCCAGCTGACCTGGAACTCACCATGTAGACTAGGCTGGCCTGGATCTCATAGAGATCTGTCTGCCTCTGCCTCTTAAGTGTTGGATTAAAGGTGTGTGCCCGTCCATCAGCTCCCCATAAATTTATCTTTAAGGACGTTTATTTGATTTGCAAAGCACACAGCTCGTCATTGGTTAGTTAACTCATATGGATAGCAGATGTAACAGCACTCTGAAAATTTAAAACCTACATGTTGATTTTACATAATACAAAATATTATTATTACTATTAATGCCAGCACTGGCAGGCACCTTTGACCTATTAACTGCAGCAAGCATTTGGCCACAATGCTGTTATGTGGAAAGAATTCAGAGGAAATCTTTGTACTTAACAGTAAGAGCAGAGACGATTCAGGTTGTGTTGCTACTGTGAACTGAGAGACACTTTGATGTAGAAAAGAGCATATGTGCCTGTTTATTCAGCAGAGGGGCTGGAGAGATGGCTCAGAGGTTAAGAGCACTAACTGTAAATATTTTTAAGCTCTCTCTCCCCCAGCATCATCATCTATCCTTAAACTTCTTAAAATGAGCTAGACACCCCTCGATACTGTCTGGTTTTCAGTTTGTTCACATCTGACTTGCCTTCCAGAGAGCAGGGCCATAGGCCATACCACCAAACACTGGAAACAAGCTGAGGGCACAGAGCGGGATGTCAAGCACGCAGCTCAGTTATTTGCAAGTCACTCGGATACCAGCTCTACTCAGAGACTCCTCCAGAAGAAAGTGGGTATAGTGGTCATTCACCAGCCAAGGGACAGAAGCCCAAGGCAGAGACAGCTCACTAGATAAACGAATTTTGGGAAGTATTTTATTTCAAGTTTTTTACTTAATTGAGGCCTTATCACAGTGTTTACATTATGCCTTTAAGATGTGTTAAACTTAAAAATTTCTGTTATGGAGATTTTTCAAACAAAACAGAAGAACCCTCACTCACACCTGTAAGCCAGCTTCTGAAACATCAGTGCTTTGCCACCGGCTGTGTGTGTGAGAGAGTATGCGTGTTTGTGTAGGGGCATGTGTGCATGTGTGTGTGTGTGTGTGCACATGTGTATGTATGGAGGCCAGATGACCACTCAGCTGCAGCTTCTCAGGCTCCATCCATCTTGATTTTTGAGTCAGAGTCTCCCACTGGTCTGGAGCTTGCCGAGTGGACTAGGATAACTGGCCAAGGGGCTCCAGGGATCCATCTGTCTCTGCCTCCCAGTGCTGGGATTACAAACATGCACCTCACATGTTTTTAAACATGGGTTCTGGGGATCCAATTCAGGTCCTCATGCTTGCAAGCCGAGCCCTCTCCAGCCGAGTCACCCCAGCCCTGCTTTGCCATCCTGGCTTCTCTGTGCTGTGCGCCCCTCTCTGCTCATTCCTCCTCCTTTGAGGTGGAATTCACACACTTCGAAGTGCACAAATATTAACTGAACATGTTTGACAAATAGGAGGTACATTCCCTTAACCCACATACCTGCCAAGAACAGATCTTCCTATCCCCCCAGGAAGTTCCCTGATGTTCTGTCTTAGTTTACTGCCCCTCTTCTCTCTGGCAGCCATCCTTGACATTTTCTCCATCATGTAAATAAGATGAGTGAATAGAATCTGTGCTCTGCTTGGTGGCTTGCGCGCAGCGTTGCATACTCAGCACCTGGTCTGTGAGAGTGGTCCATGTTACGTGCATAGCTGGCACCTTCTCCTTATTGCTGTATAGCATGCTATCATATGAGCACAGCACAGGTCATTTGTCTATCTCTGTGTTGGGTGTCTGTTTGCAGTCTTTGGCTACTATGAACATAATTGCTAATATCTTCCAGTTTGCAATTTGCCAAAAAATAAAATACAATAAAATAAAACAAAAAAACCTGTTTTGTCAGTTTCTACAAGAAGCCTGCTAGGATGGTGATTTGAATTGCTTTAAAATTAAGATTAATTTTTGGAGAATTGACATTTTGACAACATTGACTTTTGAAGCCATGAACATGGTATATCTTGCCATTGATCTGGGGGTCTCATGTAACCCAGGCTGGCCTCAGATTCACCATGTAGCCAGGGATGCCCGTGAACTTCTGATCTCTCATGTGCCCGTTTCCCAAGTGTTGGAGTGAGTGAGGTTCACTACCGTCCCTGGTTTTATGAGATGCTGGGGATCAAGTCCAGGGCTCTGTGCCTGTGCACAAGCTCTCCATCGACTGAGCTACATCCCCAGCCCTTAAGAAATGATTTGGGGTTCTCACTTGAGAAATCTTACACTTTCCTCGTGATGACTCTGCCGAGCCTCCTTCTCCTTGATGCTCCAGTGTAGCTTTGAAAACGTCCATGTTCACTTCTCCCCACCTGTGTTCTGGAGCCCGTAAAAATCCACTTAAAAATACCGGGCTTGTAGCACATGATCTTGCTCAATTCGTGCTATTAGAGCTTCTGCCTTTCCTGTGGATTCACTGGAGTTCCAGATGAACAGTGAACTTACCCACACTCAGGGACGCTTCTGCTCTTTCTTTCCCATTGCTGTGAGTGCTGTGTTGCTTATTTCATTGCTCAGTGGTCAGGAGAAGTGGGGGGCAGAGGGGTACTGTGGCCCCGTTTCCCAGCACTCCCACTGCTGTGGCCCTGGCTGAAGGCTTCTCACATTTGCCCTCCTTTTTGCTTCCTGTTGCCGAGGATTGTTCCGGGTAACGGGTACTAATAGGCCTTACCTTTTGCTAACCCTACTGAGACAGACATACAGCTTTTCTACTTTATTGTATTAAATGTATGGCAAATGCTAATGATTTCCAAACCCCAAACCAGCCTTGCATTCCTGGGATACTTGTCTGGTGAGGGCTTGATTTGACATTCTTTGCTAGTATTTGGTGAGGCATTTTTACATCTGTGTTCAAGAGTGATATTGATGTATGCCATTTTTCTCATTTTCTGTTAGGTTTTGGCATCAAGGTCATTAAAACGTTTTAAATCTGCTTTACTTAAATGTGATCATGCATAACTTAACCGTGGACAAGACAGGAAAGAAAGAAGCTACCTGGTGGTGTTGGGGCAGTGAGGGTCTGTGCCGTTGGGAATGTCAGTGCAGTCCGAAGGAGGGAAAGAAAGGGTCAACAAGACGGCAGGGAGCCAAGGCTCGGCATCAACAGACTGCTGTCAGGAGCTCTGGGGTGCCCCGTGACCCCAGTCATGTTGCTTGACCTCTGACTTATTTCACCCCAAAGTTTCTGGTTTTTAGTATTTTATTTTATGTGTATGAGTGTATTGCATGTGTGTAAGTGCACCTGTGTCATGCAGTGCCCTTGGAGGTCAGAAGAGGGCATCAAATCCTGTGGATCTGGAGTTGAGGAAGGTTGTTAGCCATCATGTGGGTGCGGGGAATTGAACCCAGGTCCTCTGCAAGAGAAGCCAGTGCTCTTAAACACTGAGCCACCTCACCAGTCCCAAAATATTTATTTTTGTTTTTTATGTGTATGAGTGTACACACAAGTATGCAAGTGAACCTCTGCTGTATTTGCTTGTGCAGGTCTGCTTCCCTTGGAACTGGAGTTACAGACAGTTGTTAGCCACTATGTGGTGTTGGGAATCCAATCCAGTTCCCCTGCAAGATCAGCCAGTGCTCTTACCTGCTGAACCATCTCACAGTGTCCCCTTTACAATGGGAATCAGTGGGAAAAGAATTATTTTTCAAGATTAAATTTAGAAATCTGTCAAAACTGAGGCATACCACCTATTATATGTAAAGTGAGTTCTTCAGGGTTATTGGGAGAAACTACTGCCATATTTGATGAGTCTCCTGAGCACATACATGCTGGCGGCTTTTTGTACATGTGAAACTTTTGCTATTGGCTGAGGAGAAATGGACCTGTTTCTGAGGAGCTGGAGACTAGTGGGATGTGGTCCACTCTTAGTGATCCAAAGACTGAACTGTAGACTGTTGTAGGATCAGAGGGGAGAAATGGAAGGCACGAGAACGATGGAGTCTCAGATAAGCAGGGTTTCTGCAGGAATGCAGTGGGTGGCATCTGAGTCAACGGGGGCCTTAGGAGCTGGAGCAGGGCTGAAGGTCCTTGCCCACTTCAGGACCAGGTCTAACTGCCCTTCTGAAGCCCCAGCAGGTAGGCCTTAGAGCCTCTGAAAACAGATGCTGTAGCAACCCACTTGTCAGTTGCCAAGGAAACCACACTTGACTATAAATAGCAGAGCAAAACTGATTAGGGTCTCACACGGTAACTTCCTCACACACCTACACAGGGCCATTCTGTGTAACACTCACTAATTCCATACACTCATCTAGTTTTTGAACAAAACAAAACAAAACAAAACACAAGGCATATTTTATCAAGGACCCCGAGTCTCCAGTCTGAATTATGGTGCCTATGTCTGCAGGAACAGGTAAAGCAAGGAGGGGGCCAGGACTGTCCACACCAGGGCTGACGGCCTTTTTGGAGAAATGGATTTGCATCACCTGCACTGAGTTTTATGCTTCTAGAATCTGGATTTCATCTTCGTATTTGCCAAGCAGTCGACTCTATGAAACTTCCAGAACAGATCCATGGCTGGCCCTCACTCCTTTCTGCCTGGTTGACATCTTATGTGCTCTCAAGGACCCTGTTCATGCCTACATCTTCAGAAAGCAGCCCAGTACCAGGTCCCCGAGGGCACTCAACACCTGTCAGAAAGAATTAATTCATTGGCATCCAAGATGGCCACTGTTGGGTTTCACGGAATGAACATCCCTTCGAAAATGTCCTACTCAATCCCCAAGATGCGGCTGACAGACAAGACTCGGAGTCAGTCCCCTGATTTAAACATTCTATAGTCCTGATGAGTCTGAAAACCCAGCCTCGGTTTCTTTGATGTAAAATAGAAGTCGCGGTTGTTACCCCTAAAGGTCTCTGGAGGGCTCAGGGAGGAGACAGATGGGTCAAGTCTGGGACACTATACTCCACAAAAAGGGTGCTTTGCTGGGCTCAGAGCTGAGATTCACATCACAAGGCTACTTTTCAGTACTGAAAACTATAAAAAAATGGATTAGAATTGCAGTTCTGAAACATTTCTAGTTAACAGAGTTTCAGTATCAGCTGATCAGGAGAGAGGAGGAACCTTGCCCTCCCACTTGGGTGCCTTTTATAATCAGTTAGTCAGGAAAGAGGCAAGCTTTTTCTTCCAGAACACAAGTCCAAGAGCCAAGAGAAATGTGTACATTTATTTTTGTTCTGCTCTCTAGCTCCTGATGAAATTGTTTTCAAGTGTTAAGTTTCTCCCTTGATTTTCACTTGACTCTTTAAGGAGAGCAGGTGCCCAGGATCATCAGAAATAGCAGCCGGCAGAGGCCCTGTGACGCTCAGCGTAAATATTTAGTGCTGCGGGCTGGCGGCTCTGAAATTTGCATGTTGATCTAAATGCATCTGCTGATTTCCCACCTGCTAAATACCTGCTACCAGGGAAGAGGATGTCTTTGTCAGTCAGCCCCTGCTTGACTGCTTGACCTCCATGACATCCTGACATCCCCTGCACCCGAACTGGGAAACACTACCACTGTTGGGAACGGACACGGGCAGGCAGACAGACAGACGGAGCACATGCCAACATCCAGGAAACCACGACAAGCTGACAGCTCCAATAACCCAAGGACCTACCGTCCCCCATGCACCACTCTGAGTGTTCTGCCTCCCCAGAGCTAGAACACTGGCCACGGTCACTGTCTGGGGGCCAAAGGTCGGTGCTAGAGAGGCACAACTACTTGTTCATCCATCAAAATCTGCAAATAACACAGTTCCAAAGCTGGGTTCATGTGGGGCCTGAGCACATGTGGGCTGTCTTGCAGTCGGGGAGGCACTCGGCAGCAGGGAAAGAAGCCAGGAGAAAGGCAGGTCCCAGCTCGCACCATGGTGTCTCTGCAGAAGCCTGATGAGCCCCACTCTCAGGAACAAACTTCTGGGGCTTGGGCTTTGGTGACCATGACAGGCATGAACCCTTCTCTCCAAGAACCCCTGGTCCATGTCTGCACATCTTCAGTGTGGGAACCGGAGGCTGAAGGGCATATCATGTCGGGTGATACTGGCCCCAGGTCCCTCCATGTACCCTCTCTCTAAATGGAGCAAAATTGGGTGATACAGTGGCACTTACCACGCTGCCACCTGAGCTGCTGTGGCCTCACTTTGAAGCCTAGAAAGGTTCAGATAACAGAACAGTGTCTCTGTGAGGGAGCACACTCTGATGCTGCCTGCTGCCCCTTGTGGAAGCGGTGCTCTCCAGTGCCATGTCCAGGGGAGAAGCCCACAGAGAGACCCAAGAACAAAGAATAGTATGGCCCCCCAAAGCAAGCCTTACATGTCCCTGTTAGGGCTGAGGCTGTCCCATGAGGTACCAACCACATAGACACTTGATTGATGGTGGCAAATAATTATTCGCAGTGTTGCTTCAAGCTTGCCATCCTAGAAAGCCAGAGATGAATAAAATATACGAGAGCACATCAAAATATAGTGCAAGGACAACATATACAAACAGTACATTAAGCATTACGGAGGACAATAAAGGAGCTGGGAAAGTGGATCTGACTTAGCAGCTGGGCTCCGAGTCCACATCCCTGCAAACGGGGAAAGGCTGCAGCCTTCTCCGGGGCCTTGCTGTCCAGGGAATGTCGCGTCAGCGGGGAAATGTGAGCAGATTCATTTCCTCTGCTTCCTCCTTTCTAAAGGACGTGTTCTTGGTCCCCAGCACAGTCTTGGTGTGCTGCCGCGGGGCCCCGGCTCCCCTGTGCACAGAGAGCACTGTCAACAGAAATGCTACAGTGACATTTCTCTCCCTCTCAATTACTTGTAGGCTTCTCGCTGTCCGTATAAAATACATATTGTGCTCCAGTGAGATCCATTGTATCGGGGTCAGTGAGAACTCACTGTCCTTTTGTGCAGAACAAGGCAATACTGACATCTGTTAGATTTGCTGTAAATAATCCAAGTGGTTTAGGTACAGAGCCAGGGGCAGGGGAGGGGAGGGAAGGAGAGACCAGGACGGGAAGGAAGGAGCTCTGTAGAGGACAGAGCAGGGGAGAAAGGGGACAGAATGTACCCACATCCATCATCTGGCCCAGTCCTGGGTCTGCCTGGGGAGAGACTCACTGCGCCAAGTGCACTGTTTAAGAGGTTAGTAAACATTTTGCAAATATGAACATCATTCGTGACACCTGCTGCACGTGGTCTTGGCCCCAGCTGCACGTGGCCTTGGCTCCAGCTGCAGAGAAGTGAGGAGAAGAACCAGCCTTGAGAGAGGCAGGTGGAGGTTCCAGTCTTCACTTCCCACCAGCAGAGTCACACAGGGGCATGGTCACGAATTCTAATTGAGACGGCAGAAGTCTATGATTCTGATTAAGTACGACGGAGTCATTTACTTGACAGTTCAAATCAATAAGTTAAAATGGGGTGGGGGTGGGCCATCACCCTGCACAAAGATTCTAGGACTAAAGAGGCTGGTGGGCGTCAGAGGTGTCACCCAGATGACTGGCCTTTCAAGTCAGCATGGAAGAAAATCAAAAGCATGTTTGACAACCAGTCAGGGGGAAGATCTTCTCTGAAGGGGAGATTTTTCATGGGAAAGAAAATTTGGTGATAGGCAGGGGACTGTGCCTGGGACGACAAATGAGGGAGAGAAATCCAGTGGAGGCTCCCAGACATCCCACTGGACTCCTCCTCCATCTGTGTAGGAGGTAGTCTGTACATATGTGTGTACACGTATGCGTATGCACAGAAGGGAGAAGCCGGGCCTGTGTGGCTGTGTGTATATACATGCACGTCAGAGGAAGAGAGTATGTCTGTGTGTATGCGTGTGTGTGCATGGGTGTACTTGAGAGGCTGCTTGCTGAACATGCCTGTGTGTGCATGCACACGCATGTGAGCACATTTTCCCAGCCTATGGTTTGGAGCCCCATCTGAGAGCTGGTGGGGGTACCGCCTCTGCACACGGCTTCTGCCTCGTGTGGTGCTGCTTCCTAGTGCTCAGCCACAAATTCATCTCCGCTCGGGACTTTTCGCCCCGAAAGACGAAGTCTCTTCAGCCTGTGCCTTTCATCCCCTTGGTCATATCCAGAAAAGTGAGCATGTGATTTCAATTTGAAATTAAAAGTCAGGTCTGAATAACCAAACTACATTCTCGTTTCCTAACTCCCTGCTTTTTACTACTTTGCATTCAACTGTGAAAAGTCTTTTAAAACTCGGAACAGCAGTAAAACTTGAATGAATTTTTGACCCATTATTGCATAGCGGGTGCGCCTTCCAAGTTGGAGAGACTGCCAAGTTCTCGCCACCTAATATTTCCACTTTAATTGTGCCACTTGAGAAATTTACGTGCCTCAAAATATGGCATGAATCTTACGCTTATTGCAGTATCATTAGCAGCAACGTTTAAGCAACATCTGTGTGCTATAGAACTAATTGAAGTAGCAGAAGTGGCAGCTGTAAATCCACAGGAAGATGGCAGTTTGTACCCGGCACTGCTGAGCTAGCGACTAACTGTCAGCCTGTTCCCGCAATCTGCTGTCGGGCACCGTGGTACAGGCACACAGTGTCCAAAAAAATACAGCGAGGAGGCTAATGATCCTATTAACCACTTTGCTGCACCAATTTGGCTGTTTTTCCAGTTTCCTTGTTGAATTTCATTATAAATTTCGCCATTCCTGTAAAAAGTCCAGTGTGAGCTGTGCGTCTGACTTTACATGACTCACCTGAGACGAGAAACACTCATCTGGCCGGATCAACCATTGTTTTTTTGTGTGATTTAATAATTCTGCCCACGGTAGCCCTCCTTCCCTGCTTAAAAGTTTTATCACATACATTTCCTATAAAAAACCCCAAACCACCAAACTTTAAAATCCCTTGTAATGTTGATATTTAAAGGTAATGGCATTTTCTTCCCATGGACATAGCATTTTCAATAATCAATACAAGATGGCAGCCGTAATTTATTATCAGTTGGGTGTGGAGGAAGAGGGACCAGAGTGGTCAGGCTATCTGGGGCCCAGGGCACCTCTCCATTGACGGGCTGGGCTTTAGAATCAGGGATCTGAATGAGAATCCAGACACGCACGGATTTAGACTCAGAAGGCGTTGACTACTTCTCTATTTCTCTTCTTTGGCAACTGAGAGAAATGGCAGAATTTCCTCCACCCAGAGAGTGAGTGGTCATTGAGGAATGAGCACAGTTGCCTCTCTTTCATGGAGAGTGAGGGTGTTGGAATATTTCCTCCATGGAGCACAACTGGAAAAAAAATTCTTGAACATCAGTGAAATGAAGCCCCATTTTGTTTTCAGCTCGGCTCCTGCTTGCCTCAGCAGTGGATGGATGCTTGTCCCCTGGCCCCTGGCCCAGGCACAAGGTTGGAACGGGCATCTTTCAAAGCACTCGAGAGTGTTGAAATACACAAAAGAAGAACTTCTTCAATATATGATGACTGGTGTGTTTGCCAACAACCTGACTTCATTAGAAAATTGGCACGTCCACCGAGCTGCCATGTGACACACCGTTAACTGTGGACATTTGTTGTCTTAATGCTCAAGTACTCAGGGACTCCACTGATAAGGGAGAAACTACTTGGAATCCACTGAACCCCACGCCTTGGGTGCACACCACCTCACAGTATTGAAAATCAATAGCCACATGACCACTGGAAGGTCGGAGGGCTCCAGAATTAACTTCCTGGTACTAAATTACAACCCTTCTTTCTTTGTTTATTTTCTGACAATAATACATCTGAGGTCTGGTTAAAAACTGTTATGAAACACACAGGAAAAGGCCTGGCCTCGCTGGTAAATGGCTGCTAGTGTCTCCCACCAGTTCAAGCATCATCGGGCTGAGAGGGTGCCAACAGCTTCTTGCTCTGCAGTTCAGGTTTAAATGTTTTTCCTCTTAATCTACATTTTACATATGTATGTATATAAAGGTTGTTCTGAAACTGTCCATCTCTGCTGTATCAAAATAATGCAGTTGAATAACAAATTGTGCACTATTGCTTTGTGGGATACTGTCACCTCAACACAGAGCACACTCAGGGAGAGGAACAGGCATTGAGTATTTCACTTCTGTTAAGAAGAACACTTCTGTGCCTTTTTCATAAGCAATTTTGAACAGAATCCTTTAATCATGTCTTGACTTTTACATTCAAATATTATTGAGGTTCTCAGTCATAGATATCTGAGTTGTGTCTACTAAAGTCAGTATACTAAAAAACTGGAACTAGCGCTCAGCGAGACAGCTCAGTGGGTAAAAGCACTTGCTGCACGAAAACTTGGCAACCCAAGTTCAATCCTTCGAACCCACATAAAAACAACTGGGGATGTGTTGGCATGTATCTGTGCTTCCAGTACATCTACAGTGCCTGCGCTTACAGGTTACCTACCCTGAATGGAGCATGGGTTGCAGCAGAAACGAGAGAGATCCTGCCCCAGTAAGATGGAAAGACAGAACTGGCTGACTGCTGAAAGTTGTCCCTTGTCCTCCACATGAACACCATAACATATGTGTGCTCGTACTCACACATATTATACACACACATGCACAAATATACACACACTAGTATAAATAAGTAAAACAGGCAAAAACTGAAAGTGGAAAATTAAGATTATTGAGTCTGCCTGAAGATTAGAAAGACCATTAATAACATGTAGTGAGTGAAGAATAGTTAGTATTTTCCCAAAGAGAAACACTTCAACAATACCCACGTGAAGTGCAATGCCTACTTTCACAGAGGAGATGAGATTCTCACAGCTTCTGCATTCTGGCCACTCCGATTTGTCTCTTGGTGAGTTGCTGGTTAGGAAGTTCTGTTCTTATGGACATGGACCTAGAAGTTCATCCGTCTTTTCAGAAAACTGTGGCTCTTCTCTGACCTGGTGCATAAATTGGACAAGTGGGGCTCTCTTCCTGGTCAGCTGCAGTGTGGCTTGGCCCTACCGAGGACATGCTCTGTCCCACAGAAGCCCACAGCGCTCTCCTGCACACATAGGACTTGGATACATCATGAGCTGGCCACTTAGAAATGTTGGTTCACCATTATTCAGTCTTCTAAATGTGGGCACACTTGACAATATTAGAGACTTTTCACACACATACTCGCAAATGTGCACACACATATGCATGCACTCATGCATGCAAGCACACACAGGCACACACACACACACACACACACACACACACACACACACACACAAGCACACACTAACATCACTACCAGTCTCAGCCCAGTAGTCTCTATCTGGAAGCTGTAAAACGTATAGTGAAAGACGAATCTTTTCAAAAATTCTAATTTTTGTTTAGAAATATAAATTTTTACTACTGGTAACAAATCCTGTCAGATTTCCTCTTTGAAGGGACTGATTTGCTTCATTTTTGAGTGAATGCCTAGCGAGTACAAGTCTTAATAACCATCGCCAGCTGTTCTTTTACCATTGAGACTGTGAAAGACCTTGGCCACATGGAAAGCTGCCAAGAGAGCCCCCAGGCAGCAGCCCCCCACTCAGCCCACTCCCCTTCTACTGGCTCTTCTTGAGAATTCTGCCACTGGCCTGCAGGTTTCTGGGGCTTGGGCAAGTGACACTCACTCTTTGACCCTGTGCATGGAGCCCGGGCACCAAGCCCGGGGGAGGGCAACATTTGTATCCAGGTATGTTGCCTTATGTAAACTCTTGGGGTAAAGCCTATTCTTCAAGACCTAATCCCTGCATGTATAAGTGTATATAATGTGTGTATGGGAGTCCCAGTACCAGAGCCAAAGCCTGCCATCCTGTCTGGTCCTGTGAGTCCTCAGTAGCAGACTGTCCTGGAACCGCTGGCACAGCTAGGTAGCAGGGTTCACGCTTGGGCAACAACAGAGTCCTCAGACAACCCTCTGCCCGGGAGGCTTTTGGGCGCTATCCTGCATGGTTGGACCAGGGACCTTCCCACTGCACAGAGGTCAGTCCTGGGGTCCGCAGAGAGGCCACACCAGATGCTGGGGAACCCAGGGCCCTGGCCAGCTGGAGGGCTTGCACATCCTGGCCCACTGAACCAGGAGGAAAATCCCCTTACTCCAAACTAGGGGTCAGGGTGAAACACTTGTCCTGTCCCCTGCCTCAACAGGGCTCCGACCAGAAACAGGTGCATAGCTGTTAACAAAGGCCCTGACAACCTACTCACATATTTGTTTAAATTGTGGAATATTTGGTATAAGAAAGCAAATAAATGTAATCCCTATGAAGTCAAGTAATATTAGAGGAATACCCTGAGACTTGAAACATCTCATGGGGGTGCCTAGGTGTGCCCTGACAATCCGTGTGTGCTTACAGAGCATTCTCTTGTGTTCACGCATGTATGTGCGTGCGCGTGTGCGCGCGTGTGTGTGTGTGTGTGTGTGACCTGTGTGTGGAGGCCTCAGGTGCCATCTGCCCTGGTTGTTTTTATAGTTTGAAGATAATTTTATTTGTTTTCATTTTACTGAGTGTTTGTGGATTTCATACACTAGATCTTAATCAAGGTTAGATCTCCTCCCTGTGCTCTGAGCCATCCCCACCAAATTCCATGCATTGTCATATATGTTAAGTCCTATCTGGTCAAGCATTTCTACCCACATGTCCCTTGGTGCAAGCTCATCCACTGGAGTCTGGCCAGCATATCTAGAGTCACGTACTTAAAGAAGGTCTACCTTCCTCAGCAGTGATCAGCTGCCAATAGTTCCCTGGCTAGGGTTGGGGCCTGCTGCCCATTTCCCCAGTCCTAGCCCGGGTTTCAGTCTGACTGAGTCGGCCTGGGTCTTGAGCATACAGACACCACTGTTGCAAGTTCATGGATCAAGTTCCCAGTGGTCTGAAAGCCTCTGTTTCCTTATGTTCACGTACCAACCCTGGCTCTTAGAATCTTTCTGTCCCTCCTCTGCAATGGTCCCTGAGCTGTGGGTAGGTGAAGTTTAATAAAGGAATCCTATCCAGGGACATGTACTCTGCAGTCTCTCATTCTCTAAAACTTAGCCAGTTGTGGCCTTCTGTGTGCATTAACTAAAAAGTCTTCCAGAAAAATACATGCACAATATCTGCACACGAGTACTTGTGTGTACCCAAAGGCTACCCAACAAGGAACACAGTGCTGGACAAGAGAAGCTGTTTCTTGAGTTGTGGTCAGGGCAGTCCAAAAGACTTCTAAAACAACACAGGCTATTGTCACAGCCCTTGATCATATCCTAGAACTCCAAAGTAAGACCCTATTGCTAAAGACAGGACAATCCTTGGACACAGGGCTTGGAGCAATGGAGCTGGAATTGACCTGGCAGCCTCCTCCCTGAAGACCAGCCCTCATAGTTCTAGAAGACACTATGAAAACTACTAAAGAAGAAAATCAATCAATGGTCCAGCCCAGCTCTAAAGTCAAATATCTCCAGTTACAAGGGAATCTGACGCCCTCTTCTGACCTCCGTGGGCTTTGTACAACATGGGTGCACTTACATACATGCAGGCAATAGTCATACACATAAAATAAAAATAATAAATAAAATTAAAAAACAAAAACCTCTAAGATATTGATGTCCACAGAGTAGCTCCAGTGTGGGAAGACGTGTTCACAGCCTTTCTTCTACAGTTAGATCCCTGATCATGCCCTCTCACACTCTCACAGGTCCCACGGTCTCAGAGTTGTATTCCTTCCCAGCAGCCCCTGTTCCTTCTCCTGAGCCTGCTCCAGACAGCAGCTGGAGGGACCTACTATCCTGCTTTATTTGTTTGGTTTTGTGTTTTACTGTTTGCTTGTTTTTTTTTTTTTCCAGTCTGCCTGGAAATCACTGTTATAGACCAGGCTGGCCTCAGTCTCACAGAGATTCACCTGCCTCTGCCTTCAGAGGGCTGGGGTTGAAGACATGAGCCACTACACCCAGTGTCTACAATGTTTCTTTTGAGACAGGATCTCTGACTTGTTCTGGAACTCACCGAGTAGGTTAGGCTGACTCACCGCTGAGCCCCAGGGATCCATCTGCTTCCACCTCCCCGATGCTGGGGTAACAAGCACGTGCCATCATGAATGCTTTTTAACATGGGTTCTGGGGATCAAAGTGAGGTCCTCATGCCCCTGTGGCAAGCACTTTACCTACCGAGCATCTCCCTAGCCCCGCCTTGTAAAGGGTTTGCCATATCTATATGCGTGCTCGCCTTTTTAATATTTATTATTTATTTATTAATTATGTCATCTACCTTCTATCATTTCTCTATCACCCTTCTATCCATCACCTATCATCTATCTCTCTATCATCTATCAATGTATCATTATCTATCTGTCTATCTATCTATCTATCTCTCAGGCTTGCAGTGAGTTTGAATCTCACACCACTGCATGCTTGCTGCAGCTAACTTTCTCCCTTCACCAAACACCTCAGCACCCTCTGTGCCGTGCTGTTAGCTTGAGCAATCCATTCTAGCTGTTGTCTGTTAGAGGGCTCATCACTGAGCCTGCCAGACCAGGGCAGCCACTGCCTTTTCTACAGAAGGATGTGTGGCCTGATCAAGCCTGGCTTCTTGCATGTGCCCAAAGATTTCTGGGGGCAAGTGCCAGGAGAGGTACATCTGAAAACTACAGACCGACATGGAGGGAGGGGCCAGAGTTGCTGGCCCTCAGATCAGGTCTCCTTCTGACAGTCAATAGATATTTTTCTTCACCTTCTTGGTATACTCACCTAAAGCGGCCCTCGGCGCACACGGACACTGGGAGAATCTAGAGCTGGCTTAGACAATCAGGCAAGGCTAATAAATGCATTCTTATCCCGGAGAGTCAGCTGAAGGTCTGAGGCCAAGGTCTTAGTTCAAGTCTAAAGTTTCCTGAGATAACAGTGCAGTGTTTCTCTCTCCATGGATGCAATGTCTGCCAGGGTTCACAGGGGATCAGTGAGGTGCTGCACACAAAGAAGGGGCTTGGCAGCTTTGTTGATAGTGTTGCCTGCTTCCTATATCTTTGCCAAGGGGCCAAGGAAAGAGATGTCCCCACAGCATAGACAGATTTCTAAGGAGAGGCAGTGCCTGGGATGTACCCAAGCATCCAGCTCACAGAGGGGCACATGTATGAGTCCTAGGGAAACGGTCCTGGGGTGGTAGTGCAAAGAAGACTGTATATCATTAAGTAAAACACCAGAAGAGGCTCCCTTCTGCATGGTGCTGCATGGGCCCTGGGGCCTCTCAGGGTGCCTGACTCCCAGAATGCCCAGAAGTTAGCGATCTGGCTATTTCCTGGATTTGGAGTAGGGGGACACACACTATTAAAAAATAAATCAAGTTTGGTGTGTTGGTGGATGCCTGTAACCCCAACACTTGGCAGGAGGCAGGAGGGTTGCTACAAATTTGAGGCCAGTCTGGGCTATGTAGAGACCCTGTCTCAAAAGAGAGCAATTAAACAAGAGCAAGTTTAATTCCTTATGGACTCGTGTTTTACATTTGGCTTGTGTGGGCCTTGTTCCTGGAAGGCTGGGTCTGATGACTCAGCCTCCACAGTCCACGACTGTAGCTCTCGAAGAGGGAGGCTTCCTCAAATATTGGCAGCCAGAAGTTCGGGGCCGGTCTCCCCTCAGAACTCAGGGGCCCCTGTCCCCCGCTGGCCCTGGATGTGACCTTGCTAACAGGCTGCTGTGGTTTCCATGGGGTGAGAAGAGCTTCTGGGTGGATGAGCCTCTCACTCACCATCCTGGTCTAATGTAAACACTGTCGCCCTGGTTTAAAGAGAGATTGATGGTGTGCCAACAGCTCTTTGCCTTCTAATTCTTGCCTCTCTTCCGCCCAGTACTGGCAGAAGACCTATTCCTGGGGGCCCATGTGAGCTGGGGGTGCACAGGGCCTGAGGTTCAGTTTCAGGTGCTCTTGCTGAGCAACTTCCGCCCAAGGTAAAAGTTCTGCTCTTAACCTTTAAGGAGAGTGCTGGCTGCCAGGCCCATGCCCACAGCAGCCTCACTGTGTCGTCTTTTCCCTCAGGAAACAAGGTTCTGACAGCCCATGGCAGAGACAAGCACTGAAGATGGAACAGGTTTGTTATGCTGTCAGTCAGATGCTTTGCAAGGCCCAGCTCAGGGCTGGCCACTCCTATGCCCTTTCCCAGTCATGGCCAACAGGCCCAGAGCCCGGAGCCCCCTGCCAAGGGTACCTCAGCCTTTAAGCGCTGGGGTAACAAAGAGTGTGCTTCTTCCTGTCCTGCCTCCTGTCACCGGGTCTGGGGCTCAGGAAGACACTTGGCTTCATCCGGAGCTTCTGCCCACCTGTGTCCCCTGGATGCGGCCAGACCCGCACACGGTGCAAGTGTCAGTTCCTGGAGGACCGCACAACTACATTCCACATCTGAATCTCTTCTATTTTCAAACTGTTCTACACTAATTAGTGCTGTTAGCTCTAAGGATTAGTAGCCTCTCTAACAAGACACACGGCATTAAGTGACTTACCTAATTATGTAAAACACAGGGATGGGAGAAGAGAAGGCAGACTTCCCTAGAGCAGGGCTCAGGCCTGTCTGCCCACTGCGGTACCCACATGGTTTCTGTTCTCCTGGCTTCTCCGGGGATGGAGACAGATGCTGTGGGCTGCCTAGCTCTGGGGTTGGGGTCAGTGAGTGTGCTCACCTCTGGGTCCCGGATCTTACCTTTCCTGCCAGGATTGAAGGGGGCCCCCAAATATTGCCTGGATAAAATTGCTTCCTAGGCAGAGAGCCTACACCAGGACAGCACCACAAGAGGCTGTGGGCAGCGGGGCCAAGAGGGCTCCCTCTGGGTGTGTTTGGGTTCTCCCTACACTGCCTCTTCCACCCAAGGGATGCAGAGATGGTGACCGCCATACACTGCTCTCCTCTGATTGGTCACCATCAGATACATCAAGAACTGATTCCACATGTCCTGGATACATGGCAAGGGGATCTGCCTTCTGCCTGGTTCGCCAACACCTCCTGGTTCCTGGTGACTGCTTGCAGGACACATCCCACATGCCTTCCTCCGATATTTCTAATGTTTATTCATTGTGTGTGTGTGTGCGCACACGCACGCGCACGCGGGCACACGAGTATGTGGAAGATGGAGGACAGCTTGTTGTGGGAGTGGGTTCTGGGGATCAAACTCAAGGCATCAGGCTTGGTGGCCAGCACCTTTCCTGCAGGGCCATCGCAGTCTTGCTCGCCTCTGCTCTTTCTACATCAGTGACTTTCGCATCATGCTCTGCTCCCAAAGATGGACCTTAGTTTCTACCTCGTCCAGGAACTCCCTCTTGATTTTTCAGTTGACCTTCTCCCCTCAAGACTGTCCCTACCAGGAGACTTACACCCCTGAACTGATACTGATTTTCACTGCTCCTGGGGAGCCCTTGTAATTGAAGCCTGCGCACGGTGACCGTGTCCTCACTGGTGGGTGGGAGTGTGGTGGCGAAAGGGTGTAGGGTGGTTCCTTAACATCTGGGCTGTGCATGGAAGGGGAAGAAGGCCTGACACAGTGAAGGACCCTGTCTGCAATCACGGGCCCCTCTAGCACATCTGTCTAACTATGCTGTTTTTGATTCTAAACATTCCTGTGGCAGAAACTTAGACTATGCAGTTAGTACAACAAAAATTATAATTAATCACAATATCCCTTTACTAGGATAATCTCTAGAGCAGTTTGATCTACAGATGATATTTTAAAAAAATTTTATGATACATGTACATATCCAACACATACATACCTATCTCTAAAGAAGAATTAAGGGTGCTCTTTTCAAAGTGATAACACCTGTTTCCTTTCTGTGTGTGTGTATGCAGGTCTACTTTCTGTGTGTGTGTGTGTGTGTGTGTGTGTGTGTGCACGCACATGCCATGGCATGGATGCAGAGGTCAGAGGACACAACGTGATGTCCTGAGTGTTGGTTCTCTCTTTGCACCTTGTGAGACATAGATGGAACTCAGGTTTGTCAGGCATTGCTGGCCCAATACTTAGCCTTTTACTGAGTTCAGCATCAACTGCACTTTACAGGTCCCTACTCACGCTGCCTATTTGAGTGGTTGCCTACACTTCCTCCTCTGTGTTCCTTGTCTGCTGCCTCTGTCCATCTCGGGTCAAATGACAGTCTTTTGCACATGGCTCCTGAGTTCCTCCCCTACCCTCAGTACCCGCGGGGCTCAGATGCATTTTCTCTGTATCGCCATCTTTCATGACTCACATGTCTGAAGTCCCTGACTTGGGCTATTTTCTGAAGACTTGTCCAGCTGTTCTGATGCCACGCGACAGTCTTCTGCTACCCAGAACTGAACTGCTGTATCGGGACATCACAGCGCCCCTGTGCTGCTGGATGCTTTTGCCCTGCCGTGTGGTGCCTCTCCTGGTTAGTCACCTCTTTTGGGTCAGCCCCACATAGCTTTATTTATGGAGACTTGCTTGACAGCATTAGTATTAAAACTGTACCCAGCTGGTGTGAGAAAAGGCATGTTTTCTGTGAGAGCCACAGGGCTGGGCCAGACTGGCAGGAGTGTGTCCTTTGGGATCCCTTTGATTTGGTGCCCCGGGGGCTCACTGCCAGAGTCTTGCTAGGACTTTCTTACGAGCATGAGCAGGCTTCTGGTCTGGCCCCTCATCACTGGGCACTGTGGCCTCCTTCCCCACAGCAGGCCATGGGCTTCAACAAGTGGGAGCCTCTGTTGAGGTAAACGCCTGTGTGGCCATGCCCCTCTGAATACCCAGATCCAGAGGCCACAGTGATCACCGTGGTCTGAGCATTCAAGCCTGCATGGTGGGTTCAGCTGGCACTCTGGGGACCCATTCTGGTGGAGGAAGTGGGTGAGGACAGGACTTGTAGCCCCAGTCGACTCAGGCTCAGCACACAAACTTCCAATTTTTTTGCTGGTGAAAATCTGCTCGTCTGCATCTGAGACCAATTTGCTGGAAACTACAGCATACCTGTCACATTGCTTCCCTGCACAGAAGTGGGATGTTTGCGTGGAAAAGTACAGACAGCTACACACCTCTTGGTGTTGTACTATTTAGATGTGTCATTCTGCATCTTAAAGGAGCTGCGGCTTTAAATAAATGAGTGTTCTCGGCTCAGCATAAGACCCGCTTGGAAACAGAACACGAGTACTCAGCCTTTCTCCTGAGGGTAGCAGAGCCGCCTGAATGGCTTCCTCAGTAATACGCTCACTCAAATTCAGTGTCAAGGCAGATGCTGGACATATATCTCAAGATGTTTAAGTTACATTGAACTCCATATGTATGTGCATTTGGGAACTTGGCTACCCCTGGCCTTTAGTTAGGGGACCTGATTTTTGAATGAGACAATTGCACATTCACACACCCGCAAACCTTGAACCAGAAACACACACACACACACACACACACACACACACACCCCCTTGGAACTAGAGGCATACAGTTCACATGTCCACTCTGGAGGGTGGTACGGGCTGCAGGTCACACACCACGGAAGGGTTGCCTCCCACATGCCTGTTGGTCAGGTCCTATGGCACAGGCAGAATGCCAGGTTCCGTGTTGTGAAGTCTCATGAGAAAGGAGAGGGCTGGTTTCACCATCGGGCAAGGTGAGACTTTGCAATGCCTGCAACTCGCCCTCTCTGTCATTAATAGACTCTATATCACTTTGTCCCAAGTACAGCTTGATTTTCTTGAAAAAATGATGCATAGTTTATTCCAACAGAATTATATACTTTGAACTGGTCGCTCTGTTATCTTTAACCTGCAGACCACAGGTGCTCACAAGGGCCTCTTCCCACATGGTGTAGCTGGGGACACTGCACCTCCTTCCTGGGAACAGTGCAGAATTCAGAAGTGAAGCTGCATCGAAGGCAGGGCTATCATGTCTTCTGCAGACAAAAGTTTCCCTTTTCAGACACATTGAAATAAATCAGGCTGCAGTACTGATACCTAGTCTGGGCTCTAATCATATCTTCATTGTCCTTTTCACTAGTCAGACATACATTCCTGTTCTCCCTTGAGGCAGTGTCACAAGCCAGGGATCCCAGCTCCAGGATGTTCCTAGGGCAGACCCTGAAGCAGGTCAGGCTCCCTGGAGGGTCCAAGACAGCACACTCGTGTGGCAGGGTGCCATCAGTCTGCCTATGACTTTGTGTGCTTCCTGAGCCTGCCTGGTGGCCTGCAGGCTTCCAGGTGGGTGTTGGGGGACTATGCCTCTTCAAGCAACACAGGACCCTACTTGGCCCACATACAGCGGTGGAAGCAGCCCTGGCTGGGCAGAGTGTTACTGGGGCATTCGCCCACTGCATTGTCCAAAAATGAGACTGTAGAGTGATGTCTGAATTCCTTACCACACATTTTCCATCATCCTGAAATTCACAAGCCAAGTTGTTAACAGAAACCCTGAAACCAACAGAAGCAAACGAGGTGGAATCAGCAAAAATGATGCCATAAGAAAGCGTCACTTGGCCCTCCACGTTTCCTCTCCGCCACATAGCAGCCCTGAGGTGTACAGTTGGCATCCAGCTATGCTGGCCCTAAGCGACATTGACAATAGAATGACACTGGTGCAGGGTACAGTCTCTTGTCCAGGATGGTTTCTGGCCGGACCCATGCCAGCTGTAGAGAAGAATCGGTCACAACCAGGAAGATATGTGACTGAAGCACAGGGTAGCTACGCACACGTGTCACACACATGCAGAGCCACACCACCAGCCCCAGTGTGGAAACCCATCCAGAGCCTCCTGTCAGGGAGGCAAGTCTCCTTCAAGGGAGCTTCTACAACTGCCACGCACACACACCTCAGATCATTTCAAGCCACAGGCCTTCTGAGAAAACCAGAGGTACTTGTGGAAGACACTCAGTGGGTATAAGACATTCTTCTAGCCCGATCCCCGTGGCTGTGATGAAACATGGATCAAAAGCGACTTGGGGAAGGAAGGAGTTTATTCCAGCTCCCAGTCCATCGCTGAGGGACGTCAGTGAGGAAGCTAAAGCAGGAACTTGAAGCAGAAACCACAGAGGAAGGCTGTGTGCTGACTCACCCACTGGCTCACGCGTAACTGTTGTTTATATAGCCCAGGACCACCACCCACAGTGGACAGGCCCCTCACATCAATTAGCCAATCAAGACAAGCCCACACAGACATGCCCACAGGCCAGTCTGGTCTGAGCAACCCCTCAATCAAGCCCCCTCAGGTAGCTTTAGGCTGTGTCAAGTTGACAGTTAAGACTAAGGCGTCAACCCCAACACACAGCTTGCTCTGAGGTAGGTGTTTCTAGTCTGGACTCTGGCTTAAAGCAGTCTTTGCAGCACTGTCCTAACACACTCTAAGTCCTAAAGACGACGGCCTTGGATCTCATAACCCTGGGAGCTGTCTAGACCCAGCCTGCCGTCTACCCCTGGAGCTTTGGTTGGCACATTACTTACGGGTGATCTCGTCAAAGCCTGTCCTGACTACCAATGCAGTCCCTGCTTCCTGACAGCAAGCAAGATCACCCCAGCCGCTTCCCTCTGCTTCTGAGTGGTGGTCTTGGGGGAGATCCAGGGAGGGGCTGGGCAGGGCTGTCTGGTTATATTTACAGGTTCCCATGCACGGCCACAGTAACTGCTTGGTCACCAACTTGGCCGAAGGAGGAAGGGACTTTAGTTTTCTCTTCTTGGCGCTTTGTGCCAGCACCTTGCCAGGAGTGATGCCCAGAGTAAATCCTGGCCCAGCAAGCCTCAGGCTTGCAGGAAAGGATCTCAAAGACCCACGGCAAGCATGCAGAGTGAGGACTAGGGGACACCTGTATGGTCTTAGAAAAGCCCTGTGCTGCAGACAAGTGGGTCTTATGCCTTTTGAGAGCTACAGAGCAGTGGTGTGGGTACTCAGGACATCAGCAAGGGAACAGATGTGCTCAGCAAGCTGGCTTCAGACCAGTTGCTCAACTCTGACTCATCCGACAAGACTTCCCCACCTCTGAGGTAATTGCTCAGGGAGGGGAAGTGGTACTGTGGACGGGAGGCCTTGCGGAGTGCAGAGGGAACACCCCGGCAGGGCCTGCTTGGCGTCAGGGTCGCATTGACCAAGACAGGGCCCAAGGCCCTGGCCTTTTCTCCTGGCCCAAGGAGCATCTTGGATCATTTCCTATGTCTAAACCTGGGTGTGTGTGGGGCCCTTCAGACCGTGCCGGTGGGCAGGGATCTCAGGACTCTCTTTCCCAAACCTGGGCTAAAAAGGGCTCTTGTTTAGAAATCGGATCGTAGGCACATGCAATGGCTTATTCTGGAAATTCACAAGGCTGCCATCAGACTGAACTCTGTGGGGCAGTTTAGCCCTCGATGAACCATACCAATGAGAGCGGATCAGAAGCCGAGAGGAAGGCTGGGGAGATGGCCCAGTGGTTAAAGCACTTGTCAAGCTAGCATGAGGCTGGAGTCTGGATTCCCAGAACCCATGCTCTGCCAAGTGGCGCGGTGGCCGCCTGTAATTCCAGCTGCAGAGAGCAGAGACAAGGGGTACCCAGAGCAACCTCCACACATAATGTACACTCTCATACATGTGCCCACATACATATGTATACTATACACATGAAAAACTGGAAAAGACAAGTTCAGAGATGGGGCCTCCTTGACACATCTTCCAGGAGTCTCTCTGGCCTGCTGGAACAGCCAGGTGCCATCCTTATTTGTTAGAGATTGGGTGTCCAGATCTTGGCAATGGACCCTTCTCCTATGAAGCCCCTCTCCCAGCCAGGCTAGAACCCAGTTTTCCACAGAGGCCTAGGGACAGGAGAAGGGAGGCTCCAGGGCCAAGGACCCCAAGGTCCTGTCCCACCGGGAGGACCTCTTCCTGTGGCTGCTGGAAATACCTTTCACTGTAACTATGGTAATGAAAACTTGCAAAAGCAACACTTTGTACACGGCAGGCATTGGACACTGGTCTTCCACGCAGTTCCCTTGACTTCAAGTCAACAAACTGATCTGGAGGCACACAGGCCTCATGTTCAGATCCACAGAGAAATGCTGTGTAGAGGGGAACGGGGGTGCAGGTGTCCTGCGTGCATGGGGTGCTGTGAACCCCAGTTTAACCCTCCTAACCCCGCAGCTTCTCCTCTCCTCTGCCCTTGCCAGCTCACTCCAGGGTTCAAGAGTCTCTGAGAAGCACATGTGCCATGCAGGGCCTACTCTGACATGCTGCACAGGACTAGTTTGGAGCTCCACTGCTCAGCCCCTCTGGGTGCAATCTTCCTTTCCCTGGCCACTAAATCAGAGATACTGGTAATGAAAATGTGGAGGCTCCATTCTGTATCCTCAGGCCTTAGTGCAAACAGGTTCCCTATGAGGCTCACCACCTCAACCCACAAAATGTGCCTCACTTACCACACCCCCCTGCATGTGGCGTGGACCTTCAATAACCCAGAAGATGGCAGCCTGAAAATGAGTGTTTAACAGGAGGGTTTGCTTTCTTCTTTTAAAGGCTCCCAACAGCGTCAGCACCACACTGTACGGGATCGATCTTAATTACCGTCCATGTGGAATTTTTTTCTTGTGGCTCTTTTCAGTGAAAAAAAACATTAATGAGAAACTTTAAAGGCTTGTTAACAGTGTCCTCTCATCAATCAGAGGCGCTGTCAGGCCAGGCCCTGCTGTCAATTTGCACCTCGAAGCCCAGCATCCACTTCCTATTTCCTCATCCACTCCAGCCCACCCCCACCCACGACCCTTGTTGGAGCAGCCCCTGAGTGATGGAGGCCAGACGTTCTCCATCTGTCAGCAGCTGGAGCCACAGGGTCCCAGGGTCCCAAGGACTCTGCATGCCGGCCCTGGGTCACCTGGAGACACACTGGGAGATGCAGCTTCTTCAGGCTCCAGCCTTGGCTTTTGACCACTACTTCCCCCTTGCTATAGAGAGACGGACCGACGGACAGACACGGTTAGACAGTTAGATGATGGGGCTAAGCCGGGCCTTCTACAGAGTCTCATTAAATTCTTTCAAACTCAAGTGAAACTATCATAAACTTCAGATGTTTTTTCTTTCTTCTGTTTTTGTTTCTATTTTGGGACATCTTCCTAGGAAGCCCTTCCTAACCTGGGAAACACTAGTAGACAAGGCTGGCTCTAAGTCACAGCCATCCTCATATCCTCCTGTCTCTGCCTCCCTCCCAAGTGCTGCTCCCTGCCCCCACACAGGACATGCGTCTTGCTATGTAGCCCAGGCTAGCCTCAAAGTCATCATTCTCCTGTCTCAAGTCTCCCAAAGATGTGGCTAATTCCCATGTGACCTCGGTGCTCTGCTAATTTTGGTTTTTTGAATGCAAATGTTTAATAAACTTACAAACAAGAAAAGACAAACCCAGACAGCCTGAAGAAGGCTAATACATTTAATTTCCCATTCAGGGGCCCCCTCCAGGCCTCTGTAAAACATGCGCAAGACACAGGCGAATGAGACAGAGCCCAGCAGCAGGAGGCTGAAGGCAAAAGGTTTAGCTTCCTAAATGCACTTCCATCCAGAAAAATCTTTAGAATAAAATAAATTCCCCCTCATGTTCCACATTAAGCCAATTTGTCGGCCACTCCAAAATCTTCCCTACACTGTGTGAAATCTAAAGGGTGCTATGCTCTCCAGCAGGCTCCTGAGGAGGAGAAGGCATTGAGTCCCCAGGACTCCCTGTCCACCCTGAAGGTGGCACCAAGACCCACAGAGTTGTTTTTCGTCTAGGCAGGTCTAGATCCGGGGTCACAATGAAACCTGTGTGGGAGTTTTACACATTCGGAAGTGATTCTAAGTGACTCTGAAGACAGGCCCTGCAATCCTCCATGGTGGATTGCACAGTGAGGCTCTAACCATGTGGTTCAGGCTTTGATCTCAGGGTGTTTGTGTAGAAAGATGTCCTGACAACACTGAGCCTTGCCAAAGACCTAACATGCAAAGACTGATAGTTTTAGTAACAACAAATCTTTGTTGGATATGCCTGTGCTTACTGCATCTAGGGCTGTAACAGTATAGCCGTCCACTCTGTGAACATCTCTTAGGAACTTGGCTTTTTGACTGTAGTGGTTTGAATGTGAAATGTCCCCCATTAGCTCATGTCTTTGAATACTTAGTCCCCAGTTGGTGGCACTATTTGGGGAGGTCATGGAACCTGTAGGAAGTGCAGTCTTGCTGGAGGAAGGTCTCTAGGGTGGGCTTTGAATTTATCGCCTTGACTCACTTCCACTTTGCTCTCTCTGCTTTGTGTTTGGGATTGAAGATGTGATCTCTCAGCATCCTGTTCTGGCCATCTGTAGCCTTGTGTCCCCCAGCATGATGGACTCTAACGCCCCTGTAACCATGAGCCAAAAAAAACTTTCTTGGTTTCTGGTCATAGTGTTCTATCACAGCAACAAAAATGAACTACCACACTGACTCACACTGACCCACACTGGCCTTGCTGCAGGTTGCAGTGTGTCTATTTTGGGCAGAAATAATTCAGACTTGTGTTCTTGTGACTTTATCACCTGATAAGGCCATAGGATCTGGTGAAGTAGGTGTCACGTGTGCCCTTAATGGAGAAGAGACTGAGGAAAAACACATCCCTTACAAGGCTCAGCCTCCTGCTTGGCCACAGGCGCCTATTGTCAGCGAGGGTCCCGGGACCCAGCACAGTTTCTCATCATCTCGGTTTATGGATGGGGCAGGATGACAGAGTGGCTGACATGCTGCACAGCCTCCCTGTGTCAGCGTTCAAAGCACCGCAGCGCAGGGCCCGGAGACCTGACAGGTGAGGGGGACCTGGGGCCACGGTCGAAGAACACAGCTTTCTTGTTTCGACATTTCTTTTTATTTGGAAAATATTTTTGTGATTCTTTATGCCTGTCCCATCTCTTATTCTCACAAGCTGCGCCGCAACCTCAAGCCAGAGCAGCTCCAGGCATCGTGCTGGCGTTTCATGTCGGCCTCTGCAGAGCTTGTCCTTGGAGCAGTACATGGCCACGGCGGTGTGAGTCCTGCTGCTGTCAACGGCTACCTCAGGGCATCTATTGAGTCTGTTATGACAGTACTGAGGAAACCCTGGGAGAGGAGAGACAGCTTTCATACTGCTCCAAGGGCAGGCCCAAACATGCCTGCATGTGGGCTCGGGCTGCCTAAAGCTCAGGTCACCCTGGCGGCTTTGAGAGGGTTGGTGTCCAGGCCACACGTGGCTATCCCATGCTGGGGGCTCGGTCCTGGATGTCTGTAGATCCCCAGACTCCTCTCAGTCTGGCCCTTTTTGGAAGCATGGAGATCACAGGGAGTGCTGTCATCACACAGGGTGCCCAGGCACAGTGAGGGGCTCTCCCAAAGGGCACTGGCCTGGAAGCCCGCACACATGGATAGAGGACAGCCTGATGGGCCTGCTCAGAGCTAGTCCAACCCTGCTGCCCACTTTCCAGCTCCTCTTACTGTGGAGCAGAGGCTGGGGTCTCCACACACACTGCAGCCACAGTGCCCTCTGTTGGAACACACACACATACAAGGCACAGGCAGCCACAGGGCCCAGAGCTGTGCACTGGGAAGGAGAATTCTGTTCTCTTCAGGTGGAGACTCTGGGGTGCTGGGAGATGGCAGTATGGCATGGCTCTGACTAGGTCCTGACGCAGGGGAACCCTGACCCTTCCCATCTGCATCACACAGAGAGGGTCCTTTCTGCTCTTAGAGACAGATGGTCAGAAAATGAGCAGAAACACCCTAATGAGGCCAGATGGGAGTACACTGCTATGCAAGGCCCAGTGCACGTCTATGTAGTTCCTCCCATGATCGAGACTCACCTTGCTATATGAGAATGGATAACTAAACTTAGACAGCACAGTGTTGGTTATACCCCTTGAAAAAAAATCCAGGATTAGTGTAGCTGATATAATACCAGGATATGATACATTGTAAACCAGGGAGACAGGCCCACCGTTTCTGTGTACTGAGGAAGCATGTAGTACCAAGGCCTGGCAAACTCTTCTTAGAGGTTTGGGACCCTTCCTGCCTTGGTCCACACTGTCACAGAAGCTACCACAGAGCAACGCTTTCTGCTACATGGTTGGTGGCTTATCCCTCCCGTCACGTGCTTTGGTTATTCAAGCCTGGGAATTTCCTTCCACGTTTTGCAAATAGTCAATTTTCAAGCTAGACGGCAGATGTGAAGCATCAGGTGTGTCACATGGCAATTCCCAATACCAGTGGCCACATGAGCTGACCACTACTGTGCATGAACTTGGACAACAAGGAGGCACTGAGACCTGCAGCCCTGGTCCTCGAGGCTCCTAGGCGGGGCCATGCCCCTCCCACACACTACCCATGCCAAGACGAAGAACAAGACAGGCTGGAATCTGGGGACAACTTGGCTGCCTAGAAAGGCACCACCTTGGTCCAACCCATGTCCTAAGTGCTACTTAGAATCCCACACTTTAAAATTCTTTTGAATGATGACTATTTTCTATCCAACCAGTATAGACGACAGTTGGTGTATGATGCTCTCCAGGCAGTTGGAGAGGCAGAGCCGAGGTGCTCTACAGAGCATCTACTTCCCAGTTTGCACCTCCTCCAGCAGACAGGGGTGGGATGTCAGGATTGGATGGGGGCTGCAGCTTCAGCAGGCAAATGGCCAGGAGGGATAATGTGGGGGCCCTGCCCGGGTGGGGTCAGCTGTTCGGCGTGGATGGTCTGGGGCAGCCAGCTGTTGCCTGCAGGTGTCAGATGCTTCTCCTTGTGAGGGCAGGGGCCCTAAGACTCGCCAGGCCATTCTCCCTCCCAACCCTGTTTTAATGGACTTTAAAAATGGAACAATAACTGCATTAGAGAAGGGGACTGATGACATGCATGAGGGCTGGCCGTCTGAACTCATTCTGTTGTAAAATGTAGAAACAAGAAAGGGCAGCCACGTTGCATCCCCAAGGACACATCCAGCTCTTTTAATATAGTGGTTCCACCAGACATGCGCTTCCGACTCCCCGTTATATCTAGGTGTCAGTCAAATGTTTACTCCAAGTACAAACACTCAATTTTGGCCAGTAGGCTTGGAGCTGGTGGAACTGTGGGCTACCCTGAGTCAGGTCCTGGCCAGACCCAACTCCTTGCAGACGGGCTGCCTCACTGAGATGCCCTCATGGGCCAGAAGCCATTCCTTCACAGGCTGTCCTCCTCCGGAGTAGTTTCCCAGCGTACCATCACTGCAGATCACTCTGTGACAGGGGATGAGGATGGGGACCTGAAAAATAGAGGTGCTCTACCAGCTTGGCTCTGGGCTAGTGAGGTTTCTTGGCCAAGGGCAGAGCTCTGCCCATAGCTGTCCACCAGGCAGGTCTCTAGTTTACCAGGCTGCTGAATAGTGGCCATGCTGCCTGCTGCAGAACCCCTGCCTTGTACCCCACGGAGGCATTGAATCTCAGGGGCACCCTGTGGGAATGAAGAAGGAAGATCCACCCTAAGGTGTGTGTGGGATGCAGTTTCTTTACACCAGGATTTAGAAGGACACTTAATTGCATCTGAGGTGTACTTACATACAACTGCACTTCCTAATTCTGCATGGAAACAGCCCTCTCTGACGTTGCCCAGTTGTAACTGGAAGCTCTGGGGACCAGGGAGACCCAGCTTACCCCAGGGCAAATTATGGCTGTGGGGTGCTGTGTACACCTTCTGGTTTTGAAAATAAGGTTTTATTGGAACACAGCCATACCATCTATGGCCACTTTGCAAAAGCATAAAATACTGTTAAACTGATGTTTTCAGGGAAAGCCGACTACACTGGCCTATTCTGTGTCTACCTGGGTATTGGGCATTTGACTTTCTCTTTCATTCTGGGAACTTGGGAGTCTCAGAGGCACCAGCGTCCACTTCCACCCCTGGACACACTCCCATGGCCAGTATACCCAATGGCAGACATGGTCAACACATCACTATATCCCAGCAAGGTCCCCAGATCAGGCTGCCCTCATTGAGCAACCTCCGGCTCAGCTGGTCTGAGGCACCAGGCTGCCCTCCAACCCTTAACACTGAGAGCAAAGCCAGGATTGTTGGTCTCCTACTCTATTCTGCGGTTGGCTTTGCTCTAAGAGAGGCCCATTCTCAGTGAAAACAAGCATGTCCAGTCAATGCAAGGAGAAGATGGCTGACTGTCAGATGGCTCCAAAGTGGTCAGGCATGTGTATGCTTGGGCTGGAGTTGGTGTGCTCTGAGTTATCTCCACAAAGCCACCTGCAGAATAAAATGTCACAGCAATCACAGAATTGAGGCAGGGCCACATGGTTCCACAGTTCTCAAACACAGGCATTTCTTCCCACTGACTTTGACGAGCTCAAAGACCAGGCTCTGAGTATGCTCATGAGCCCCCGGGTAGCACGGCCCACCATTTCCTTTGCCTCGCACCAGGCAAATTTCTGGCCATCTGTACTAGAGACCAAAGGATCCAGATGCCAGATGCTCACAGGGGTTGGGTCCTGGGTGAGGTTCACACCTAAGAAGCTCTGCTTTCTACTTCTGGAGCTACAAGGCTATGACCTTTTTTAGGGCATCTTGCTTGCCCTCTAAAGGAGTAGCCTGCCTCTGCAGTAGGAGCCGCTGACTTCAGCAGTGGCCCTGGAGGGCTGAGGACTATCCATGCTGGCCACCATGCTGCTGGCTGGGCTAGATGGACAAATGCTCCATGTTCCACAGTCTGTGGAGGCAGGGCAGCTGCTCTGGCCCTTCCTCTGCTTCATGGATACAGACACTCTGGTCTCACCTACCTCCCACCCCACAGGCTCCTCAAGGGCTCCTATAGGTGAGATGTCTGTTCCCTGAACTCCTGAGAAGGTCAATGCCATGGCTAGAGAGGTCTGAGCTGGCAGGGCTGGTGACGGGGCCTTACTGGGAATCTCTGGAAAGATGCCAGACCTGTGCAACCCTTCCATCTCACTTTCATCCTAATAAAGCAAATGTGTTGGTGTCCCTGATTCATCACTGGCTCAGAGCATGGGAAAGAAAGGAAGGCTGTCACCTGTGAAGCCTTCTGAAATCCACAGTGGCTGAGTCACCTCTGGTCCCCTACTTCTCTCTGTGGGTAGCAGTGGAAGCAGTTAGGACTGTGTGCGACCCACTAGGGATGGCCCACACCCTGCCAAGATGTGCCCACTGAAGAAGATGTTTGGGTTTTTTCTTTTTTTGTCTTGGGATATCAACAAGTAGCTCCTGGGTTGCTCTGGATTGACTTTCCCAGAGGGCTGAGAGGGGCTCACATAGGTCCCTTTCCCCTCGCAGCCCCACAGAGCTCACTGTGACTCAGTTCCCAGCCAACAAAGTCTCTGAACACAGGTAATGCCACACCTTGACCTGAGCAAAACGGGCAGGGTGGGGAGAAGGCAAATGGCCAGTGAGTAAGACCAGGACTGTAGGCTCCTGCTCCAGTGTGCTGGACTAATTCTTTAGCTCAGTCCTGAGCTGTTCCAACGCAGGGCAGTGTAGACAGCAAGCGTGCAGGTCTAGGGTTATCTCTTTGCAACAAGCGTTCTGCCGCGGAGAAGCGGTGGCTGACAGGTGACAGGGTCGACGGTGATGGTCGGCGGAGGACTGCACAGCTGCTGCCGGACCACCACCTCGCTTTGTTCTTCCTGCTCTCTTCCCTGTGGCTCAGAAGTCTCTGACACAGCCCTGCCTTTTCCGTCTGTCAGGTAAGTGAGACAGACACAATGGCCGGCTTCTGGTCAGCTGGGCTTCTCGAGAAAGCTGATGGGCACAGGTGCGTCCTGGAACCCTGTGCATCCTGGTGTTGCTTCCTTGCCACCCCAAACCCCAGTGTCACTGGTGTGCCCTCAGCACCGGAGCTCACCTGTCAGCTGAGCCCTTGGTGGGATGGAGCACCTAGGAGATAGAGTCATCCCGACCTTCACCTCTGATACAAGGCTTCAAAACCACAGGAAACAGGCGCCCCTTATGCCCAATACTGGGCTTCTTTATGTTCTATCCTGCAGTCCTCCAACGCCCAGGTGTGCCAAACTTAGGCTACACTCACCTGGGTGGTAAGAGGCAAGAGGTGGGTTCTACCCAGCACAGCCTGGACCAGCCTGTCCTATAGATACTCTTTGTGCATAGAGCCTCTCACCAACATGCAGTTGTGGTGGGACCTTCCTAGCCTGTGGCTTGTGCTGCTTCCTAATGGAGCTTGGGAGATGGGGATATGGCTTCCATCACCTCACAAGCCTCACCTTGCTTTGACCACTATTTTGGGTCACCAGGACGAGAAGCACAGATGAGTCTGTGAGTGCTTTAAGGATAACTGGCATGACGACCAGGAGGGAGAAAACTGACCGGCACCCAGGAGCAGCTGGGGCTGAGAACTGCAAGTTTGTGCAGCCCGCAGTATCTGACATTGACCTTGGAAAGAGCCATGGAGAATGTTGAGATTAATTAGAACACTTACTATAGCTGATTTTTAGGAAGTCAAACACAACATTGACACTGCAGTCAGAGCAGTGTCCGATGACACCAACCCCTGGCTTTGATTGGTGGAGGCAGGCATGTGACTTAAAACTCGCCCTGCCAACAGGGAGGTGTCACTCTGCCATCTCGCTTAACAGCAGATCTGACCTCTCAGCCCTGACTTTAGTTTCCCCTCCTTGTTCTGGTATCAACACGCAGAGACCGGGACTGCTGGCACAGAGTGACAGTCACACCTGTGTGTGCAGCACTGGGGACTGGTGGCTGACCCACACACAGTGCTATGAAAGGAATCCTACTCCATGTCAGTGAAGCAGCAGGTGTCCAACCGGCACAGCCATGAAACCCACGAAGGTTTACAGGGGCCCTAGGGCTATTTCTGAAGGACCCACACCCTTTCTGTCCTCTTTTGCACAGCCTGTACCACATGCAATGCAATCGCTATTGATACCCAAGAAGCTCATGGTATTACAGTGTCATTGAAATCTTCATGCTGTGAAATCTAATTTGTCCAATACCCAGATCCATCACTCGCATAAGCCCTTTCTCAACTGCTATAAAACTTCCAAACCCATAGATTTGTCTCCAACAAAAATAACATGAAGGGACCTTTCGATCAATAACAGAGTCCCTCTGATTCTGGAAGGGGCTGGATATTTTTCTCCAACTTCTCCTTTGTTCTTCTGGGCAGTGCCCACAAGGGAAAAAGCTTGTTTTCACTCGCAGCCTCATCAATACCTAAATCCTGGTGAACGAGCGACATCGAGACGTTGTAATCAATAGCTCCCTGTGTGTTTTTTTCTTCTGGTCAAATGGTTCAGCTCCACTGACAACCCTGACACTCAGAGCAAGACGCTAAATCTTTATCAACAGCCATCTGGGTGACTGGCAGAACAGGACTCGGGGGCTATCCGAGCGCATGGTGATCTGCGAATAAACTAACTCCACAGGAATGCGTTTGTTTAGAAAAAAGTGGGAAACTCCCCAAGCTCATATTGATCGCCTCTGAACTGCATTTAGTAAATTGTGTCTGAGGATGCAGCCGAGGGGGGTGTTGTGTGTGTGGGGGGGGGTGAGGAGGAATCTGTGGAGCTGTAAGTGGGAGACTGGCTGTCCCTCACGCTGGGTGGGGTGCCACTTTCCAGCCTAGCCTCCTGGTGGGGCCAGTGAGTCCTCCCTGGGAAGCTTGGGAGAAGCTGAGCTCCAGGATGGATGAGGATCCCACACTGCAAAACCTACTTCCTACTCTTTGGGGAGACAAGGCCAGCAAGGACCACTGGCGAGCTCTGAGCGCATGAGGCACGGATACTGCCAGCCCCCCAAGGGATGAGTGCAGGTTGAAGTTTCTGATGACTGGAACATTTCACGCCCACGTTCCACTCTCCCAGACTCTTCAGTGCATAATGGCTCTACCCGTCAGTCCTATGAGTTTTCCGTGAACATGTCCAACTTGGTGCCACTGCGGTGGAGGGGTCACAGGGAGGCCCCCAGTTTGGCCCTGTTGTCAGAGGGTTGCAGATACCCAGCAACAACGTGGACGCCACGCGCAGCCCACCTCTGCCCAGGTCTTCTCTCCCTCATGTCTCGGTATCATCTTCTCTCTCAGCCAACTCAAGCCAGTTTCCAGGGTGCTTGATGAGATCCTGCCACCCTGAGTGACTGTACAGCTTTAGGCGTCCTGTGTGAGAATCTTAGAGCACCCTCATGCAACTTGAGACAGCTTCTGTCACCACTGAAACTTTCTACTGAGGGTGAAGGTCAGTGTGGAATGCAAAGCCCATGGGGGAGTCAGGAGGGCTCAGCCACACCAAGTCCTTAACACCGGGGTGAGGCTGCCGAGGGGAGGACAGGTGCCTTGGAGCTCTTCTTACGGTGGCGCTGTCACCTCCACTCCTGACTTTGACACACGCTGAGGATGTCCATCTGCGCAGACTTTGTGGGCATTCTGAATCGGAAGCTCTGTGAGATCCCATTTTTGAAAATTTCAGCCAACAGGGCTGAATCAGATTAGCAGACTTTACAGAGATTGACAGCAGGGGAACATCATGCTGGTGTGTAGAATAATAAATGTGTCCAAACACTGCCACGGGCAGGTCAGTAGCCAGGGAAGGACAGAGCCAGAAACACGGCCATCACGGAGTCAGGCCTGGGCTGTTTACTATCTGCACAGTGGGTGGCTTGTTCTTGAAACACAAGATGCGAGCTGCACACACGGAGGGGGAGTGGCATTGATGCCCACAGATGGGACTGACTTCATCGTCATTTGTGTACACACAGGAAACTGGGCATGAAATGAAACAAGATGGTTCCCAACTTGAGTATATGTCTATATCAAACCTTTGTGCTACATGTCCCATTGCAGGCATGCCCGAGGGAATGCATGTCCACTTGGCAAACCTCAGAGGGGGACGATAGAAAGACCTATTCCACCCAAAGGCCACGCCGAGAAGCATGATCTGAAATAGAAGCTGCAACGACCCAGGAGGGTAGGAAGAAAGCTGGCTTCCCGTGGTCTCCTGGGGCACTAAGCAGAGCCACAGAACAGTAGCAACCAAGCTACCCCTTTGTCTGCAGTGAAATCTAATGCCTTCAAATCAACGCCGTCTGAGAGAGGATGTTGTCTCTCAAAGGGCAGATAGAGATGGAGCTTTGTTGGGAGACATCAAAACCATCTTCAGGTTCAACCTGAAGCATCTCATAGGCACCGTGAAAATGAGATGCATCATTCCTGGACAGCACATGTTTCTCAGAAGTGTGAATTAGCACTCTGTAATCAGCACTTAAGAGGTGCAACCGAAACAGCCAGCAGCATGGACCAGCATCACTGAAAGCCTGGATGGAGCCCAGGTGGCGGGTGTTGTGTGGTTCACACTGCCTCTGCCTTTGAACATTTTGAGTATTCCAACATGGCAGAACAGGCATGTGCCAAGACATTGTGTGGGTCACTGCAGGCTCCCAAGAGCTTCTGCTTATAGAGCAACAGGGCAGTCTTGTGCAAAGGCTGTACAGTTACTATGTTCCAGACAGCAGAGGTTCTCCAAGGCTCCAGTATGACACAGGAGCAGCAGCAGTGATGTGAGACCGAAAACGCACAGCAAAGCCTCAGCACCCTCTGAGAAGTACAGACTGTCCGATGCATCAACTTCCCTCTTCAGACAGGGTGGGCATGGTGGCTTTACCAATCAGACCATACTCTAGTCATGTTAGAGATTGGCACAGCTTTAGGGAGAGATAGTTACCAACATACCAGCACACCTGCACGGGCACAGGAGGGTCTGCAAGGGACCATTTGGGGGCCCTGGAGGTTGTACGGGTGGGGTACCTTTATTGCACACAATGTGCGGCCTGTGGGCCTCGAGCTGGCCTGTGTCATCACGGTGTGAGCCTATTTTGCTCATTCAAATGGTGTGGCTGGGCTGGCGGTCGAGGCGTCCACTGGGCTTGAGGGACTACAAGCCCACGCTATGGCCCTGGCCATTCCTAAAAGCACTACCCACACCCTCTTGTGGGCTGGGAACCTCATGTTCAGTGAACTCTGATAGACTCCTGGGAGGCATATGGATGCCAGTAAGCTCTGGTGGAGGGGCCATTCCAAGAAAGCCAACATCTATTGAAAGAAGACACCTATGTTGCAGGGTGTCACATCTCCTGGGCTCATACCCAGAGGCCCAGGGAACCCAGACCCCAATGACAGAGCAGCCCTCTGGGAGACGGGGCTGTACTGTTTCACAAAAACCTTCTCAGAAGGTTGGTGGCATCTGGGGCTGGCCTCTGTCTGTTGTATGTGCTGCTGTGTCCCTGGCACTTGGAAGAGGGTCACCACATAATGAGTATCTTATGTGTGGACTGTCCTGTGTGGAGGGAGTGAACGAATGTGGCCACCCTCTTGTCTGCTTGCCAGCCACCAGGTTTTCGTCTCTTTGGTAGAGACAAAGTACTCATGTGGCATGGCAGGGTTCCTAGCACAGATGTGCCCATTCCCCTCCACCCAGCTACACATGTGGCTTCTGAATGGTGTCGGAGGCCCGTCTCTGGCAGGCACAGGTCTGAAGAACTTACCGGGTTGTTTCTCATTGCTCCTCCCACTGCGCGAGCTGCTTTGGGGTTGCCTGCCAGGGCTGCTAATTGCTGGTAAGAAACCGTTTCTCCGAATTTCACAACCTTCAGCAGCTTCCATAACACCTGTCTGGAGAATGAGTCTGAAAGGAGGAAACAGAGTGACGTGATTTGGACAAATGGTGCCAGCAGCTTGGATATAAATAGCTGCCAGTCCCCCAGCAGAAAATGCAACAACACAAATAGAGGTGCTATACTCAATTAAAACACGGCCTTCACACAGCGCCCTGTCAGTGTTACAGGCAAGGAGAACCAAGTGGCAGGCAGGCACAAAGCAGGCAGACCCTGGGAATCTTCTTGCAATCTCCCCATGTTCCATGTGGTATACGCTTCCCATGAACAGGCAGGCAAGCATTTTCAGAAAGAAGGAAATAAAGTAAGCACAGGAGTCCCTCCTGGAAAAGCTATGTGGAAATGCTTTGGATTACTGGTTAATTTCCAACGTCAGTCCAGGTGTAGGAGGAGGAAGCGGTCCGGAACCCGCTGAGACCCTAGGCTAGCTGTCCAAACCCAGGAGTGCCATGGCTGTTCCGAATGCCAGATACCACGGTGTGTCCAGGTGTGTGTGGGTGACCCTGGCTGCAGGCAATCCGGAGTGAATGGTGCTGGAAAAATAAAGCCCCTCTTCCCATTTTCCCTGATCAGCCATGCCAAGTGGCATGCTGTGCCTGGCTGCAGAGATCAGGGCAGTGCACACCACCTCCTCCCTTACCACCTCTGGATTTGGAATCGTCTCCTGAGTGTGCAGGAAGCAGGGCGGAAGCCCAGGCACAAGAGGGTGGCCTGTGTGAAGTGATCCTCATTGTCTTTGCATCAGGGACTCAAGGATTGGGAGCACTGAGTCAGAGCCACAACATACCCAGGGCTCCAACACCTGGGGGAAGGAGCTTCTGAAGGGATCAACCAAGGGATACTCCATGGGCAGGAACCAGACTAGGAGTGTGTGTGATTTAGCACTTGCCACCGTGGCTGCCAAGCTGGCAGAGTGTGATTTGGTCTTTAAAGGAAACACACCCTTACATGTGTGTTAAATAATAAAAATCACTTCTTAACTGAAGGGAGCGATAATCACTTCACCGGAAAAAAAACCCTGTTTAGTCTTTATTATAACATTAAGCAAATTAAACATCAGCATAATCCAGGTGATACTAGAAAAGGGTCATCAAAGAAATTAACTCTGTTGTTCATTAATTTACATGGATTAGTACAGGGCACAGAGATAGCAAATGTGCTCTAGTTTTTTATGATATAATTTCAAACTGTACAGCATTGTGGCAGGAGGGTGACTTTGGGGTTAATCAGACTGATTTGTCCTTTTAATTGCTTTCTATTCAAAGAAAATTCATTAGATAATGTTCTCTTCAAAATTCATGAATCAATTTAACTGAAGAAACCGCATTAACAGCTCTGGGTTCATTAACGCGCTCAGTTTGAGTGGCTGGTTGCTGGGAGGGTTTCCTTAGGCAAACAGGCTCTGTTTACTGTCTTCTCCTCCGATAGGGGCTTGGAAGCACCTTGCTAATCACCATGATTGTTACTGTTGTTATGGCTAACTCAAAGTGAGAAAGGGAAGGAGAAAGGCAGGGAGCAAGGCTGTGTCACTTTAAGAAAGAGGCTTCAGGGAGCAGTAAATGCAGCCTCATGCTGAGAGGAGAGGCTGCACCCTGCCTTCCTCAGAGGGCAAAGACAGGGTGGGCTGTTGCCCATGCTGGGACCCAGAAGGCATGATGCCGCTTTCCAGAGCAGCCTAGAACTTTACTAAACCTTCTGGCATTAAAGCAAGGGAAAACTTCACTGGAGCAGAACTCAGTTGTGAGAACAGGAACATCCATCTGGTGCCAGCTCTGACTGATGACTGTTGGGTCAAAAGCATCTTTCTCCCCAGGGGGGGTGGGGGGACTGGGTCTGTGTCAGGATTCTCATGCTTTCAGGTACCTGCATGGTTAGCTAAACATACACAGCTCTGCTGATGGTTTACCACAGGAAACTTTCTGTTTTATCAGGTACCTAGACTGGCCTTGATTGCTATGTAGCCTTGAACTTCTGAGCTTGCTGTCTATGTCCTAAGTGCTGGGATTACAGGCATGTAGCATCGCATCCTGTTTCATGTGGTACTGAGGATGGAACCCCCCAGAGCCTTATGCATGCTAGGCAAGGATGCTACCGGCTGAGCTGCATCCCAGCCCAAGAAACTATTTCCTCATGGGTCCGCACCAGGCAGTGTATGAGCTTGGAGGAAGCAGAATGTCACAATCAAGCACACCATTTCAAATATACCTGAAACCCCTATTTCACCTGCAGGGAGCAAACACACTAATTAGCATCTCTCAGAGGAAGGCCTTTTAGCCCAGGACTGAGTGTACTCAGGTGGTTCTTGCTCTGCATCTAGGTGCAAGCGGGGGGTGGGAGGGGGTGGGGGGGTTTAACTTTTGCATTAAGGATCATCTTCCAACATAGGAAAATCTACTCAGATAAGTTCCATGCTAATGTTAATGTTGAAAAAAATAATTTCTGGAGGTTGCTGATGGCCCAGAGGTACCCACTGAAATCTCTTCTTGCCCAGCGTGGTTCTCGCCAGGAGCAAGCCTGCATCCCGGAGCTGTGGCCTTTGAATCTGCACACTACAATCCGCTCACTCTCTCTCCTTCAACCTTCCAGACTCACTCTTTCTCCAGCCCGGTCCTGGGCCTCCAGCATAGTGACAGGGTGATGTAGCTTGGGTCAAGTTCTGCTGGAGGCTGCCCCACACCTCAGTCCCCTCTACAGGCCGCCTGCAGTAAAGCAACCTGAATTCCCTTAGATTCTTCACTGAATTGTACTTGGACTCGAAGGGTGCTGCCTCCCAGCCATGCTATGCTTGTAGATGCTGGGGGTTTAGATGTTTGCCAAGGAAGTGGGAAGCAGGGTCTTCAGAGGGCACGTGGTCTCTACCCCTGGGCTTGGCCCCAGGCAGCTCAACAGCTTCTGATAAGGGAGACCTTACACCAGGATGCAGTGGGGGTAGGCTCTGCCCTGATGTCTTGAGTCTCTCCATATCCCAGGCCTCCATCAAGCCTCAGGGATGAGCATGGTCATAGGCGCTGCCTCCACAGGTGGCCTGTGTTCCAACCACACGCAGCTGGGTGGGGAGCAGCTACCAGTGCAGGCTGGCCTTCAAGACCTGACTGTAGACGCAACCTGGAGGGCTTTCTCCAGGGGCAATGGCTTGCATGGCCAGGTGCTTGCGAAGGGTCTTCCTTCTCCAAAACACGCTGCTCTTTGACAGAGAAAACGGGTCACCCTTTAGCACCTAGCCTTGGGCTCTTCCTGGGCCTGGATGTAAGGATGGGGTGCTCAGGCTGAGGCGGCAGTACCACCCACAGGGCCCTGCCCTGTGGCTATGCTGTGGCCAGCTCCAGGGACCAGTGCCCAGTGTCTGCAGTGTTCCCAAAGCAGTAACAGGTGTCCTGGAAGGGACTGTCTTGGAACTGGTCCCCATGGCACGGCTGCAGCCATTTGCCCTCATATTGTCTGACCTTCAGGAGCCGCCAGAACAAGCTTTTGAGGAATGAAGCTGAAACACAGGATGAAAGGGAATGGGTTCTGGCTCCAGGTCAGATGGTGGCAGTATACTGCACCTGCTGCCCCCACCAAGCTCCCTCACAGACCCAGGCAGAAGGCAGAGAGCAGCTCGCTTAGGCATGTGACATGAACGGGAGGCAGCCGGGAGGGAACTCCCCCGGCAAACTCTTATTCCAGGCAGGACTTGCTGCAGTCTGCACTCTGGAAGAAGGGCCCCTTTGCTGTCAACAGAGCAAGAAATCATCCCAGACCCTGCCTGTCCTTTGACTGTCCCTCCCAATTCTATGCTGGCAGTGGGGTCGGGATTTTGGTGGCAGCAGGTGTGACCCAGGACGTGGGTGAAATCCTTTGCTTTTTCTTTGGGTCTTCCTGCAGCTTAGCCTGAGCTGAGGTGCTAGGGGTGTCGAGCTGAGTGAGGTAACTGAACTTTGTTTCCAGCGCACTGAAAAGGTAGCCCCGAGAACTGAAGAACTGAAGACAGAGTCTCCCTGTAGCTCTGCTGGCCTAGAGCTCACCATGTAGACCAGGCAGGTCCTGGTCTCACAGAGGCCTGTCTGTCTCTGCTCCTGAGTGCTGGGACTGAAGGTGTACACCACTGCACCGGGCTGGAGGGAAAGATTATTTAAAATTCTGTTCTGTTTCTTTCTTTTGTGTGTGCACAAGCGTTGCAGGGCCCACGTGGAAGTCAGAGGACAACTTACAGGAGTCAGTTCTTTCCTTCCATGCTACGGTATGGGTGATGGGGATGGAAGTCAAGTCAGGCTTGACAGCAAGATCCTTTAGCTACTGAGCCATCACTCTGGCCCAGAGGAAAAGATTCCCCCCACTGCACCAAAATGTTGCGTTTACCCTCCTGGATTCATCTATCTGGGAGAGCTGCCACTTGCCAAGCTCTGTGTATTCAGTTCTGATGCTAAAGAGAAGATGTTCAGAACTGATACAAGAGTTAGGAAGAGTGGGAGACAGGATGGAATGAGGGGTGACAACAAATAAGACAGGCATGGAGATCACAGCACACACAGGGCCAGCTGGAACCTATAACTGAAACCCAATCAGGCTGACTACCTCCTGATACAAAAACATCAACTACCTGCAGGATTGACCAGACCTAATCTTAAAATATTCAGGCTACTATCCACAGTGATTAAGTATGCCTATGGCTAGAAACATATTAGATGCTTGGGTAAAGATAACTCGGGCTGAGACTGACCCAGAATCATCTGAAAAAAACTTTAAGAGATGTGCTATAAAGATCCTGCAAGAAGAGGAACATTCTAGAAATAAATCAAAGACACAGAAAGCTACAGAGAGTGACCAAGCCAGAAGTCCATGCCTGAGAAGTCAACACTGTAGTGCACAAACTGCCGTTCACGGGAGCAGCATCACAGTGACACCGTCTGAGGAAAGGTCAAGGATCTGCAGACAAGCTGAGTCCTCACAGGACCCTGGGCAAGTCTCTCTAAAGCAGAGAAGAGTCACGGGGACATGAGGGGCATGCCTGATAGAGCCAATGTTCCTGTTGCTGGGTGTACAGTAGGAGGAGGAAAGTGAGGCACAGAAGAGAGCTGTGACCAACTCTCAGGGAGCACAGCCAAGTGCCGGCAGGAAGTGCCCCAAGAAGTCCAGCTCGAAGCACCTCAGGACCACGTTGCTAAAGCTAAGAAAGAGAAAGAGCCACCAGGGGAGGAGCGGCACATCCTGCAAGGGGCAGCCCTACGCAGGCCTGCGCGTTCTACCAGAAACTTGGGCCAGGCGCCTTCAACACCGGAGGGAAAAGCATCGGCTACTCAGAGCAGGAATGCAGCTAACACATGACGCAGTTTCAGTTAAAGGAGGAGACAGGAAAACTGACTGTCAAGGGTCTCGATCTTCAGGATGGGCAATGGCAGAGGGAACCCGGAACATCACACCAGCAGAGCTGTCAGGCGCACTGGGGTTGGGAGGGCAGGCCTGTAGTTCCAGCCACTGGGGAGGCAAGCAGTGAGTTCAAGTCAGCCTGGGCAAGGTCCTGTTTCAGAACACAGAACGAAAAGGCTGGGTGTAGCTCGGAGCAGGACACTTTCCTTGTGTCCTAGTTTGCTTTCTGTTGCTGGGATAAAACACCGACCAAAAACAACTTGGGGAGGACAGGGCTTATTGTGTCACTGTCCATCTTTGAAGGAAGTCAGGTAGGAACTCAGAGCACCTGGCGGCAGGAGCTGAGGCACAGGCCATGGAGGAGCACTGCTTACTGATCTGCTCCCCTGGCTTGTGCCTAGCCTGTTTTGTCATACAACCTATCCAGGCATGGCCCAGCCCACAGAGGGCTGGGCCCTCCCACATCACTCAACAATCAAGAAATGCCCCACAGACAAGGCTACCACCCAATCTGACAGAGGAAGTTCCTCAACTGAGGTTCCTGCTTCTCAAGTGTGTCAAGTTGACAACTGAAGCCAACCATGACACCTGTCATGTAGGAGACCCTGGTTCCATGCTCTGCACCATAAATCAACTAGCCACAGTCAGGGGAGAGACGGTAAGCTCATGGCTAGATATCTTGTTGAGCTTTTCAAAAGGCATTTGATAATTTAAAGTAACAGTGGCCATAGAGTGGGCTTTCAACAGACACAGACATAACACACAAGGAGTTATAACATGGTGGAAGAAGACTAGGACAGTGTGCCTCCTCCATCTGACCTGGAACCCAAACCTACCTCCCTTCATCTCAATGTCTGGCTTCTTTCCTCAGATACCAGAGGGACAGTGTACAATGAAGTTTCTACACCCCACTCCAAATGGCAAAAGGTCTATTCTCTAATTTGACTGTGGAAGTAACTGTCACAATCTCTACAGCAATCAGGAGGAAAAGCTACAAAAGGAAAGCCAGGATAAAAGAAAAGCAGACAGGATAAAGGACATGATATTCATAAAATAGCATACAAGGGGCAAGGAAAGAAATCGGGGCAGAGAAGAACACAGAACGCTGGGCCTGAATCCAAACATCAGAAATGGCATGACATGTAAGTGACCTAGGCACATCATGGCAGAGACATGACACCCGAGGTCTAACAGAAATTGGCTCCAAATGAGAGCCTAGGAAGAATAAACACAGTTGATGGTCAGAATGGTTACTGTGACACAAAGCAAACTCAGAAACAAAGAAAGTTCCAGAGGGAAAGTTTCAAGAAGGCAACATATCCTGGATGTGTATGGACTAAACGTCCTAGTTCCAAGACACATGATGCAAACTCTGATGTTGAAAGGAGAATTAGACAAATCCACAGATACCCAGGGTACCCCAATACTTCTCTCAGAGATCCATAAAGCTGCTAGAAAATCAGGAGGATCAACATCCACAGAACGGGTCCACCAACTCTATCAAAGGAATATTTATTTGCAGGGCATTCTTGATACTTCCAGAATGCTTATTCTTTCAATGTATACATGGACCAAGAGAGATGATAGGCTACATTCTGACTCACAAAGCAAACTGTAACACTGTAGCATGCAGAAAACCATGCAAGCTATTCCTCTGATTATCAGATGATTAGACTAGAAATGAATTTTAAAAAGGCAACAGGAAAATCTCCAAGCATCTGGTCAGTAAAGCACCCACCCAGAGGACCCAGGTTCAATTCCCAGCACCCACATAGCACCTAACAACCTTTGGTTAAGATTAAAACAGCAAGGAATTTGAAAAATACATTGGACAGGATGAAAACAAAAACCACAAGTTTATGAGATACAGCTAAAGCAACTTGCAGAGGCCAACTTGTAGTATTAAATGCCTGTATTCAAAGAAAAACATCTTGCACTAACAATCTAAGGTTCTACCTTAAGACAGCTGAAGGGTGAAACTAGTCCAAACCAACGTGCAGGAAGATAAAGGTCGAAGATGGAATCAATGGAATTGATGAAAGGAAAACTGGGAAAACATCCATGAAATTGAAAAATGGTTCTCTGAAACAATCAATAATATTGATGCATGTCTAACAAGACTGATGGAGACCAGGGAGAGGACAAAGCAGACCCCAGAGGACAAAGTACGAATAGTTTCAAACAAACTCGCCATGTAGGTCAAATGGACCAATTTAGCAAAACTGTACAAACCACCAAAGCTTTGTATATTTTATCACAGCCACCCATAGGATATACATGGTCTCCCTCACATGTAAAAATCAATCAGCCAATCAACCAACCAACCAACAAATCAATCAATCAATCAATCAATCTAGTTGTGTTGTACAGGCTTGGCTCTAAAGATACTACAGTTTTTTTTAAACCTCATTTCCCAATAAATTGTTGTGGCCCTATTTATGCTCTTTGGTTAATTTAAATTTATCACTTTAGAGTTTTCTTACAGCTTAAAATAAAGTTGAGATGTTTATTTATTAAATTAAAATATTTTAATATTTAATTTTATTTTAATATTAATTTAACATTAATATTTTGATTTAATTTTAAAATTAAAATATTTTAATATTTTATGTGTTTAGTGTATTTCCTTCGTGCACATGTGTAAGTGCACCCATGTTATATAATGCCCACAGAGGTCAGAAGAGGGCATCTGATACTCTGAAACTGGAGTTATAGATGGTTGTTAGCTACCATGTGGGTGCTGGGAATTGAACCTGGGTCCTCTGTAAGAGCAGCCAGTACTCTTAACCACTGAGCCATCTCTCTAGCCCCTGTTTATTCATTCTTACATTTGAGCCCTTTCCCCCAAACACTGTAAAACAAACTGAATACCCAACACCCCGCCGCACAGGATGCCCACCTTGGTGGTAGCATCTTCCCTTATTAGACTCTTCAGGCTATCATCAACCACTTCCCAGCCGGAAACACGTGCTACACAGTTCCCGAGTTCCAGCCTCTTTCTAGGTGCCCTGATCAGAATTGGGTGACAGAAGTGCACAGAGAAAGCCCCTGCTCAGTACATGGTGGGTGGAGCCTGAAGGAGAGAGGAAGTCAACAGTCACCCACCAAATTCCAGATAGACAGCCAGATGACAGCACTGAGCCTGCAATCAGAATCAGCCCTGAGGAAGGGGGTCCTCCCTGGCAGGGATCCTAGATGCATCTGGGTAAGTGTCGGAGATGAAGACATGACAGCACCAACCTGGGCTTGCTCGTCTGGAATCTCAACAACTTGGAGGCCGAGGCAGGAAACCCCAAAGTTCACGGCCTTCCTGGACTACAGGGGCAGTACAAGGCTGCCTGGGCAGCTCTGTGAGGCCCTGTTTCTAAATGGAAAGTAAAAAGAGGGCCGGGGATGAACCCCAGGGGTAATGCTTACTGACAGAGGCTCGGTCCCTATTACTGGTCCCTGCTGTCCCCTAACTCCAAACTAAACCAAACCAAAACAAGACCAAATTAGGCTGTAGTGCGACCGAAAACTACAATAACCTACAATGACAGAGGTCGAGGCTGTGGTTTAAAAGCCTCTGAAGAAGGATTCTCCAGAGCCACGATGAAATCACTGCTGACTACCACACACTTAAAGAAGTAATAAAATAACGTAATATGAGCTTTCCCAGAGATCAGAAAAGATTTTCTTAGGTTCTGAATGAGACCAACACTATCTCAATAACAAAACCAGAAAAAGACAAACCAAAAAAAGCACTGATCCCTGAGCCTTGGTGATGGTGGGGTCAATACAGATGTCCAGTTTAAGGCTAAGTGCTCAAGAAAGAGGAAATGGAGAGAACACGAGTTGGAAGACGAGGAGGAGCGCTGTGACGTGTTGTCTTCTGGGCGTGACAGGGCTGTGACAATCATGAGCTCACCACAGTGGTCATTACTCTGCACATGACCAAGCCAGCCAATGTGCTGGCACAGACAAGGGAGAAGACCTTGGTTCCACTGTTGCTGAGGAGCTACTGTACCGGATAGCTGCTGGGGGAAGGAAACATCTCCTTTGAGGCTGTGGCCACTGGTGGGCTTCTGGTGCTCCAGTGGAGGCCACACACTCATGCATGGATGGCACAAACTGCATTTAGTGGGTTACTTTAAAAAGACATTTAGTGGAGTGGGGTGTGTTAGGGCATAAGGAGAGCTGGAGGAGGAAAGTGGGAACACAGATAGGATCACATTTCATTGTATATGTGCATGAAATTCTCAAAAACAAAAATTAAAAATGTACTGATTATAAACTGGATTATTCTCTGAAGAACATGGTACAAAATCCTCAATAAAGTACTGGCCGGTCAAACCTACCCATATACAGGCAGCACAAGACATCACAGGAGAGCAAGGCTGACTCACTGTCTAAAAATGAGCTATGGTATTCAAACCAGGATGATGTCAGGACAAGGACTGATGTGTGTACATACAGCCTTTGCTAAAGACCCTGGATGAAGTAGTAAGCACTCAGTGGAAAAGGACAGTCTTCAGCAACAAACTTTGGACCCAAATCGGATGATCATATGGTACATCCACCTCTGTGCCCTCTACAGCGCGATACCATCCATTGTTACAGTCTACCTCTACACCATCTATAGCTCTGTATCACCAATGGCTGTATATTTATCCATTTCTATCTCTGTATCTATTTATCTAGACACAGGCTTCAGACATTTTAGAAAAATTAACTTGAAATGAGCCATGGGCCACAGACCCAAATCTAAAAGGCACATCATAGAGGTTTCAGAAGATAACAGAGCAGGAGATATAGGCTATGGGTTTTGGAAAAGTCTTTAGAGATCTGATGCATGAAAGGAAAAGTTGGGTAAGCTGAACCTTATTAACATGAAAAACTTTTATACTACAGAAGCAACACAAAGATTCCCAAAAGCAAAGCCATAGACTGAGAGGAAATACTTGCCAGACACATATCCAACAAAGGGCTTGAATGTAAAATATACAAAGAAGTCTTAAAATTGAACAGCAAGAAGCCAACAACCCATGTTATAAAAGGGCCAGTCTGAACCAAGGCTGTACCCAAGACACATACAAACAACCAATAAGAAAATAGGAGATATCTGTAACTGTCATTATGTTGCACATTGAACAGTGACATACGAATCCACACTCATGAACTAGACTAAAATTGCCACTCTGGAGGCTGGCCTCCGAAGGCTGGAGCAGAGGGATGCTCCCGTGCAGATGTCTGGGCTGAACCAGCATGGTGCGTCTACTTTGGAAGAGAGTTTGGTGATTTCATTTCTTCGTTTGTTTTGTTTTGACACAGGGTCTCACTGTATGGGCCAGTGGCCTTGAACTCATGACCCTTCTCCCTGGGCCTTGGGGAAGCTAGGGTTACAGATGTGCGCTACTCCACCTGGCCAGTTTGGTGTTTGTTTTCAGAGTTAAACTGGACATTACCATGTGATCAGAAACTGGACTCCTATTTGTTCAACTGGTTTGAAAACTTCTGCACTCATAAAAACTTGCCTGTGAATATTCATGGAAGCTTTGTTCATATCAGCGCAAACTATAAGCAACTGAATTTCAACATTGCTCAAATGAGGTATCAAGCTGCAAAGGACACACAGGATTTTGAATGTAGACCTTCTTGTAGTGGAGGAAGCCCATGTGAGAAGGTAACACACACTGGGTGATTCTAATGGAGGGACAGTGGAGAAAAGTCAGCTTAGACCGGCAAGAAGGCGCAGTGAGTGGTGGAAGAGGAGAGGGCCGGGTAGACAGGGCACAAGGGAGCCTTTGGAAAATGCTTTTACTCACGATGGGAAAATTCTATGATTTGAATGTCAGATCTGACAGAAACATACAGCACAGGGAACTGAAGCAGGGAGACTGAGGGTCTGTCAGGAGAACAAGACAGACTAAGACATGAAGCCTCCTCACTGTGCGCGGTGGGCGTGTGCTGACCCTTCCAGAAGAGACAACGGAAAATAGTGAGGTGGGTAAGGCCCCAACAAGCCATATGCAAGCAGCCAGTAAACACTTAGCTCTAGTCCAGTAAGCACTTAGCTCTAGTCCTGTAAGCACTGTGCTCTGGTCCATGGCTCTGGACAGGTTTTTTTTTTAACTGGAGATCTTTTTTTGCCTCAGAGTATTTGATGTGATCCTGAGTTTACAGGTATATAAGATAGGTAAAAATCACAGTTATTGATGATAAATCATAAAAACATATTTCAGTACAATTCTTTGGTATACATATCATGTTACCATTTATTTATTTTTCATGTGTATGAGTATACTGCCTGCATGCATGTAAGTGGACCTGTGTTGTACAGTACCTGCAGAGGTCAGAACAGAGGGTCGGATCTCCTGGAACTGGAGTTATAGATGGTTGTTAGCTACCATGTGGGTGCTGGGAACTGAACCTGGGTCCTCTGTAAGAGCAGCCAGTGCTCCTAACCGCGAACCAGCATTTTACCTTTTATTAAAGGTAATGTTGAACCCCCCATTTTACCTTTTATTAAAGATGGAAGCAAGTTTGCCTGCTCATGAGATGATGTGCTTATTTACTTTTACATGGAGAGCTAAACCTAGGTTGAGTATTTGCTACTGATGGACACAGAGCACCCTCAATGCTTTTCAGAGTTGACTGATTCCCTGATTTCATAATTTCAATGCTGAAAATGTCACAAGTGTGTTTAAGGTCATTTAAAAAAATTTTTAGAACTCTTGTCCTAATTGCAAGTCAGAATTCATTGAATGATTCTGTTATGAAACTCAGGTCAGAGGCTCAAACAGCAATTAAAAAGTATTTTAGTTATTATTTTTTATTTTATATGTATGAGTGTATTGTGTGCATGTATGTAAGTGCACCTGTGCTGTGCAATGCACTTGGAGATCAGAAGAGAGCATTGGATCCCCTCGAAATGGAGTTACAGATGGTTTTTAAGTTGCCATGTGGGTGCTTGGAACTGAACCCAGGTCTTCTGCAAGAGCAGCCAGTACTCTCCACCCCCTCAAGCAGCATTTTAAACAATTTATCATTCTAACCCAGTGCAGCCCAGCCACACATTAACTCTATACTTACATACTGAGGCTTGATGGGGGGAAGCTGCAAGTCTGGTTTACTGTAATTAAACTATTATGCATCGCTAACAGCAGGAAACTTCACACCACAGCTCATTGTGCTACAGCCGCATCTGGCACAGGCACATGGATCCTTCTTGAACTGATCACGAGCCACACATCTATTCACTCATTTATTTGACCAGGGGTGTTTGAGACAGTGTCGTCAGTACTGTGTGGAGCGATGTCCTGTGCAGTGGGAAACGTGTATGTCATGTGTTCAGAGCAGGCTACAGTGAAGCTGTGGAGCTCAACATGGGCGAGCACTGCCAGAAATGCTCCTGAGTCATTGTGCAGTTGATTCTCAATTTTTTGTCGTTGTGCATCCAGCAACCTACTACTGCTGCCAATTTTTTGTGATACCTACATTCAAGTTAGGTGATATTATATGGAGGTCATGAATCGCTGTTTAAGAAGCTGGGTCCTAATTAGGGAAATGCAAATTAAAACCACTTTGTGATTCCACCTCACACCAGTCAGAATAGCTATCATTAAAAAAAAAAAAACCCACCCAAAACAAAAACAAAAAACAACTAATGCTGGCGAGGATGTGGCTACAGGGACACAGAATTTACTGTTTGCAGGGTGTAAACTGGTGCAGCCACGATGGAAATCAGTGCAGAGCTTTCCCAAAAACCTCAAAATCAAACTACCACATGACCTGGCTGTACCACCCTGGCTGCCCTCGAGCCCAGCCTCCTCTTCACTTGAGTGTCAGTGGCCCTCCCCTTCTGATCATGTGAGGCTCTTAGGCCCATAATCGGAGCTACTCTGACTTGGGGGTAGCACTGGCCGTTTAATAGCCAGAGGGCAGAGCTCAACAGCAGCATGATTATATCAAAGGGACAGAGAGGTAAACTGAGTCCCATGGTGGGAAAAGCAAGCAACAATTACACAGTATTGAGTTTTAACCCACCACAAAATGAACATTCATGGGCCCATACTGAATAAACAAGTGAGAGCACATACACGGGGTGTGAGGGGACCTAACTGCACTGTATCAGTGTGTCAGGCACAGAGGCTCCATCTGAAACAACAGAGTGTGGAAGGGAGGGGGAGAGTCACTTTACAGTGAAGAAACCTGACAAGTATTACCTCAGCCAGGTGGCCAAGGCCAAGAGCAGTGAGTCACGTTCTGTTTTTCTTCCCTAAAGTCTGAAACTATAAAATGAGAAAAGCACCCAACTCCAAGAAAGGGAACTTAACAGATAGTCTGTCAGTGTTCCTCAAAAGCATCTGGGTCTTCTAAAATAGGGAAATGTCTGATCTGGAAAACCCATGACAGATGAGGCCAGCCCACAGGGACCCAGCCCAGAAGTGTAGCATGCTTCCTAACATGGGGTCACAGGAGGAAGAACCATCAGGTGAGGACAAGACAATCAGAATCAAGTATGGACTTTCATGACAAAGAATAAACCTTGGCTCGTTCACTCACTTTTAAAAAATTTATGATCAGGACATTTATTCTTACATATAACTTCTTAAAGTAAAAAGTTACAAGTGACACAATCATTTATAAAACTTGGCAAGCAATGTGCTAATCTGTTTGGCAACACACCGAATCACATCTCAATCTCTGTGCCAGGATGTGGAAGCAGGGAAGGTACGTCACATCTTACGGTTTTCTATGCTGTGGTACACAGTGGAGTCCTACATTTTCTCCTGCTGTCTGCCAAACCACTCACGTCATTCACTACCCAGCTCACTGTATTCCAAATACTACACTGTGATGATCACAAGAACACTTTGAAAAGGACTAAATGTTCAACATTCATTTTGTTGCTGCTAGTAAACTGACTTAGAACTAATTTGTATAGAAGTTCAAGTTCAAAATCATTCATTTCTTGTAAAAAATATAACACATTAATGTAAGATGTCCATCACAAAGGCTACCCTAACAAATAGGAACAGCAAAACTGTCCATGGAGAACTGGGATATCAAGGTACACCACGCCAACTTTCCCTTTACTCGTGATTTTAAAACTGTTTTAAAATAGTCAATTAAAATTAATATCACCTACCAATATAAACATTACCTAATGAATGGAATTGATGGAATTAAAACAGAGCATTTATGAAAATGCATCATCCATCATGATGAAAATTCTAGGCAAATAGGAGTGGAAAGCAAAAATCCTCAAGATGACAAAGGTACCTGGGACCCTTATCAGAAACCACTAAACAAAGATGGACACAAAGAAACATGGCCGCTCTTACCCACCTTGTCAGTACGTCAGTGGAGAACCGGCCCACCTCAGTGAAAATAAGGGCCTCATTTCAGAGGGGAGAAATAAGACTGTCCACATTTAGAGACAAAAATGAGTATTTATAAGAAAATACCCAGGAATCTTCTGCTCCCTATCCAAGAGTCTTGTAATTAGTAGGCAAATTTATCAAGGACATTTGATACAAAGTCACAAAATAAGAGTCCATTTCTGGGTGTGACTGACAACTGTTTCAACTAAATTAAGGACTGAGATGAAAACTGAACAGAATCTGTTCAAAATTATGAGATGTTGATGAACAGATCAAAGAATGAGGAAGGGGGACCAGGTTCATAGATGACCATCCCAGCAGTTATTGATTTCAATTCCCCACAAATTGATCTAAAGATCTGATGTTATTTCAATAACAATCCCAGGAGGCTTCATGATAGATACAGGATTTTAGTTAATTCTAAAATTTATATGGAAAGATAAATTATCTAAAAAAGATCAACTATTTCACAAGAGACAGTAAAAGCTGGAGAAATCACATCGATAGGTTTCACGACTCACTACACCTTACGGTGATGGTGTTGGTAATTTTGATTGTCAGCTTGCTTGAATAGGAGTTGCGACTCTGGATGAGTCTGTGAGGCTGTTTCCAGAATTTCAACTGAGGAAGGAGGACCCGCTGTAAATGTGGGCGGCACCACCCATGGACTGGTCCCAGACCAAATAAGAAGGAGAAAGCAAGTGGAACGTCAGCACTCATCTCTCTGTTTCCCAGCTGCAGGTGCAATGTGAACAGCTGCTTCCCACTCCTGCTGCCATGTTAGAACAAGGCGATACTTCCCCACCATGATGCACTGCACCCTCGAACTGTGAGCCCAAATCCCCTTCCTTCTTTAAGTTGCTTTTGTCATAGCAATGAGGAAAACTGGTATCAAGAAGTGGACTGTTACTGTGCTAAACACATGTAGTTTGTAGGAGGAATGTGGGAGAACTAGGGACTCTGAGTTAGAAAAGCTCTAGAATATTGTGAGTGCTGCTGAGTGGGCCTCTCTCCTGAGAGCTGAGGAGTCCAGCACCCTGGAAATAATGTGGCTAGTGGAGGTCCAGCTCACGGTTTCAGAGGGGAGCAGGGACTTTATTGAGAACTGGGGACTGGCCACTTGTACCACACTCTGTCAAGAAGTCTGCATTCTGTTCATGTCCACTTATTTGGTGAAGCTGAATTAAAAAGTCATGAATTACACTGTTTAGTGGAGGAAACATGGACAGAACTTAGTATCAGGCTGTGGCGTGGTCACAGGTAAGTGTTCTTATTCTGATTCATAGTGGAAGAAAGAAGACAACCGTGCAGGTAAAGAAAGGAGGAGAACAAGGCGGGTGCCAAGGAAACAGCGGCAGTGGTTGGATTAGCTCATCACAGAGAAACCTCCCACTGCGTACTATGGCAACAGGAAGGTGCTCTGGGGGCAAAAGCTACCCACAGAAAGCACCAGCTTGTGGCTATACAAATTCACCAGAGAGAGGAGGGCCTGAGAACTGGACCCGGTTCCCTTCTCTGAAATGGCTGCCCAGAGAAGCGCTTTCTTAGGTTCTCAAAGGCACAGAGAGCCTACTGGGGACTGGCAAAGTTGTGAGGAATCCATCTCATATTATGACAGTCATGAGCTCACAGAAGCCAGGGGTACAATGTTTATGGATTAAAGTGTTTGGGTGTCAAGTTGACAAGGGATGGACTTGTGACTGCTGATTTAATTGTCAAAAACTGGATTCAGAATCACTGGGGGTACAAACTATGAGGGTGTTTCTCGAAGTGTCACTGAGGAGAGAAGACCTGCTTGAATCCCAGACTGACGTGTGGGGAACACAGGCAGTGAGCCCTTCCCTGGGGATGTGGTACCAGCTACCCTGTGCTTGCCAGGATCTCCCTCCCCATGTGTGCAGAGTGCCCTCCTCTGGAACACCCACAGCACTCACTGTGTCCCGAGACTGAGGAGCGAAGGGAAAAGCCAGAGCACCAGCATGGTCTCTGCTTCCTGACCGTGGACGTACTGGGACCAGCCACCTCACACTCTGGCTGCTAAGCAGAGGCTTTCTCAGTGCTATGTCTTCCCTGACTGCAGGACAGCATGTCTATATTTGAGCCAAAACACTCTTCCTTCTTTAAGTTCCTTTTGTCTTTTACTTTTTTCCCAGCAAAAGTAGAAGTAACTAATAGAGTAATCAAGTATTTGCAAAGAGATATCCAGACTGATAGAGACTTCTAAAAGAGACTCAAGTGTAGAAGAATGATGTTCTTTTGTTGTGCATAAGATGTGTATGCGTGTGTGTACAATACATGTTCATCTGTGTGAGACATGAGTGCATGTGATGGCACGTGTGCAGAGGTCAGGAGATGACCTTAGGTGTCAGTTTTCACCTTCCACCCTGTTTGAGACACAGCGCTCTGTTTTTCACTATTGTGCAGGTCAGGCTGACTGACCTGGGAGTGACCAGGGACTCTCCTGCCTCTGCCTCCCAATTTACCTTAGACATACTGGGATTAAATATGTACAACACTGCATCCAACTTTTACATGTGTTCTGGGGATTCAAACTTGGGTCCTCATGTTTGTGCAAGCACTTTACCTACCAAGGCATCACCCCAACCCCAGAAAAAAAATTTTTTTGACAAAGGTCTTCATTTCAATGGAAAAACAATATTATTTTCAAAAAATGGTTTTGGGAAAATTGGTTATCCATATTCAAAGAGTTCAACTATTTCATTAACTTTGATTAACTCTTGGTTAAAATACATAGATCTAAATGTAAAAGATTAAACTAAAAGGTTTAGAAGAATATTGACCTCATATCCACAGGTAAGTGTGGCTCTCACCACTCATCAAAGAAGCTTCTGTTTTGCAACAGATGGAGACTATTGCAGAGTTCCACAGCTCGTTACAGTGCAGGGAACAAATGACTGTGGGGCACCAAGTCCCACTGATACATCTACGATGCAACCGTACACCCAAGGCTCAGGGAGCACGGTGGAGGAAGGGACAGAAAGATGGAAGAGCCAGAGGCCCGGGACACCTGTGGTTAGACAGTGCCTTCTAGACATGACAGGGAAGCTGAAGTCTGCACCATAGGGAGTCTAACAAGACCGCACAATGACAACCCCAGCAGACGGGCCAGGATGGACGGGGACGTCAGGATGGATGGGGAGACGTCACAAGGTCCCACCTCTAGATGAAGAGGTGCCGGGATCAATGCCAGGATGGACGGGGAACGTCACAAGTTCCCATCTCTAGATGAAGAGGTGCCGGGATCAATGGCTGCTGAGAGAGGGAGGACCACCTTTATTCCAGGGGGGAGCTCCTGCCCTAAACACATGTACACACAAGTACTTCTAAATCAACTTAGTTAGACAAATAAATATGTATGTATGATGTATGTATAACAATAATAAAGAAGAGGTCATAGAATTGAGAGGGAGCGAGTGTGTGTATGTATATGTGTGTGTATGTATATATGTGTGAGTGTGTGTGTATATATGTGTGAGTGTGTGTGTATATGTGTGTGTGTGTGTGTGTGCGTGTGTTGGGGGATGTGGAGAAAGTTGGAGGGGAGATGGAGAAGAGGAAAGGATGTAAATATAGTACTGGTGAATGAAATTTCCCCAAACAAAAATATGCTTAAAATAAAATTAAAAGCAAATAGGAAGCCAGAAAAGCTTAGAAGAAAATTCATGATAAATCTTCATGACTTAGGGTCAGGCAAGCAGTTTTTAGACATGTTACCAAAAGCACAATCCACTAGAAAACTAGACTTCATTAAAGAAGGAAACAAAAAGTTCTACAAAAGCTGGTGTCAAGAGAATAAAAGGCGAGTTACAAACTGGGAGAAAATACTTGGAAATCATATATCTAACAAAGGAGTTGTATCCAGAATAGATGAAGAACTCTACAAATAACATCAAGATAACAAATCACCTAATTAAAAGCAGTCAAAACACTTAACCCTTTTCCAGAGATACACGTATTGGTCAAGATGTTCACAAAAGATGTTTATCCAAACTCGACATTGGGGAACTGTAAATTTAAATCATGGTAAGATAGCATTACTTATCTCCTGGAGTGCTTACAACAAAGAACAAATAGAGACTAGGGAGATGGCTTAGTCATTAAGAGTACTTGCTACTCATGCAGAGGACCTGGGTTCAGTTCCCAGAACCCACAGGATGGCTCACACATCCACAGCTCCAGTTCTAGGGGATCCAACACCTTCTTCTGACCTCCAGGGGTACTGCACAACATGGGTGCATTTACATACATGCAAGCAATACACTCACACATAAACATGAGAAAATATTAAAAAAAGGGGAATAGCACTCAAGGAATGACAACCAAGGTTTTCCTCTGACCTCCACACACATACATGTACATACACCTGCACATACATGAACATGCATATAATGACCAGCACCAGCAAAAACAAAATAGGTGAACTGAGGTATATTCATACCATGGAGTACTACTCAACAGTTAAAATGGATAGTCACAGACACATGCCACAGCTTTGATAACCCTCAAAGGCATAAAGCTGAGTCATAAGAGCCAGGCTCACAGGTTAGTCACTGTGACTTCACTGACATGAGTGTGCAAGACACAAAACCGTAGTACTGGTAACAGGCAGAAAACTGCTGAGCATGAGGGGGTTCTGGTAACAGACCCCTCTGAACAAAATGACCCGTGGTGGTCACAGCAACTTGGGCATGTATTAGAAGCCACATGTCTGCACACTGCAAAAGCCAACTTCCCTGTGTTAATTAAAAAAGCAAATTTTAGAGAACGATGAAAGGAAATACATTTTCCAGTTACCTTTCCTCTAATCAAAGGGAGTTTTCTTCCCCAAGTTCAAGACACGAGGGAACAGTACTTCCATTTAAAGCAGAATCTAGGTCACATTTTCTGCAGATCTCTCTAAGTCCCGTCTTCAAGGCCCTCACATAACACTGTCACCAAGGAGGGCTGTCTGGCAGTATAAGCTCACAGGATCAAGTATCAGCTACATAGGCCTTTATCTCAGAAGTCAGCACTGAGGGACCCAGAGCAGGCACTGATGGATGGGGGAGGGGAGGGGCGTGAGGCAGGGAGCACTGGATGCGTGATGTGGCCTTCTGCAGGAATAGCCCTGACTGGGGGTTGACCACCTGCCATCTTTCAGCCTGGTCAGGAAGAAGCTGATGTGTCTCTTGCTCATGGTTGAGGACATGGCCCATTAGGAACATGTAGTGTGTAGGCCGTCTGCCATCCTGACATGTGCACACAGGCAATGAGCCCTCCTCTGAGGATGTGGTGCAAGCTACCCTATGCTTGCCTGGATCTCCCTCCCCATGTCTGCAGAGCATCTTCCTCGGGAACACCCACAGCACCTCCTGTGTCCCAGACAGACAAGCTCTCTTCTGATGCTGCCAGGGGATTCCTTGGAGATTTCTAAAGCTGCTCCCTCAGCCCAGGAGCAGGAGCTCATGGGTGGGCACTCCACTCACTTCCTAGGAGGCTGGGTTCCCTCTGACGGCCAGAGCAGGCCACATGAGCACAGCACACACTATTTACAGGCATGTGACACGTGGCTGAGAGATGCGCAGATGGTTAAGGGCGAATCCCTATGCTTATTCTGAAATGTCAGATGTGACTCTGTTGTCCTACAACACATAGGGAAAAGAAGCCAGCACAAATATGTTCTCATCCAGCCCTGGTCCTCCCAAGTCAGACCAAATGTGTGGCAGACAGAAACTTGAGAATGTCACACTGGGGGATCTGGTAACATAACCACAGTACAGGACAGGACAACATGAGACACGGAGAAATACAAATCTCCCGGAGTCACAGCTGGGTCAAGAGGGTGGAAATATGCCACACATCCCTGCCCTTCCAGTGTGTTGAGGTGTCTAGAAGCCTAGCCTATCACCGCAGGTTAGAGGCAGGAGCGAGTCTGAGAAACCAGCTGTCCTCTGACATCAAAGTAGAAAATGACACTTTCAGGAGATTTGCAGTGGACGACAATGTTGCTTTTTTCAAGCAATGTTTGCCATGGAAAATGGTTTTCATATAAAGCTATTATGTACAGTGACTAGTATAGCATTGATTACAACTTTTAAATAAAGCCTTAGGTTTGATTTTCAACATGGTAAATATACATAGATGAACCCTCATGTTCAAAAGCCTTTTGGGCTTTAGAAGAATTCATGGTCTCAAGGGTTTAGGGTTGGCCCTTCTGGGCTGGCCAGGCTGTGCAGGCCCTGAAGTTCTCAGCCCAGAGATGGGGACCAGCTTGCTCTGTGCGATACAATGCTCTCTGACCAGCTCTGTCTGGTCCTGGCGCCCCAGACACAATCTCTGTGCTCATCTCACAGACGGATTACACCATTAGCCCTCAGAAATGAACCTTCTGCCTCATGGCGGAGCCGGGAGCCAGCTGGGGGCTTCACAGTCCCAGGAGATGCGGTCGGACATCCTCAAAGCTCAGCTGGGGTGTGTGTGCACTGGCTTTTCCAACACTTCCAACCCCAAACATACTTAACAAAAGAATTATGCCTAAGACTTTAAGCACAAACTTCAGGAAGCCTACAGAGAAATGATTAAACTGTGACTGTCCGGGTGTGAACGTGAATAATTATACGTTAACACTCTCCACCATTCAAATAATTGTCATTCAGCTCAGTGGCTGAAGGACTGGCTTTTGAACAGGGGTTAATGGCATCGGAACAATAGCAGAAATACAGAAAAACACAGCGTGTAAAAAAGCCTGAGAGGGCAGGAGGACAAGGAAGAGGGTTGGTGGTAGAGAAAGACCTAAGGTCACTACTGTATTACTGAGGTTAATCGTGAAAAGAAAGAAAATCAAACCCAGTCTGAGGTTTCTTGCTGTAATGCCACTTGACGTCCTGGCCCCACACAAGCCTCTCTGGATTTGGCTGCATGGGGGATCACATGCCTTTTTTCCCTCCCTCAGAGTCCCATAGGCTCCGCAGACTGAGGATGCTCTGAGCCCTGAGCTGGCCACTCGGGGAAGAACAAACTTGCCTTATGTCTACACACAGGGGCAATGTCCTTGCTACACTGTAATCAAACAACACATGATAGGACATCAGATCTGGACCACATTATCAACATCTCCTGCCTCTGACATCCGCAGTTTCCCCACAGCCCATGACAGTAAGGCTGCCATCAAACCACACCTTCCTTTTGTGGCTTTTAGTGTGCCCCAGAGATTGACACTGGGTAGCAAGTCAATTTCAGACCCATGCCATTTCATGACAGATGACTGAATTTAAAAACATACTTCTGAAGCCGAGCACGAAGCAGGAGGCTGAGGCAGGAGGTTCTGGAAAAGGAAGCTGGCCAGCGCTACATGGTAAGACTGTCTCAAACAAACCAACTGAAACACTAAACAAAACCAAACCATAGCAATATGACAAAACAAAACACAGTCCCCTGCTTCCCGCCCCCACCCCCCCATCTCAAGCAGCCCATCAACAATCTTCCCCAGCCCTCACTCTTGCTCTTCTAAGAGAGGAAAGTGCCAATGCCCCAATGCCATGGGTGGATATTTTCTGTTTTTCCCTCAAGTCTCTGAAGAAGTTCCTTCCCAAACCGGGACCGTGTCTGACCTGCCCTCCTGGTCCCACACACAGACACCTCACAGTCAACGTCACCCAACTTAATTTCTGGGAACACTGACAACCCCAGAGTGTCAGCAGTGGCCCTGAGGTGTGCTGAATAATTTTCCATTGATAATCATGCCGCCGTCGCCATTAGCTAACTTTTGAAGACCAACCCAACGGAAAGGAGCCGAGCCCTTAATTTCTTAATGAATTATTCTCCACCACAGGACGGGGATTATGCCACAGAGCAGGCATATCATTACTGACAGAGCTGTCAGAAGGACAGGCGAAAGGAAAACTGGCAAGCTTTAATTTCTCTGCAGAGAAATGAGGGGCTCTTTGGGGATTAATCTCAGTACCAACACTGAGCCTCCGCCTCGGGGCAGCTGAGGAATTCAAAAGAAGTTGCGACTGAATTCTGAGCGATGGAAGCGAGCTCAAATGGGGCAGCTGACTTTGGATTCTCACCTATTCAAATGAGAAAGAGGCTGTGCAGGTAAGAATGGAGAGGAACGTGCAGATGGCAGGGGACAGGGAATGCGGAGGACAGGCTAGGAGGCTGCACTGCCCTGGAGAGCCCATCGTGCAGGTACACCGTGACCCGCTTCAGGACCCTCCACATCCTCACAGGGAGGGGTGCACAGGCTGCATGGATGGGTGTCACCCTACTCCCTTAGCTTTTTCGTTAGGTATCAAATTGTTTCCCCAAAGCTGTTCTTGTCTCAGGGAGGAGAGAGTAGCTGGACTTTCTCTGGAGGCTGAGGGTGGTGCCCTCTACTGTGCAGGGTCTTGTGGCCGTAGGGACTGTCCCATTGCTTCTGTTGTAGAAAAATGGCCTCTCCCCCGCAGAGGCAAGAGGGAACATGGCAGACTCTCCTTGACAAGGCTCTCTTCTTTCAATGTAGGGGGAAAGAACTGGTGTGCAGTGCTTGGATGTCGTAATGTACTAATTCGCTTCTCATGAATTCAATAAATATCCACAAAGCAGCCTCTATGTGCTGACCTTTGTACATGTTCTTCAGAGCTTGGGAGGAGGGTGTTAGTGCTTGGGGCTTCTCACAGCTCAATGAGCCGAGACCAGGGACATGCAGGGCAGAGATGCTGGGTGGGACGCATGGCCGGGGAAGCTTTACTAAGCAGGTGGCCTGGGAGCTGGGATTTGCAGATGGTGGTGGTGGGAGTGGAGCAAAGGGTTCCTTAGGAGGCCGGGACTCCGGGTGAGGGAAGCAGGCACCGTCTGAAGGAGTACAGGTCCTGCGCTTTACTTAGAGGCTAAAGGACTGGGGGGAGGGGTCCTCCCATGGTGACTGCCACCAGGGAAACCTATGAGAAAAGCCTAGCACAGTGAGGGCTGTGGCCTGGTCTCATCAACCCTGTTCACACTACAGTGGGACAGACGGGCCACTGGCCTCACTTATTCCCCATGCCACCACAGGACCACCTCTGGATGCTCTACTTGGGCCAGCATCCCTGAAAGGCCTCCTTTAGCCTCTTTCCTCTCATTTCTGTGGGTCCTCCCACTGTTCCATGACCCTGCCTACCTTGTATCCTGTTTATTTATCCCATATCTTTATCTCAGGTGACCACTGGATTACTGCTTGCTACAGTGTGGATCTGCAGGGTCCCAAGGGCTCCTGCATGAAGGCTTGGTTCCCTAGTCTGTGGCGATATAGGGAGCAGACAGGACCATTAAAGCGCAGGGCTTAGCAGGTGGCAGCTAGGTCACTGGGTGTATGCTGAAAGGGGACAGTGGGGCACTGTTCCTTCTCCTGCTGCCCTCTTTCGCCACTGGCCTCCTCTCCCACACTCTTCTGCCAGATCTGCTGTGCTACCAAAGCCCACGGCCTCAGGGCCCAGTCAATACGGACTGAAATCTTTGAGGTCGTGAACGCTTTGTCACCTGCGCTAGCTCCAGCACCAGCAGCAGTGACGGAAGCCGACACACACCAGCTCCACACGGTACCTGGCCCAGCCCTCCCATGTTAAAAGTCCAAGCCTGGAGCAGGTAGCAAAGCGAACACATGTGTGTCCACAGACTGGTTCTCTGTGGAGAAGGGAGTTTCAATGTAAGAAATGCTCTTGGTAAGAAGGTGAACTTGGGGCCCAGCTGGAGGGATGTTGTGACTCTGAAGCCACAGCGAAGTCATGTGGATGGTGAACAAAAGCCTAGGTCCTTTGACTCCAGCAATACGTGCCATATGACTGCAGTGTTGGCTTGGGTGCTCCCACCATGCCCTCACCAGAAGGGCACAGAGTAGAGCTAGAAGGACATGTCAGATGTGAGGGGGGCAGGCCAGCCAATGTGAGCATCTGAACCAGGAAAACGTGGCTGGCCCCAGGAACCCACAGATGATAGAGAAGTAGGCAGGTGGCACATGACAGTCTCAAAAGGTCCAGGGCTGTGCCCGAGGAAAAGGCATGTCTACCCTCACCCCAGAACAGGAGGTATTGAGTACAAAGACTTTTGAAGACCAGGAATAAGGTGAATCTAACAGTCAGATTAAAGGATCACTGCATGATTCAACAGTCAGATTAAGGGATCTCTGTGTGACCCAACAGTCAGACTAAGGGATCACTGCATGATTCAACAGTCAGACTAGGGGATCACTGCATGATTCAACAGTCAGACTAGGGGATCTCCATGCACTACAACAACAGGCAGGGGAAATACCACCAAAAAAAAGTTGTCATCTGCAAATTACCTTAGTTGTTCAACCCACAGTTACTAACACTGAACCTCTGAAGTGATGGAAAGTGTAGACTCTGTGAGTTCTCTGCCAGGGGAAGAGGCCACAACAGGGACTGTCAGGAGGCCAGTGCATGGACACAGCCCCCTCACTCAGTGCTCTGGCAAGCAGAGGCTTCCTCTTCTTCCCGAGACCAGCCATGGACTCAACATTTCCTAGGTGCCCTGGGTACTTCACCTGCACACGGCTCCATGGAACCCTAACCTCGCTGACTCTTGCTCAAATTTCTCTCTGCACGTGGAGCCACAGGTGCCCTGCTGCAGGGCAGGAGACCTACATGATACAGACTCCTGTCCCACCTGCAAGTGCCCTGGGCTCTGCCTCTCTGTTCTGGTGTCCCCACAACTCTGTCACCTTCTGTATAGTCCACACCACCGACAGCCATTCCACCTGGCAACCACACGTCAATGGTCCTCATGCCCAGCTCACCTTGCTCATTACACGTGGGACGCGCTCACCAAGGCCCTCGCAGCCTGTTTTACTCAATTGCTTGATGGCGGAGGTTCTGTTTGTGACATTTCTAGAAGAAATCATACTTTCCTGGACAGCTGCACCTGCTCGGCCCTCTGCCTGCTCTTTCTTCCCACATTTTCATGTGGCCCGTGCTTTCATGTCTTTCTCTTCTTGGCCTATCTGTCATCTCCTCAGGGCGCTGGTCCTAAGAGACAGCCGGCCATCCCACCAGGCACCTGCTTGCTTTGCTTGAGGGCCCTTGGTGCTACTGGGTGGCGTTCATTACCTGTTTATGTGTTGGTTGCCTGTTATCTCTAGGCAACCTGCTTGGTCTGCCTTCTTTCCTGTGCATGTGACACATGTCACAGAGGGTCCTGAGACACATCTCTTTGACAAGTGACTTGGCACATGGGCTTTCGCTGATGTCAAACTTCCTTTCTGACACCCACTTCTTCAGGAGTTCAGGGCAGGAGCAGAGGTGCGCCATGTAGAGAGCCAACACAGCTGTGTCCGTACCGGCACCCGGCTTTGCTTTCCAGGGACAGCGCTCACTTCAAACATACAGAAGAACTGTTTTCACAATGAACACACACACGCCTACCACCCAGGTGGTCCAGCCCCCACCTGTGTCCCCTACAGAGCCATCCCTCCCCTTCTCTAGCCAGCTTAAATCTTTACTGCATTCCAACATGAAGTGAATACATCAGTTACTCTCAAACACATTAGCTTCTATGTCATTAAGAGTTCAGTGTCAATTTGGTTCTTTCTCTGCTGAGGAAGGATTTATATACAAGGAAGCACCTATCTTCAGCATGCTCCTGATGAGTTTTGACAAATACGCATACCTGTGTAACCCATGCTGTTGAGACTCATGCTGGAACATTCCCTCATGCCTCCTTCACGGGTAGTCACAACCCCACAGGCAGTTATGCCTCTTTCTCTTTTTTCCATCCCAGATCAGCTTTTGCTAATTGTAGAACTTCATTCAGTAAGCTGTATGCCTGGCTCCTCTGCACAGCACGCTCCTGATACTCACCTGTGTGGCTGCCACTCAGGCCTTCCTATCATGGAGCATACAGACAGCCACTAGCTTCCTCTGGGAGCACTTCTGTTAATCCACATCTTCTCACCAGTGGTGACTGGACCCTCCCAAGTGTTGACAATTACAAGGGCAGTTACTGTGAACAGCCTTCACACACTTCCTATGAGTGGAGACATTGGGTAACGTGGTCTGGGAGCATACTTTATCCCAAAGACAATCTACCACTTATACCCATCGCCCTGCATAATGGGGGGCACTCTGTATTCTCGCAGGTATTTGGTATTGCACCCCTTGTTTGCCTTAGTCATTGTGCATAGGTAGATATCTCTCATAGAAGCTTTAATTTGATTTCACTGAAGATGCTCAATACTTCTTGTGCTTACAGGTAGAGTCATACACACTATTCTGCAAAGACCGTGTCCTTTGCTTACATATTTATGGGGTGGACTTTGAATTGTAGGATCTCAGGAATCTTCTTGTCTCCTGCCTATAGGCTCTTTGATAGATGCCTTGCAAAAGGTCCTCTCTCTGAGTGCTCACCTACTCAGCTCCTTAAGGTTGCTTTGACTTGTAATAAAACTTCCTTCTTAGCTTTGTCTTTGTCTTCTGGGTTATAAGAAATGTCGAACTAGCTAAACCATGGGAATAGTCACTTTTCTAGCCAGTTTCAGATTTATGTTTAAATATATGCTTAAACATGTCTTTGTAAAGGAGGGAGGTAGGAGTCAGGCTAAGTATTTTTGAAGATGGTCATTCAGTTCCTAAACCACCATTTGTTGAGAAGACTCTATTTTTTTTCGCCTGGACTCTATTGAGGATACGATGACTATGTGTATCTGTATGTGCATGAGTGCCTGCAGAGTCCAGAAGAGGCCACTGGATTCCACATTATATCCCCTATTATAGCAGTTGTGAGCAGCCCAACATGAGTGCTGGGACTTGAACTCAGGTCCTCTGGAAGAGCAGTATATGCTCTTAACTGCTGAGCCATCTGTCCAGCCCCACAGCTCTCTGCCTTAAGTTTGGATTCCTATCAGTGTCTTGGGTATCACAGATTTGAAGAAAGTTTTAAAGTTAGGTTCTTTTTCCTATTTTTTCATTTATAATTTCATCTATACAAATATATTCCTTGAGGTTGTGGAGGAAGGGGAATAGTTGTCTTCATTTTTATTTTTCAAGATTGTTTTAAATATTCTGGTCTCTTCCCAAACAGTATCAGTGTCAACTGAGTACCTAAAACCTATGCTGACTTGAGCAACAGGAGCAGAGTATGAGGACTGAGCTCTTTGCAGTACTGGCTGCATAAAGGACAAGGTGCATTTCTTTCTTTCCTTAGCTTTGTTTATATTGCTCTGTGGAGAAGTGTTCCATATATTTCATTAATGCTAGTGTTATACACGTACACTGGACACCATTATAATGTAATTATTTTAAATTTATTAGCTTTCATCATATAACACAGCTTCTTGTACACTCAACTTTATTAAATTCACTTATTAAATATTTAAAAAATTCCTGGAGGTATTCTATGTAAAGAATCATATAATCTAATAATAAAGGCAGTTGCATTTAAATACTTCTGTCACATACTCCTTTTTTTCTTTCAGTTTTATATACTGCTATTTCTATAATTGTTTGTATGTGTACATGTTTATGTGTGTGCAACTGTGTGTGCAAGTATGTATACACACATGCATCAATGTATTGAGGCCAGAGGTCTTCTTCACTCTCTACCTTATCCTTTGAGATGGGAGGGGAGTCTCTAAGTGAAACTCGAGTGTGTTGATTGGCTAGACTGATGCAGAGATCCTCCTGTCTCTGCCCTCCCCTGTTCTCAGATTACAACGTGCACTACAATAGCTGGCTTTATTTTTGAGATGGTCTCCCTGAAGCCTAGTATTCCCAACTGACCTAGAACTTACTATGCAGATCAGGCTGGCTTCAACCTCACAGAGATTTGCCTGCCTCTGCCTCCTGAGTGCTGGGATTAAAGGCTGCACCACCACACCCAGCCACCAACAACAGGCTTTTGCATCTGAGAGATGGATGTCATGTCCTCATGCTTGGCAAGCAACTGACCAACCAAGCCTGTCTTCAGTTTTTATTTCTTTTAAAGTGCCTGTGACTTACAGAAAATATTTAGTAGCATCTGCCTTTACTTTTTAAAACTGGTCTGTTCATCTGTGACTTTTTATTCGACTCTTAAGAACATTTACACTTAGTGTAATTATTGGTGTGGCTGGATCAGTCTTCCAGCTCATTATTTCTATCTATTCTTTGTCCCTCTAGTCCTCTACATTCTTTTGGAATGTTTTAAAAATAAACATTTCATTTTGAACTACACATCTCTGTTTATAGTGGTTGAAGATTTTTAATATGCATGATTTATTACCACCTATCCTCAAACAACATTCGACTCACTCTCAAAAATGTAAGAGACAATGTATTCCATTCCCCAAGTCCTGTCTTTTGTGTTACTGTTGTCACACATTTTGCTTCCACATATATAACAAAGGCCCAAGTAGGGAGTAACACAAAATAAATTTTACTATGAGTAGTTGATTATTTTAAAAATAACACCATGAGAGTAGCCATGGCCCCTGTCCACATATTTTCTGGGTCGCACTCTGTTCAGTGTGTGGGAGTGCACAACGCTCAGCTCTCCAGTGGAGCCTTGCTGGGCTTCCATCCACACTTCAACGGTGTTCAGCAGTAGGCTCAAGGGGACAGCAGACTCCTGGAGCTCTCTCTATTTCTGTCCAGTTCCCCTTCTCTAGTCTTCTCCCTACAGATCCCAGTCATTTGGGACACCAGACACAGAACTAGAATGTCTTTCAAGAGAAAACCCAAGAAGAACTCACATGTCTACTAACAGCAGACAGTGAAAATGGTGGAAAGTTATGACACAGGTCCTGCAGCAGAGCTTGACAAGTGTGTGGTCTCTGCAGGACTCAAAGACATCTGCTCTCAAGAGCAAGTCACAGGAAAACACTGATGCTGTATGCATTTGAAAGGCAGAGGGCTGGAAAGAGGTGGGATGGTGCAGGGCGGGGCGGGGCTGGACTTCAGGAGCTGGCTGGTGCAGGAGTGGCCTGTCCCTAATTATTTACCCTGCTCACACCCACCCATTGAGAATATTCTATGGTAAAATAACAAGAGCCTCAACCTGCCTTCTGCTCGGGAACTGCTTAGCGGAACTCCCCGCATGCCGCTCCAGATGAGGTATCTCCAGGTAGAAACGACTCAGCAGGCTCATCACATGACCTCCCTGCTCCATGTTCAGAACAGCAGGGTGCAGAGGAGACACCCACACACTTGACATCCATACTCTGAGGGCAGGAGGCCCAGTGTGTGCTCACTCTCTGGGGAACACAGGAGGGGACATTAAGGAGTATTCTTGAGAGGGATGGCACTTTGCACTATACATGATCATAGTCATAGCGCCTGGCCTGAATCAGACACTGGACCGGGTGCTCATCGGGGCTGGAGACCCTTCTGTCTGGACTCCAGAAACACTGGCAGTGGGCAGACCCCTGGGTCATACAGCATCTGCCAGCACCATGGGTGAGTGAGGCAACATTTATCTGAGTACTGGGTATCTTTCATCTCTGTCTCCCAAATTCACTCTGTACACACCCTGATGCCTAGTCCCAGCTCCTCCATGCTAATCAGTCGCCTGTCCAACTTTCTCATCCTGGAGTCCAGAAGTCCTTTCAAGGAGCCATTTAAATCTTAAGTAATTATTTGTGTGTGTGTGTGTGTGTGTGTGTGTGTGTGTGCACATAAATGCACGCTTGTGGAATTCAGAGGACAACTCCCTCATCCCATCACATGGGTCCCAGGGATTGAACTCAGGTCATCAGGCTTGGCAGCAAGTACCTTTTCCCACTAAACCATCTAGCAAGCCCTTCAAGCAACCATTTACCATGGTCTAGGACTTCAAAGTCAGTAGGGAGAAGAAGAGACATGGTGAGGAATGTTCTTTTTAAAATAAAAACCATTATCGGCCCCATTGTTTATTCACATGAGAGATACTACAAACTAAAATGCTCTTTGGTCAGCTGTGGGTTTGTGACAGCCAATGACGCACAGCGGGCACATGAAGGACCTTAGGAAAGGTCAAACCTTGTTTGGAGAGAGGTGGTGAAAGTCACATGGCTGTTAGGCTCTAATCAGACCTGGCTAGAATCCTTGTTCAAATAAGAGATAGGAAGTCAGACAGACACCAGTCATGAGAAAAGATCTTGTGGACACAGCAAAAAAGCTGTGCGGGGTCTGCCACTCGAGAGCTGAGGCCTCAGAAGAAACAGGCCCCAGACACCTTCATCTCGACTCTAGTCTTCACAGCCAGAAGGAAACTGCTGTTAAACCACCCAGCCTGCAGCACTTTGTTATAGCCTACCAGAGAGACAAAGAGTGAGAATACTTTCCCAGGTTGTCAAGTGGCTGGGTACAGTGCGGGTGCTGCTACCCACACTACACAAGGGAGCCACACCGACAGGTCCCAGGTGGAGATGGTGTGCTGAGCTCCCAGACACCCTGAGCAGATACCTGCCAGCAAAGGTCAGAGGAAGGGAACGAAGCTCCAGGAGCTTCGTCTTCTCAAGAGCCAGGTTGTATCTATGGGGACGTAAGGAGAAGAGTAACAGAGCCACAGTGGTCCAGAGAGCTGTGTGAAGAACTGCCCATAACAGATGTATGAACATTTCTTTGGACAACAGATGTCTGCTCACTCTGGGTAGGGCACCAACAACAGACGAATGGGATGATTCCACTCAAGTCGAGCCTGGTGAACAATGTTAATTAGGGTTACTGACATGAGCAGTTTGTGGACAACACCGAAGAAAATGCTTCTTTTGGTCTCTCTCTGTGTCTCTCTCAGCTTCTATATCCTTCTGAAAGTGTGGGGCCCTATGAATCCCTCCCCCCATGCAACCATTAGAAATCCATAGGGCAGAGTGGAGCCTCATGAGCCTCTTCCCACCCCACGACGGAACATTAATAGACCCAGTCTTGTGCAGGTTTCCTAATGAGCGATCAAGATGGCAACAGCCACCTCATATCTGGAGGACCGTTTTACAACAGGGCAGCAGGCTCCCCTCCCTGAGCTGGCCAGTGTCTTTCTGGAACTCCCTCTGCCTTGGTTTCAACACCATGAAACAGGCTGTAGTGTAAGAGGTTGCACCATGAGCAGGAGCCACAGAGCACCAAGTACAGCTGCCTTCTGCACTGCCCCATAGGTCAAAGCCAAAAAGCTCAGAAGACTCTAAGGAGCCAGAGCCATGCAACTCTGGTCATGTAAATCTCACATGCTTTGCAGAAGCCACAAGTCTTGGCCTTGAGGCAGATGTGTCACCCCAGAAGACAAACCCAAGTCAAGTGGCCCTGAGTGGGGGTCATGTGCATGTGTGGTCAGCCTGGTAAGTGGCCCTGAGTGGGGGTCATGTGCATGTGTGGTCAGCCTGGTCAGCCAGCTAACACAGAGTCTGTGCATCTCTCTCACTGCACCAGGTTTGCAGGGAAGCCTCCTGAGGTGGAGTGCCAGAGAGGTCTGCTATCTTTTCTTGGCCAGCCTCAGGCCAGAGCCAGGCTGGAGTTGGGCGCAGCATCTGCCTTAACCCTGGTGAAACCAGCTCTTTAATACAAATTGGGCCATTAATAATATTTAAATGCATTAGCTTTAACACAAACACACACCACCACCAATGCAATGTTAAAAACAAATCCTGCTTTCTAGAGAGAGAGACAGGTACCATGGCCTCTCACTGTCCCTGGTCAGGTGGGCCAGGTGTTCAGTACTGAGACGGATGGCCAGCCAGGCAGGGATCTATGACGCAGGCTGGGGCACACATCAAAAGGTGTTAATGGTTTCAATATTTATCTGCTGCAGGGAAGCACTCTAAAAATAAGACTGGAAAAAAATTCTGCTAATGGCTGTGTCTCTGCCATTAAAATGAAAAGCTTAATGCATCTTATAATCAGAGGACAATTTGCAAATCATTAAGAGAAATGTAAAATTCCATTAAAATACAAATCAAGAGATTCTCCCTGGACTAATAATCTTTTTGATATTATTTTGCATTTCACCATTTCTGTTCCAATACCCCACAAATGATCAGCTCCTGAGCACGCTATTTACCACAGCCTACTTCTTTAACGAGAGATGGAGGGAAGAGGAATCTGCTATTCAGAGCAGGTACTAATGAAGAATTCCATATATTCTGAAATTTAATTAAAACCCCAAAGATTTCAAATTAGATGCAATTTGAAATGCCTGGGGCAGAAATACATGCACTTGCGTGGCGAGGGTATCACACTGAAAGTTGATACCGTAATTGGTCTTGATGTATTTTTGTGTTGCTGGGCTGAAGCACAGAACTCATAACCATATAAAAATTCTCTGTAGATTACCTGCTCATTGAAAATGCCATCACTCAGGTAGGCCTCTACTAAATTACCATGCTACTAAAATGCACAAAGTGATTCGCAGAGTACTGTGGCACAGCTGGCCGACGCTGCCAGTGAGTTATGCAAGCGTCAACGCCGCCTTTTTTCTTAGTAAAATATGCTCAGCTGAATATTAAAATATAATTGGCATTCAACCTAAGTAGCTTAAACCATTTTGTTATCTTCTTTTAAACCGATTTGGCTCCTCCACGGCTATTTTCAAGGATGCGACTCACAAACTAATGATACCATCACGTTCAGCTAGATTTGCACCGTTTTACATTTGTCATAAATAGGTATCGTTTCTGCAGCCTGCCAGTGCTGGCCTTTAATATTAGCTGCTCTTGAACATCAAAGGTCCAATTCTTGGGGAAGAAAGGGGGATATGCCATTTATGTTCCTTCTTGCATATTTTATTCTGAGAAGAGGAAAGAGATGTGAATCTTCTATGAAAAGTGTGTCCTGGCTGCAGTGAACCTTTCTGTCATGCCAGCTCGGTTGCTAGGTCTTCCCAAAGCCATTTAAGTAAGGACAGTCTCGCTGTTCCGGGGTCTGGGGTGGAGACAGAGCAGCTCATCCCAAGAAGGAAGGAGGATTTGGGATTTACAGTAAAAGAAAGTCAGACGAGGTGCACGTGTGGATGTGCACCCGGGTACAGGTGGCTCTCTTTCCTCAATAGACATTTGTTCCCTCATTAACCGTGGTAGTCAAGAAAAAGTAGTTGCCATAGTAACAGACACACTGCTCACACTGGCCAAGGGGCAGGGCTCACCTGAGAGGAGACTTTCTAAGCACTGTCAAGCTGCCTTAAACCCCTCACAATGGCCTGGCAATTGAAGGAAGGGTTTACAGGCATTTGAAGAAAAGGTCCTTTCTCGGAGCTCTGTCCCTCAGTTTTCTTTAGAAGAGCCAACCACACAGCACAATAACATAGCACAGGGCAGGGCATGCCTGATGAGCCCACGGGGCCACAGTCCTGGGAGCCCCTCATTTCCAAATCCTGGTGGTCTGGTACCTTGGGAAGGAGGGGCGGTTTTACTCTAAGTATCTTTTCCTTCTGCCATAAGACACATGGTGCTTAGACTGGAGATGTGTAGATCTTTGCTTTGGGTCAGTGAGAGCATCGGGATCCGGGTGAAAATCACAAGAGCATTTAAATTAGCAATAGCTTTTATACTTCTGGCTCTTATAATTAATATCTTTGGATTACCATTAACTTTATATCAGTACTTAACAAACCAATAACGTATATTCCAATTCTATGCACATTTTATTAAAATATCATTTCTCTGTCTGTAACATGTAGACATGCAACATTATAGGACAACAGACTGCATGAATGTGAGCACTCTGCATGGTCACAACACACATTTGTCTGATAACTACAGTGGGAAGAAAAGTTTAAAAACATATTTAAGTGAACCGTGTGTTTTGCTTTAAAATAACATTGACTTGCTACTTGCTAGACAATTTGTACTTTTCAGAGCTCATCTCAAATCCAAAACTACCTAAGAGTCTCTAACTTCTCATTCCCAGCTCTGAACATGTGTTGCCCAGAGAGATGGTCCACACCCCGGTGTAGACATAACCAAGTGACTTCTTGTTTTCCACTTTTAACACTCATTTGTGCCTCCTAAGAATGGAGAATATTTTCCTCTGTATTCTAGTAACATTATCTTTCCTAAGAAAATTAGTACTTCCAAGGTACCTAGTTATTTGTATTTTTAAAAAGAATATTTCCATTACTTTTTTCTAAAACTTTTATGATGCTTATTTTATGTGTATAAGTGTATTGCTTGCATGTATGTAAGTGCACCCATGTTGTGCATGCTTGAGAAGGGCAGAAGATGGTGTTGGATACCCTGGAACTGGAGTTATGGATGGTTGTTGGCTGCCATGTGGGTGCTGGGAACTGAATCCGGGCCCTCTGCAAGAGGAGCCAGTGCTTCTAACCGCTGAACTATCTCTCCAGCCTCTTAGTAATTCTTTGAAAATTTCATGCAATTTATTTTGACCATATTCATCCCCGTCCCCAACTCTCCCCAGAGCCACCCTCCCTACCTAACCGACTCCACCCAGAGCCACCGTCCCTACCTAACGGACTCCACCCAGAACCACCCTCCCTACCTAACCGACTCCATGTTCTCATTAAAAAAAATCCATCAAGTCCACTTTGTACTGCCCAAATAGTCTTAGTTGTGGGGACGTCCTCTGGAGCATGGCTGACCTTCCAGGAGCCATGTCTTTAAAGAAAACTGACTCTCCCTCTCCCAGCAGCTATCCACACCAGTAGCTCCTCAGCTAGGGCTGAGACGTCATGCCCACCTGTCCTTTGCATAGGGGGATTTTCTGGCTTGAGCTCTAACAGGTCTTGTGTATGCTATCACAACTGCTGTGAGTTCCTAAGTGCAACAGCGCCTAGAAGACACTGCTTCACTGTGGTCACTGGTGAGGATCCCTGAGCCTTGGGAGGAGGGGGATGCTAGAGGTGCTCCATTTAGGGCCGAGCTTTCCACAGTTTCTTATTCTCTGCACCTTGACCAGTTGTGGGTCTCTGTGTTAATCATTATCTTTTGCAAGAAGTTTCTCTGATGAGGGCTGAGATACACTAATCTACGGGTGGAGTAATAAGCCTTAGGAGTTGATCAATACTATGACATTTAGCAGAATAATAAATAGTAGGTTCTCCCCGAGGTCTATGATCTGACTAGCTATAGGTCCCCCAAACAGTGTGAGGCACAGGTTCCATCTTGTGGAGCAGCCTTCAAATCCAATCAAAAAGGGTTTGTTTACTTCCACAGCATTTGTGCCATGACTGTACCAGTTGGAATATCTTGCCACGTCAGCTGTTATTGTTGCTTGAAGAGTTCACAGCTGGGTGGATTGGTGATCACTTTCCTCCTCTGGTAGCATGCATAGCACCTTCAGCACTATGAAACCTAGCCAGTAGGATGACGTTTTTAATAGAAGCTTTCAGAGATTCAGTGAAGTAAAGCAAGAAATGATATTTAATGTATCTTCACACAAAAAGCAGTACTCATGATAAACAGAAATACTCTAAGTCCTTTCTACTGTAATAGGGTCCTCTGCACCTCTAACCAGGTTTGCACTTGGCCGACTTTGCCGGATTCTTGAAGCCATCTGCCAGGCTTGGTTGGGTTACACAGGAGCACCCAACAGCCTGGAGCAAAGGCCTTCTCCAGCTCATTTCCCTAGAGACCTTTGAGGACCTGAGGACCAAAGCCTAGGCTGTCTCTTCGGCTGTGGATCTAGGTCTCAGGTTGCTGCACTTCCTGGTGCCCCTTGGCAAGGGCTGATTAGCCACAGGTGCTTTGCACAGGGACACCGCCCACCTGCAATGTCTTTGGGTCTGACAGGTTGTGAGTCTGTCCTGGACATTGCAAGCCAACCCCGAGACATGAATTCTTTCTCCAGAAGAGAGATGGCATTCTGGTGTGTTTAGGCCATCAGTGACTCCAGGGCTGTCTGCCTTCAGGGCACGGGTGGCACTACTCTCTGAATCCATTTCTCCCTCTCTACGTGCTTCTACCACTTGAATTCCCGCAGTGTGTGTGCGTGCGTGCGTGTGCGTGCGTGTGTGCGCGCGTGTGTGCGTGCGCGTGTGCGTGCGCGTGTGTGTGCGCGCGTGTGTGTGCGTGTTCTGTCTCCTAGTCAGGCTCTTGGGCATCTTCTGAAACATTTCAATAACTCGGCAGTACAGTCCATTAACATGAGCCCTTTGAATCACTCTTCTTAAGACAAAAGTGAATGGCCCACTGGTGCTTTGCCCTCCATCTTTGCTAAGTGCAAATCCCTAGATTAGGTAGACACGCTCATGCACACCTCAGAACTTCATCTGTCAATATGTAACAGCATACGACTCCTGACCTGTGGAGGATTACATGGTTCAAGTAAAAGTATGAAGAACGGTCAACTCAAGACAGGAATCACACTGCAAAACCACTCATAGGAACTGGCAACTATTCTCATTTTCATTTTTGTTTTGGGCAGTGCTGAAGGCTGAGTTCAGGCCCTTGCTAAGCAAGAGCTCTATAACTAACTGTATTCCTGCCCAGGAGCCACTTTAATACATTCTTTTAGACCATTACTTCTCAAAGTAGAGCATGGGTTTGCCCAACTCTTTGACGTCTCCAGGGAAGGAGCAACAGATACAAACATCTGCAGACATATTAGGAACAAGACTGTTTATTCTTTATACTTAGTATTATGTGTACATACGTGTGTGTGAGTTCAAGCACATGTGCGATTATGCCACAGTGCACATGCGAAGGGACAGCTTGTGGTGTCAGTTCTCTCCTTCCTCTGTGTGGGTCCTGGGGACTGAATTCAGGTTGTCAGCAAGCACCTTTTTACCTACTGAATCATCTCAGCAGCCCATGAACAAGATTTCTAGGAGATTCTGACATATTTCACTCTGACAGATCCCATTGATGGGTTGAATGCAAGAACAACGTAAAAGCCATTTGCTTAAATGAATCATGTATGGAAATTCTCAGCTAGTCTAAGAAGTTGCACAGTACAAAAAAAATCATAAGAACATCCATGACAACTGCAGGGGCAGGAAGCCCACAAAAGATACAGCTCAGTGACCCGGGCGGGACGACCCTGCAAGACCTGCAGGTCACTGAGAAGCAGCTGCTCAGTCACGGAGAGCTAGGAAGGAGGGGCAGAAACGGAGCTGGAGAGGTCTGTGATTTGTGTGGACACAGCAGACTAGAGGCTCTGCAGGACATCTCTGAAATGATTCTCTCCAGTCATCTGGGTTGGAGTCCAACACCTAGGTCTATCAGACTAGAAGTGACGAGGGTCTGCAAGTGTGATGGGCAGTCAGTTGGCCTTGGGGCGGAGTCCCTAGGCCAGGCCCCAGTCAGAGATTCTTTAGAGCAAGCAGTGGCTCTGGGATGTGGCCCTTGGGCCAGGTGACTAGCCTGCCAGGTTGGTGCTGAGTCTGTCCCTGATGAAGGCAGGCTTTGCGCCCCTCCCAACGGGCTCCAGAGCTCACTGCAAACTCCTGCTGACCTTTTCTGCCCACTCATTCCTGCCTCACCTTTGTCTCCAACCTTTCCACTGTCCAGGCTGCGAGCACAGGACACACTGGGCTTCATCTCTATGATCGTAACGGGGCTCCCACCTTGGGGTTTGCACTATGTATTGGAGATGTCTGACCAGGGTCCCAGCCACCTTCAAGTTCAAGTTCCTGGGCCTGCCAGCCGACAAAAGAAAGCAGCAGGCACGGAACCCACAGTTTAGCTTTTGTTTTAACTTTGCAAAAAGATCACACCTCTCCTGGGGAACCTTCACCCTCCCTCTCTGGGAGCAATCCTACTTGCTAAGGCCCAGGACAAGGCATGCAGACCCCTGTCTCTTCACACAGAAACGCCAAGAGAAACCAACCTGTTACTAATCTTTGAAATTCTCCAAGTAGCTGAACCTTATAAAATTTCCAATATGTGAAGTTTAAATCTACAAAATTCAATTTCATAGAGTTCAACTTAATACATTTTTTTTGTATATGGCCTTAAAAAGACAGGGCAAGGACCGCGCACTCAGCCAACAGAGGAATCCAGAAAAAGAGAGGGACTCATCTCTAAGGAAGAAGCAAAAGAAGCCCAGCCCCAAGGGCCCACAGTTCCATGGCCAGGGATTTAGGAAGAGAAGATTCATGGTGGGGCTCAGACATGAGATCTCCTGTGTGTGTCTATGTGTCGGTATGTGTGTGTCACGTGTATGACTGTATGTTTGTGTGGGGGTGCATCTGTGGAGATCGAAGAGCAACTGTGGGGGTTATCCACTTGTTTGAGACAGTCTTGGTCTTCTCTGTCACCATGGCGCAGCTCAGGTTAGCTGGCCCACTAGCTTCCACCAGTTTTCCTGTCGTGGCCTCCCATCTCCCCACAGGAACCCTGGGTTTAAAGGCACATGACTGCTGCATCTTCCTTTTTTATGTGGGTTCTGGGAATCTGAGCTTGTATGGAAAACACTTCATATGGAGCCATCCCTCCAGCCCATCCTCTTCTTTTAAAAAGCAGGTTGAACTGAATAGAACTGGTCTAAATCTAAGAAGAATATGCCAAAAAGACATGTGAAAGCAAGTCCAATAAATCCAAAAGTTAAAATGTCAAGAGAACCAAACAGAAAAAGGAAACATGAATTCATACTAAAATGAACCCATTCTTCCTGCTCTACACAGACTGGGTCTAGAATCCTGCAGTTTCCAGAAGGTACGGAGTTACCCTAAGATGTTCCTCCTGTGAGACTTTGCTTCTTGATGTCTATTTCTCTGGCACTTACTGGACAAAAGGGGGCATTTTCATATGTGGGGCCCAATTAAGTCCACATCAGCCAGAGTACCCTAACCAATCTTATACCCTCCTTGAAACTGTAAAATCTGTACACCTGGTCCTTGCCCAGGAGCAAATGACTGCACTAAATTTTAAAAACCTGGCCTTCACAAATTGGGGAGTGGAAAACCATAGCTTACACAGCAGCAACTAGCTACCAGAGGTAGGCCTGGCCTAAGGGATCCTAGGAGCTAACAGCCTAGGCTAGCCCCAGCTTCAGACTTCCTAAGGTACCAGGAGGAAGAAGGTGCTGGAGGCTGAGCACCTTCAGTCTAGTACTGCTGGGGCAAAGCTTGTCCTGGAAGTGTCCAGCCCTGTCTCACACTGCTGGGGTGGACCTTGCCCTGGAAGTGCCCAGCTGCACTGCAGAGCTGGAAGTGACCAGGTCTTAATCCTATTTGGAGGTGATATCCATCTTTCTGCCCCCAAGGACCCATGAGGATCTGCTGGCATAGGACACAGAGTGTGCGGGGGCCTTGTGTAGGCTCTCCAGCATCGGGCAGAGATAAAGTGGGGTCTCTTGAAGTGCTAAGGACGCGACTAGGGAGTCCTTCAGTCTGGTACCTGAATATGTCCTAGGGTGCAGTGAGGGCAGGGGGCTGGGCACTGGCTGCAGAAGCAGTTTGGGTAAATCCTTGTTGTTTGTATATCACCCCTCCCTCCTTTAGTGGACACCCTGTACTGAGAGTCAGCTGCCACAAGCTTCTCCAGGTCTAGCCTGACCTGTATGAACACATGGCAATCTCTGGGCCCTGGCCGCACCAGGTCAGCAGGTCCCACTATGTGATCAGGACCACTGTTGGGCTTGCCAAAAGTGAGGGTTTTTCTTGCAATTTTGGCTTCTGCATTTTTCCTTAAACCACACAATACCACACAATCTGAGGCAAAGGTTAGTATTTTACAAGCTCATTCCCGGTCTACCACCTGTGAGATCATACCACTGCTTGTTTTACATGGTAGTTTTCTATTCCGAGAGCTTAAACCTCAGTGAACCTCTTTGGCAGACTTCAGAGAAGGACACCCTATTGGGGGGGGTCTTGCTCCTGGCCGGGTAGTGACCCAAATGGACACTGGTTGATGGTGTCCCCTGCTTCCCAGCTTTATCTGAAAACCAAAGCCACCTCTTAGTTCCTTGGACTCTAAGCAACACATGAAGCCTATGCTGGACAGCTGGAGGTGCTCAATGTTTGTTACACACAGTGGCACTTCAGCCAGGAGTCATGGTGCTGGACATACTCTCTTCTCATGGGCGGACAGTGGGAGAGTGGTCACTGGACAGACACAGTATCCTTCAAATGTCTGCCTACCTGTCCTAGAAACTGTGACACATTCTTGTACCTCTGCTGCGAGCAGCTTCCTGTGATATCTCTAAGGCACATTGCGGAAATGCTTAAAAAAGAGATAAGCAGACTTTTAGCATTCATAAGGCCAAGAGTGGGCTAGAACTGCTAAGTCCCTGTTCCTTCAGATGTGTCTGGCAACTAGGGTCCTGAGTCAGGCTTCACTTCTTTTATTGACACGCACTCTCCAGCATGAAGTAGGAAGTAGAAGTCAGGACCCCTCATCTTCCCTTTGATGCACAGGCCTAGAATATCACAAACTCAGTTTCCCTCATTGTTTGCAATGAGAACATCACGATGTTCTCAGAGCTTCTATATGGAAAGCATGCATACATGCACTCACACACCATCTTGGGTGGAGGGCGAGTTGGGGTCCTCAGAGACTAAGGTCAGATGCTCAGGTCTCAAGGGGAGCACGTGGCTCAGGAGCTTGTTCACATTATAAACAGTAACTTTTTGGTTGTAAGGTTAGGTAAAAGTCTTACTCTGGATTATGTCATTTCTATACCTCCTGAAAGACAGCTCTGGATGACCAGAGAGAAGATGGCACTTGTTCATGCCAGTGGTCCATCCAGTTTGTTTGCATGAAACATATTCTCATCACCACCTTGTTAGTGAACTCAGTCAGGCATCAGTCCAACCTCTGAGGGCTTCTGAACCCACTCCTCGGAAACTCAACACTGTTTTCCAAGTATAAGCTGAGAATCAGCAGCAATCCAAACATTTGTAAGTTGGCCTTGGTAGCACCATTCTGAACCTCAAGAAATTGTCCTTAGTAAGCACCATTCTGAACCTCAAGACTGCTTTAAATTCACCATAGCTAAAATCCCAGGGTAATTTTTTTTCCTTAAGGAGATACATGAGTTCTGTTCACCACTCACTTGAAAAGATAGAATTAACCCTGAAGACTACGGATGCTGGCTGCCTTGCTCTGGAGTCTCTGCGTACCCACACCATGGCACCCTCTTATTCTCCCACCATCTCGAGTGACCAGAAGGGCTAATCACATATTTGCACATGTATGTCTGAATAGGAGTATATACTCAGCTATATTAAATGAGTATTTATAAAAGTCAGTGTGCAGAACAAATTTCTTCTTATGTCTAGGATGAACGTAGCAACTATAATTAATTTCTGTATGGATTAGATCCAAAGAGAATCTTTGAAGAATCAAAGAAATGTCTGTAATTTTGTTTTTTAGGTTACTGGGAGATGTTAAGTGCCTTTGGTAAACTATATTGAAGCAACATGTTCTCAATTCATCTCTTAGAATGTATTCAAGGTAAGTTGGAGAGATTAAAACGTATCTAATAAGAGGCAGTGCTCCCGTGGACTCTGCAATAGCTGTCAGGGAGTGACTTTATGGAAGTGGCTAATTGTCCAGATATAAGGCTCATTCTCTGTGCTGTTGGCAGGCAGAGGGTTTAAGTTAACAATAAGCTTATTGAAAAATTTACTGCCATTCAGATGTGTTCCTATTTAAACCTTTCAGCAGAGCGAGAGTCAAGAGTTGATCTGCACGCATCGTTTTCATGGCTTTTGCCAAGAATTATGTGACCACTTGCCAAAACTAACAGAGCCACTTGGAATGGGCGGGGTCCCAAGCTCTCGGCCCTCAGCTTGGCCACATGCCGCCTGTGTTTGGGTGTTGTGAGTATTCCAAGTCTGTGCAGTCAGTAAATGAGTTGTGATGTCAGTGAGAGCTAGTAAGTCAGGCTCCCAGAGGCAGTGTGGGAGAGGTGGGGTTACTGACCTTTCTGGAACACGGGGTGGTGGAGAACAGGCAGAGGGAGCCTCTCTATGGCTGTGGGCTCGTGGAAATAGGCATCCAGCCAGGCTGCGCACTGCATCAGGGGCTCTGGCACTCTCTCCAGCCTGCCGAACACCTCAGGAGTGGCTGGGGCCTCTGTGGGGCTGCAAAAGGGATAACAAGTTTAGTAAAGCACACGTGTCAAAGTAGACCTACTGCACCTCATGGGGAAGATGGGTAGCCACTCCCGGGCTGCATGTGTCTTAAAAGTGGCCTTCTGAAGACAGGACCACTGAAGAGTTCGGGGGCGGGCACCATGGTCCCGTCCAGAGTCCACGTGCCCTTCTCCAGGCTTACAGAGCACAGGGAAGGCTCATAAGTTCTAAGCCTCTGTAGGCACAGTGTGAAGTCTCGGGGTGGGGACCAGAGGGGTGACAAGGAAAAAGCTCACAGGATAGCATATCCCTATTCAGGGCTTACCAGTTGCCATCAAGTAATCACTACCAAAAATATCATCAAGGGGCTGGAGAGAAAGCGCAACACTTAACAGCACTGACTGCTCTTGAAGAAGACCTGCGTTCGATTCCTAGCACCCACTTGGTGGCTACCCACGGCCTATAACTGGAATCTGGACTCCAGTTTCAGGGGATCCAACACCCTTTTCTGGCTTCTTCAGGCATTGAACATACATGGTGCACATACATAAGTGTAGGCAAAACATTCATACATGTAAAATAAAAATACATTAAAATGTCTAAGAATCACCAAATGATTAGACTTCCCACCTCCCACTTGGAATCCCAGCAGGAGAGGAAGCATCCTACATTTCAGATAGCATTGTGTTGTACTTGGGGGAGCTCCTCAGTCTGGGCTGACCATGCTCCCAGCACTGAGTTCCCTGGTGAGTTTGGCATTTCAACAACAGCAGAGTGGCTCTGCTCCTGACTGGAGCCACTGACCTGTCCAGTGGCAGGTGCTTACACAGGGGCTGAGTAACACATTCTCCTGCTTGCTCTCAGGGCCTTCGCCTGCCTGCTGGTGCCTGGCTATGGACAGCTTTGGACAGTTTCCTGTGGGCTCCTACTCAGGGTCGCCTTCTCTTCCGTGATTTGACCCTGCATGGAGCCCACTGCTCATCCTCAGTTGGTATCTGACCTGTGTTTCACAGGTTGGGAAGACATCCTGTGAGGTGAGGTCACTTCTGGGCTCCAGGTCTGGAGTTCTACGGCAGACCCAGTTTCTGTTTCAATTTTCTGGAACCCCTACCCAGGAGGCACAAGCATTGAATCAGTTTTCTTGGGGGATCTTCCTCCTCTATACTCCCAGATCCCAACGGGTAGCATTTTCCCCTGTGATGTTCCAGGCCTGATGGGCACAGCCTTTCTGGTCTTCTTAGGTAGCCCAGTGTCTGTGTTCTCATGGGAAGGTAGAAAGGCCTGGGTAGTAGACTCAGAGATTCCTTGGATCGTCAATCTGACCTTCTCTCCTGCATCCTGAGATGGCTGGCTATGCGTGCAGTCTACAGAATGCCTGTGTCCACATGTGGCCACCTTGGTGAAGAGGAAAGGTCTTCATTCAGCTTTGGAAATGTGGCCTGGTGCAGTGCATGTGACAGTGGGGGCTGAGGGTCAGGGGCCCAGGTCAGGCGATGGGTGAGATGGGCTTCACAGACAGGAGTCACCACCTGAGGGAGAACAGCATGGACGAAGAGCAAAGAAGCAAACTGTAGCAAAAGGACCTCAGGAATCACCAGAAGGTGAGCTGGTCACCAGGGAAAGTAGGGCCACCGTGTCCTATGTCCCGTGAGCACGACACCGTGTCCTATGTCCCGTGAGCACGACACCGTGTCCTATGTCCCGTGAGCACGACAGGTGTTTCGGGTTTGGCACTGGCGGGCAGTTCCCTGCTTATTTGTGTCCTGCAGATTTGAGTCCACAGGGCATTGAGAGCCTCTTGGTAGGGCCTTGCAAACAGGCCTGTGCAGGAATCTTTGCAGAGGCCTATCATTCCCACTAAGCCATTGGATCTTTCAGAAGAGGAACTTCTGGGATGAGATGCACATGGGGTCCCTTCACAATTTTCAGAAAGGGCAGGAAATCTTTCAGAAAGGGGATTTATGCACACAAACACTGCAGGCCCTTTGGAAAGAACCACTGGATGGATACAGAAAGGAGTCGGGATGTACAATGATGCTGGGGCAGAAGTGGATGACAGACAGAGTCAGGCCTGGAGCACTGGGCAGATGCTCACATTGGTAAAGTGCTTCCCACACAAGCACAAGACTAGAGCTTTCTATCCTCAGAACCCATGGAAAGAAGCAGGACCCTGTGGCACATGCTCAGCACTGGAGAGAAGGGACAAGTGGATCCCTAGGCCCACACTCAGTGAGCTTCTGGTCGGTGAGACACCCTGTCTTAAGAAGCAACGAGGAGGGTACCTGCATTGTCATCTGCGTCCAATAACCCCACCCAACATCTACAAGCATACAGGCATACACAAAAGTTGAAGCTCTGAGCTGGCCAATCCTGTAGACATCACAACTGGGCAGGACAGCACCAAGCTTTTTGGAGCTGCTAGGCAGGATCTCGGCCCAAGCCGCTGCCTGTATATCTCAGCTGGGTCCCAGGATGCTAAGCTTACCCCACAGACAGAGAATGTCTCTGTCTCTCTCTGTCTGGAGTTTCCTGGGGAGAAGGACATGTCTCAACAACCCAACTGCTTTCCCCATTAGTGATTTCTAATCTGGGGAGGGGGAACTTCTGCCTGGCTCGGCTTGGCTATGACTCAATTTTAGAGACACATGCCCAGACTTTCTATTCTTCCTGCTCCTCACTAACTAAGTGAACGGTATACTAAGGATATCTAAGAGAAGATGGAGAAATATGATCAGCCCTCCAGGTCACTGAAGATCTTGGGAGAATAACGGTATGGCATGGTGTCTGCTGTGGGTAAGCAGAGACCCTCCAGAGCAAGGTGGCCAGCATCAATAGTCTTCAGGGTTAATTTTATCTGCTCAGGTGGGTGGTGAACAAAATTCAAGTCCATGTGCTCTGACCCTCAATCAAGGACAGGTGAGGGACAGCTCTGCCTTCAGGTCTTATACCAAACCACTCTGGCCTGGTACTTTGGTAGCAGAGTTTAGCCAACTCTTCCACAGAGCCTGAGTGATGGGTGGGATGAGGAGGGTGCCTGTGAAGCAGGCAGCAGGGTTTAGCAAGTACCTCAGTGTCAAGGTCAGAGTCAGCCTTCAGGACGTGTGGGTGCTGATGGGACAGCGCACACAGGGGTCCCTCAGGGAGGTCAGTATTCACTGAGTGCTCGGATGTGGAGGTGGGGAGATCTAAAGCATGAGGCAGGAACTTCTGCATTTCCTAATGACTCAGCCTTGCCTGCTGCCCACACTGGTCCTACCTCCAACCTTGTGAAGGGAGCTGACATTCGAGCTGTGTTTCCTAGGACTTCTCGCTCTTAAAAGGATATGTGAAGAATTTTTATAGTAGTCAAATTCATCTTAAATTGATTTTTTATGCTTGTGCTTAAGATCTCACCTCTGATTTACTCTGGAGCTCCTCTTCTACCTCGTTCTCTCTTGGCATTAGATAGCTAGCCATGGGTGAAATGTAATTAAACAGCTTTGATTCTGAAGCAAGGATTTATGGGACTACATTTAAAATGAATGGCTTTAAACACACACATAAAACCAGATTTTTAAAGCCATGACACAAATTTCCATTTCTACAATAAAATGAAATTTATTCTCCTGCCCTGCCCTCTTCTTCCAACCTTGCCTGCAGCTCGGCCAGGGAAGAGCCACAGTGACAGCACCAGTAACGGCTGCTCTTATGATGGAGGAGTTTCTCCAGACTTCCCCACCGACGAACCCTGAAACTCAGTAATCAGAGGCTCTGTGGCCCACGCTTCTGAAACTCCATATCCTGCTTTCCTCAGCACCTGCCTGATGAGCGCTGCAAAGCCCTGCACACTGCAGCGCGGGTGCCACACAGGAACCTTTCGCTCCAATACCAGTGGGAGACACAGGCAGCACAAGAGTCTAACTCCCTAGGCAACCTCCAGCATGTTGTCGGCTCCCGCAGCATGCTCCCAAGGTGAAGACTGTGACACAAGCCCCCTTTTCTCTATCTCGGCATAAGAGGATTTCTTGGGGCGGGGGAGAGAGACAGACGGAGAGATACCCTGCTTCCTTGAGCTTCTGCCATGGGAAGACAGTGCAGGGCGTCTCAAAGCAGTGAGGCTGGGGTCGACCATGGTCTGAGGATTTCTTCTAGAAACTGGCAATGATTGGTAATCTCTGGACAAGAGTGTGATGCCTTCTGGAATTCCAGAGCACAGAACACTCCACAGGAATCTGAGCTGCTGCGGAGGCCTGTGAAAGGGCCCTGGCCCATTATCCTTCCCGGACTCAGAGAAAGGGTGGCTTGTGGCGCAAGGAACGTCTGTTCTTTCTTTGAGCTCTAAACATGGGAAAGACAAGTGGCTACAAAGTCTCAGCTTCAACTTCTGTCACATGAGCAGACTTATTCTCTCCTGCATGATGCTTATGTGAAACTGTAGGAGGCACGTCAAGACACAGACACCCTCAGGAACAGGAAGGAAGCAGCCAAGGAGAGAGCTGGCCCTGAGGGGTGGGAGAGCTAAGCATCTGTAGTCAGGAAGCTCTGCCTCGCTTTCCCGATCTTTTCCTGGGAATCTAGTCGTTAGTTTAAGCACTGGGTGGAGAGCAGGGAGAGCAGGGCTCTGCACAATGGGCATCACAAAATCAGAGCCTTCCTCAAGAGCTTTGTCTGGGGCCTCGTTCTTCACGAGCACTGACGTGTGCATACTGTGACACAAGGGGAACAAAAGGGCACATCTGCCACTCATCCTCCGATCTTTCCTAGATTACAGATTCAGTTCTCTCAACAATTTAAAACATGACCCAGCCCATGGGAGACTTGGGTGTGTAGAGCGCGGGATGCCTAGGAGGTCACAGGCAGGGGAGAATCACCAAAGGCTCATTTCTCAATGACTTCTACTTTCCAAGACATTAAAATGAATGTTCTGGCCTTAAATCTCATCTGATGTAAGAGAACAGGCCACAGCTTCATCCTGAGTTACTCACGTGTGAGGGGGAACATTGGTTCTGCCTGGGAGGGGTACATATGTGCTGACGCCATCTCCTCCGCGACCCAGTGCACCTTTAGTCTCTCCCTCTAGAAGATGAACTTTCATCTTGTGGTTTGGGGATGTCAATGGTGTCACTGGAAGGTCACATAAGAAAAGAGTTCTACAGACCAGAGTTCTTCTAGGCTCTGGCACAGAGCTGACACAGGCTGTGTCCTTCAGCAAGGCGCAGAGGAGGCTGCGTGGAGACGTGTGGCGTTCCCTGTGTGGTGCCTCACAGGCGGACGAGCCCAGAGTCAAGGCCACATGCAGCACACTGGACAGCCCGAGGTGAGGAGCATTTCTGAAGCCGAGATCGCCTCGCCTCCTCCTGTTTCCAGTGTGGAGGGCAGGAAGCCTCTGGGATGGAGCAGCAGACTTCACAGGCTCACTGAGGTACAACTGCAGTAGAGGTGACTTTATAAACAACGTGGGGGGACTCTTGCTCCGTAGTGCTGGCACGTGCACAATTATGTCCAATTTAGAAGATCTCTAGCCGAGTGGCTCGTGTTTGATGGATGTGCCCCGCATCTAATTACGCCTTCTCACCAAAGCACAGGCATTTTTCACAGGGGTAGGACTGGAGACAAGAAACAAACCACGCTACCTGCTATCAATAAAGACCACTTTTTAGAAAAAGGCAAGCTGAATAAAGCCTTTAAACTCTTCATTCGAACCCAGCAAAGGTCTGATTCCATTCAAGCACCATGCATATGGCTTACTGGGGAGAATGCCCACCTAGGTGGCCCCTTCCTCCGGCACCTGTAGCCAACTGTGCAGAGAGAGGGTATGTGAAGGTGAAGCACATGGCAACAGCGGCAGCTCTCCCTTCTGCCTTTCAAACAGCCCCACGCTTGAAGGGGGCTGCCAAGGACTCCTTTTCCCCATCAGCCTGTGAACAATGTGATGGATTGCTCTGTGGCGCTGCTTGGTGGCCAGGGCTGTCCAGACAGCATTCCCACGCAGTCAGTTTAACTCTTCTAGAGTTCTTTTAGGAAATACAGCAGAAAAATTAAAGAGCTGATGTCTGGGAAAATAAACAGCGACTTCAGTAAGGAAACAAGGCCAAAGGTGAGAAACTGCAGGCAGGCCAGCAGGGTCTCACCCACAGACGCATAGGGCCACTCCACTCTGTAGCAGCTTGCTGATGGCGATGGTGGTGACGATTACATTCCATGCTCGTGGACTCACAGGCTGGCTGCGTTGCTGACTCCCACCACCCAAAGGACAGTACTTTCCACAATAAAAGACAAGGAAGATAATGAGCAAGCACGCATGAAATAGTGATGTGCTTAGACATATGTAAAAATGATAGCTCATTTTTTTTTGAGATACTGTCTCCCTATAGTCCCAGCTGGCCCCAAACTTCCTATGTAGACAAGGCTTGCCTTAATCTCACAGAGATCTGCCTGCCTCTGCCTCATCAGTGCTGGAATTAAAGACATATGCTACCATGATTGCCAACAATTAGTAATTTGAAACAAGAACCCCATCACTGATGATAGGGGAGTTTACTGTGGAACCATGAGCACGGTTTTAGTCCCTGTTAGAGTGTGGGTCTGACATGCCCTCCAAATGTCAGTAGGTTAACAGCTTGACTGCCAGCCTAGGGTAATGGGAGTGGTGGAACCTTTAAGAGACAAGGTCTAGAGGAAGCCGGGTCACTAGATGTGTCCTTGAAAGGGACATAGGGTCAGTGCCCCTTCCTTCCTCTCTGCTTCTCAGCTGTAGGGAGGTGAGCAACCTTCCCAACAAATCTTTCTGCCATGAAGTTCCTTCTCACTGGGGCCCAAAGCATGTTGCTGCATGACCACAGACTGAAACCATGAGCCAACATAAATGTTCCTTCTTAAATTCTGAATCCTAGCTGTTTTACAATTGTATTGGAAAGCTGACCAACAGAATATCTCTTTTTCAAAGACATACTCTTTACCAAAGGAAGACTTTCTATCATGCCAGACAGGAAAACAGATGATGAAGGCAGCCACTGCTAGCTCAGGAGGACAGAGACTAGATGGTTTGTTGGAAAGGCAGTTTCTCACCCTGCACCCATAGCGGGGGGACTCTGGCGTTTACTCAAGCCAGACCTGGCTGAGCTGCTCTCATCAGCCCATGGCCTTGATGTCCTCACCACATCTATGTGACCATCACAAGCCACGAAATGATTTCTATCCTGGGGTCAACAGTACAAGTGGGACAGGCAGTGTAAAACGTAGTGATGTTCCACTGAATCACTTTCTGGCTGGCCACAATGATGCTGCTAAAACTAGGTATCACCTCCAATCCCTCAAAATTTTAGGATTAATGAGATGGGTGAAGAAGGAGGATTCTGAGTTTGAGGCCAGTCCAAGAGTGAGACACCTATTCTAAAAAAAAAAGTGGAGGTTCAAGTGAATTCCAGAACTTAAACGAGACCACAAAAGAATTTACTAAAGTATTTTAAAACACCTACAAAAAATACAGAGAAAAGTTTATGTAAATTTTAAACTCTTTCCCACAAGAATTACATATTTTTCTTTAAAAAAATAATTGCTTCTTAAAAACACATCAGCAATTATAAACCATATTTTAAAGACAGTTTAAACAGTATACTTGGAATATCAGAATACCCTTTAAAAGCCTATTTACTTTTACACCTAAAAGTAGATCATTAAAAGAAAAATTGTATTTTATCAACACTTTAACATATCATTAAAGCTCTCCACTATTTGACAGATGAAGATAAAAACACCCCAAAACTACAGATGAATGATCAGGTCCCTAATGATTCCAAAACAATTACAGGATGCAGAGCAATCTAGTTAAATTTTATTCAAAAGCTGACTACACTTGTGTTTTCTTTTATTTTTCTATCAAGAAACCCACGAGGCTTAAGCACAATTCATTATGTATGAGACCCCACTTGCAGTGCTCGACTGTTGATTAATAGCAAAGTTTGCTGTATGTGCGTTTGCAACATTAGATGCATACAATATGCTAACTTATTCTTTCACTGAAACTAATTATTTACAAAAATGACTACTTGAGACTACAATTTATTAAATGCATGCATCCAGTCTCAATTTGGCCCCCAAAGACAGCCTGGAATGAAGATCTTTTACTTGATGTGACAACGTCTAGAAATGTTATTAATATTGTGAATGTGGTAAATGAAGAGTTCAAACAGCCTATGTCTCTGTTGCCTTTGCTCCCACTACCAAGCAGTGAACAAAGAGAGCTTTTAATGTTCCAAACACACAAAAGGTGTGTTCTTCTTTCTCAGTTTAATTTAGCTTCTTAAAATAAAATGGTTACTCATTGGTAAAAATGTAAAAGTCCACCCTCTAAAGGATTTTCGGGGCTCTGAAACATTTTCCCATGTCCATCCCTCTAAGGAAAGAGGTATCATTGCATATTAGACTGATAGACAGGCAAACATTTCCACTGCCTTGTGTCTGTGTGGGGTCCTGAACGGGGCATTTGGTCATCCACTCCCATCTTTCCTGCTAAGTAACTTCATGGTGCACATGGTTCCAAGAACCACCTGCTCCAACATCCTCTGCATTCTGGTCTCTCAGCTGGACTACCTGCACGCACACCTGTGGCTCCCTCTTCTGGCCCTCAAAGCCTCCACCCACCCTCCCTCTGCCTGGCTCAAGTGTAAACAGACAGCTCAGCCAGGAGAAAGGGAGTCACTTCCCCCTTCACACATTGAAATAAGGGAAATAAATATCTGCCCAAGAGGTGGGATGACAGCGGAAAGGTTGTTATGTGCTGTGACTCAGTCTGTGACTTTAAGGGTTTGCAAGGATCTCTAAGAAGACATGCGTCCATCCAAATGAGGGCTCGCTGTGGAACACCTGATGTTAGAGACCAGGGAATGAAGCACCAGTCAGAGGGCCTTTGAAGTCCACGGGAGTGAGTGTTAAGCGAGAATAAGCAGCAGGAGTGGCCCACAACAGCCTGTCTGGAGCAGGGAAGGTGGCCGGTCTTCTGTCATGCGATTCTGTGGCCTCGTTCAGGTCAGTAATAGGCAGAGTATCTGACTGGGAGAGCCTAGTGGAGGAGTCATCATACCACACCCTACCACCCAGTGTAGCGTCTTGGAGGGATGTGAGGGACGGGGTCTACCCAACAAAGACAAGAGCCCACTGAAGACAGGGACAGAAGTTAAACTTAAGCCCTCCTGCTCACTGCTCATTACCAATGCCTAGCATGCATCAGGCATGTGATTAAAAGCCATTCAGTGACCTGTCACATGACATAGCAGCCTTCACATGGGTATGAGACCTTGTGTGTTTTCCTCTGAATTGAAAAATTTCTCTTGGAGGGAAGGTGACTCATTAACAGTCGGGAAACTCAGGACACATATGAGGCTCGGGAGGCAGAGAAAGCTTCCTGACAGACGAGTCTACTCCTGGAGTATCTCTAGGCAGTGAACCATTACTGGGGAAAGGGAACTCTTCAGTGGAGCTACCTGTGCGTCAGGCAGGGAGCCGCAGGGATGGTTTTGTGTTGTCTCCATGCTGGAGTGGGCTCTTTGGTGGTAGTCACTCAAGCTTCTTTCTGTGACTACAATAAACTCATTGACTCACCAAGCCAGCCTTGGGTGGAAGTGTTTCTTTGGTCTACTAGTTTCTTTGGGAGCATATCTGGGGGAGAACAGATGCTTGTTGGCATCTCCCCAGAAGAAATCACACTCTAGGTCTATCCCCAGAATGTTGCATGCCTACCACCTTCCTAATTTTTGACCCTCCAGAAATGACGCCTGGAGGAACTAAGGTCACAGCCCTGTTTTACATGACCAGACAAGATGGCAAGGCAGGGGCAAGGTCACACAGAGAAGCCAAACCAGAGACTCTCCCCACCAAGACCACTCTAGGAGAGCAGACCCAGCCCTGACTATCTCCCAATCCTGGGGTCCCATCTGGCATACACTTAGCGATATTTGCATGATGAATGAATGAATGAGGGACTGAAAGGGTATTAAGGTAATCTACTGCACCAAGTGCACTGAACACCTGCATTTCAGATTCCATTTCTCCAGTGAATAATTTGCTCAGAGCTGCTCCCTAGAGGAATGGCTCCCGAGGGTTCTCCAAACAGCACATGTTCCGTTTTTTGCCTTTCCAGGTTCTGTTGCAGTCTACGGAATAACAACGGTTTCCAGAGGCCAGTAACGGGCCTACAGCCAGTTTGGTTTACTTTGATGGACTGTATAGTCAGAGACTGGAAATGGTGCAGATCTGAAGTGCAAGAGGAAAGGGCTTTCCTCTGTGTCTGGTCTTCTCCATAGACGGCACGGTCAGATGCAGCAAAAGCAAAAAGCAACTAAGATGTGTCACTTAGGGAGTCTCATAGACACGTATTCTCTGTGTTTGACCAATGCAACCTCTACATAGGATGAACACATCTCTTAACTCTATTACCAGATAATCTTCCTTTTGCAGAAGATGGTGATTAACACAGAAATCCACAATTGGTCAATGTGCAGAGTGTTTATCCCTGAATAGGACATCTATATCAAACCTTTGCCTCCCAGGGCTCAGGCTCATTGCAGAAGAAGAGGCAGAAAGATTCTAAGAACCAGAGAGGTTGCAACACCACAAGGAAACAGTCTTCCAGACAGCTAGTCAGCTACTTATACGAACTCACAGCAATGGTGACAGCACACACAAGTCCTATGTAAGTTCAAATAATAATAATAATAATAATAATAATAATAATAATAATAAACAACTCAGCATAGACATGAGGAAGTGGATGAGAAATCCCAACCCAACCTAAGGAACTTTTGGCAACTGATGGTGCTGGGCAGGGGGCAGACAGGGTCTTCAGGGACGGGACTCTTGGTGGGTCCAGTGGATGGACCCTCGCTGAAGAACATTTGGGGACACAAATCAGACTCTACAGGCCGTGTAACGTGTGTGTGTATGTGTATGTGTGTGTGCGTGCGTGTGTGTGTGTGTGTGTGTGTGTATGTGACTCAGAGTACATTAAATTGGGAGGCATTGAGGGGAGGTGGGGAGAGGGGAGGGGATCTAAATACTAACAAAGTATATTGTACGAAAATCACAAAAATTCAACAGAAAAAGATATATTTAAAAGGAAAAGCAGCGACCAGCAAAACCTCAAGCCTCAGTTTCCTGTCACTTCAGAAAAGGCACCGAATTCTAGCTAGCTCACAAGCCTTCATTTTAAAATTCGGATTCTCAGTCTTTCAAGAGGAGCCCACTGAGTGGTTGACAAAGGAGGACTGAACTTCAGTCCTACTGGGGAGAACCCACAACTCCCTGTGACACGCAGCAGACCCCTCTGCAGCTACCAAGTTCTCTACACAAGAGACCAGGTGGAACCCCACTTCTGGAAGAAGGACAGCGCGCCCTCCACTCCTGCTGGGACAGCGCACCCTCCACTCCTGCTGGGACAGCGTGCCCTCCACTCCTGCTGGGACTCTGACGTTGTGTGTGCTGGGGCAATGGGAGCGGGTTCCCAGATACAAAGTGTCTGAGTCAGGACCCACCCTAATCCTGGAAGGAAGGAAGGAGGAAGCCAGGTCCTTTGATGAGCTTCTTTTTCTCCCAAGCAGCTGGTTTTTGACCGTTACCTTTCCTTAGGAACAGGCTTGTCTCTTCTGAGTCCACAAAGACCAATACATTTGGTACTAACAAGGCTAGAACACACACCCCTGATTCTGTTCCCAGACTGGATCTCCAAACTGCTTACAGACTAGCTCTGCCACAATGCTATTCAATATTTTTTTCTTCATCCTAGCAATGGAGTATATAATTTAAAATAATAACTAAATATGCTGAAGACAGGGTCTGCCTCCTCTCCCCTTCCCAAAGCACGGATTAGATGACGATTGGATTAGATGTGGATTGACCTCCCAGGGTTTGGTCCCATTAACTTGTGTACTGGGCTCATTAATAAGTAATCCTGCCACTAAATTACCTGCCTTGTAAATTGGTTTGTACAGTTCTAAATAAATAATAGATAGTTCTCTATTATCAAACACAGTGGACTTTTTACAGAAAAGCCCAGTTTATGATACATGATAGCTCTGTACTTTTCCCTGGGACAAATCTCTCTTGCTCACTTCTGAGAAAGTCCTTGTTTCTTCAGTCCCTGCTGCAGCTGGGACACGTTAGCTGGTCACGTTAGCTGGTCAGCGGAGTCAAAAATATTGTATTTAATATCAGACAAGTATATTGAGTATGCATTAGTGGCCAAAAAATCTTAAGCAACGATTAAATGGACAGTTAATGTAATTGTATTTTAAAACACTGAGGTCATATTTAATTTTGAATTGAAACTCTTAAAATGCACTTTCTGGCAAGAATATAGAGCAATAAAACAACATTAACCACAGGAAAAAATTCCCTAAAACTCACATTATTAAAATAAATCTTTCTTCCAGAGCACTAATATTTGTAAGAAGTAGATTACAAGAAGCAGAAAACATTTGTGCCTTTTCAACAAGTATTGTCACTGGCACTGAAAAGCCAGGGTTTCAACCCAGGATGAGATCACTCCGGGAACCAGGGCTCAGCTGCCTGTCCACCCTCCTTTTGGTCTTGGGGCTGGCTGCTCTCCCAGGATCTCTGTCTTCCTTCCAGGGACCCAAACTCAATTCACCTATACCCTTGGCCCTTCCAATCAAACCCAGACTGGGGAAGAGCCTGATTGTGTTTCAAGGCAGGAAACAAGTATGGAGGGGTGGGGAAGGCTACAGAACACTTCCAGCTGCAGAGCAGCCCAGATCAGGCTCTTTCAGCACCAGCCCCTGCCCCATGCTGGTTGCAAGGCTCCACATAATAAGTACTTCCTCCTTTCCAAAAGTCAGTGTGGCTCTCTGTGGTTCTGGCATCCCTCAGGCAGCCAGGTCTGGGCTGCAGGACAGTGAGCCTGAGCTAGTTCCTGAATTTAGTTCCCTCCCAGGGGAGGGAAGGAGGGTCACAGGACTTTCTAGCCAACACAACCCAGCACTTATTTACAGGTGTTTGGACACCAAGCTGAGGAAAAGTCCCCTGAATTCAAGCTCTGGAGCCTGGAGTAGCATTTCTGAGCCCTGGATTGACCTTGGAACTCTGTGACCAGTTCCAGAGCATGGGCAGAAAGGGAGGGGCGCTGGGGACCATCTCAGAGGCACCAGGCAGGTTCCCAGCACCCCCAGTCCTGGTCTCCTGCACTGGCATGCACTCTCACTCAGATGCCCCTCTTCGGAGTCAACCAAGTTTCCACACAGAGACTCTCCACACAGAGCTGAACCACAAACACAAGTCTCTCCAGTGAAAGGAAAGCGATCCTCAAATGCTCACGAACGTTCTAAACGGAACGAGAAACAGAAGGGGAATTCCTGCATCCTTGCTCTTCTCTCTCCCTTCTACTTCTTACACATGTTCCAGGGTGGCCTCCGACGCACTATGTAGCCCAGCATGATGCAGAACATCTGATCCTCCTCCTCTTCCTCCGGAGGGCAAGGATTATAGGCATGCACCACCACTCGGGAGCAGTTTTATGTGATGAGGTGCTGTGGGGATGGAACCAGGGCTGTACACATGCTAGGCAAGCACTGTACTGAGTTTCACCCCCAGTCCTAGAAAGGGAATTCTTTTTTAAAAAAATATTTTATTCGCTATTTGTTATTTTACATATATGAATGTATTGCCAGCATGTATGTAAGGGCACCCATGTTGTACAATGTCTGTGGAGGTCAGAAGAGGGTGTCAGATCCCCTGGCACTGGAGTTACAGACAGTGGTTAGCCACCATATGGGTGCTGGGAACCAGGTCCTCTGCAAGAGCAGCCAGTGCTCTTAACCACTGAGAAATCCAGCCCCATAGAAGAGAGGATTCTCATGTGAATATATCTTCCAACTGCAAACCGACATCCCCCAAACATTTACATTTATAATAGTCAGATATTTAAAATTTTAGCAACAGAATCATAACTTTTACAAGTCCCAGTGCTCACAGGTCTCTGGAACTAGAGGCTACCTGAGGGGCAGGGGTCCTGACCTCCACATGTGTTTCTGTGTGTCCCTGTGGAATTTCAGGTTTTAGTGCTGGGCCTGGAGGTGTGGGTGCAAGATCCATCAGACGTGTCCCCGGGGAAACCTTTCCACAAATGTACTACTAGTGTATCTACACTGTAGAGTGCTGTGCAGTCTACCAGTCTACCAGGTCTTGCCACAGACCTGGGCTCCTGGATTGCCTACTGGTACAGCTCCATTCCCCACTGGGACCTGTGGACAGGGAGCGGCTGCAGGGTTGTGGCCCTGCAGCGGAAAGCACACCCCATCAGCACAGGCACAGGCCAGTGCTCCATTCACAAGGTAGCCATTTACTGGTTTCATTCAGAAAATGCCGAGAGTTTACCATATGTCATCTCCTTGAGTCCCCCAGCTGGCCTGGGAGTCCCAGGCTGTTTGGGGACAATACAGCCTCTGCTTCTCGGAGTCCCACCACCTCTCACCTTGGCCTTCTCCTTGCACAGGATTCTCAAGGTCTCCGGGGCTAGCATGCCTCCATAGGCCAAACCTGGCCAACTATCTGCTTTTATAAATAAAGTTTTATTGGCATCCAGCTGTATTCATTTGCTTCTGGATACAGCCCCAGAGCTGAGTAGTTCCTTCCTGTATCTGTCAACAAAGTCCAGAGTGTTTCTTTATGAGCTGGCTGGCCCTGCACAGCAGGTTTCTGGGTCTAGACTCATACAGACCCCAGCTCTCTGCTTGGAAGCCACCACTATGCAGGGTGCCCAGTAGTTCCCATCCTGAGTCCCTGCCACCCTGTATGGGTTCTCCTACCTCTAATGTTCCAGATCTGTGATCTTCATTCAGTCCTAACTCATCTTCTATGCTCTCTGTGATTAACTGTCCTGGCATGTGCACTAGAATGGCACTGTAAAACCAAGACACTTCAGTAATGGTTGGCTGAGCTATTCCACCCCCAGGTCCCAGAAATCCTATACTTCCCGACTAACCTCACAATAAGATGCAAATTAGTGTCCAGCTTCTGGTTTTGCTGGTCAGAAAACCAATATTTAGTGCAGTCAGTCCCTGTCAAAGGCCACACAGCTATGGAGATGTGAGCAGGAGCTAAAACCAAAACTCTGCTTGGCACATCTGAGTGGCAACCTCCCAACATGTCCTCTGCTGCCAGTCTTCCCTCTGGGTCAGAGACTAAGGCCTGTGGAAGCCCACTTCAGTCAACACACCTGGCTGCACTCTGCAGTGTCCCCAGGTCAGGCCATTTTCTCCAGTCCCCTATCAAAGCTGTGCCGCCTGCAGTCTGGCTCTCCTTCCCCTCACCCTGCTGTGTGCAGCCCCTCTGCTCCCTCCACCCTGATGTTATTTGAAAGCTACAGCCCCAGGACGCAGTCTTCACCAAGGCGGTGAGTGGGCCCCACTTACTGCAGCAAGTTCCTCTCGCACCAGTCACCGTTGTCTCACAGGGGAGGCGCACAGGGGAGGCGCACAGAGCCCTCTCCTCCCCAGCGGCCCCATCACGTGCTCTGCAGTGTTCTCCTGCTTGTTTTGCCTTGACTCCTGGCCAAAGCCCTGGTTCTCTCCCACTTCAGGGGTCACCTGCTCTGACAGTCTGCCCAGAACAGACACGGGGATATTGCCCTCAGAAGCTTGTGCCTCACCACCCTGCTCTGAAGGCCACTTGGAAATGGACCAGGACCTCCAACTCAATATGTAGTGTAAAGTCCTGTTGTATCTACAACTCCAGAGCATCCCCCAGACTCCCTACTGTTGTAAATGGTCCAAAGTCCTCCCAGCACCTGGCTGTCTATGGTGTGACACTCCCCCCACCTCACGTTCCCAAGCTCTTTGGACAATCACTGGAGTCTTGGAACAGTAAACAGCCCAGTCACACCAAGAGCATTTCCACAAACCACAAACATCTTCCCAGAACTTGTGTGATAGATATCGCTGTCCTGCTCACAATTTCTCTGCACGTGGCAGCATCCAGACTTCACACCTGTCACCCATGCTCTCACTGTGGGTTTGGCTCCACCTCAGACGGACCCCAGCCTTCACCAATTTCACTGCTTTACCCTTCCCTGACCCGTAGGTGCCTTCCCTCTTTTAGTTCCTGTACTAGCAAAGTGCTTCCTCATCCTGCCTCTGCCAGGCACACAGCCCCTCCCTGGACAGTGTCCTCCCAGCATCCCACACTGCCCTCTTCCAGGCACACAGCCCCTCCCTGGACAGTACCCTCCCAGCATCCCACACTGCCCTCTGCCAGGCACACAGCCCCTCCCTGCACAGTACCCTCCCAGCATCCCACACTGCCCTCTGCCAGGCACACAGCACCCTCCCCCATAGAGCGCTTCCAGGCTCCTGCACTGAGGTCTTACTCTGGAACCTTCAAACGCAGCTGACTCATGGCCACAATTACTCCTTGAGGACCTTGTGCAGGGAACCCTGCATGCTCTACCTACCTTCTTGAGTAAACCACAGGTACAGCCTGTCTTTATAGCTCTACCACTCACAGCAAACGACACTTCAGTGCCCCCTGGGACATGCTCAGAACCTTGGGCCAATTGTCAAGGAGGCCATGAGAACTTCTGAAGACAGGAGATGTGAGTGAACATATCAGGAGGATTTGGAGTCATTCTAACTGTTTTGAGGATTCTGTCGCCATTCAGCGCTCCCATTAGGAGTTATGGGGTTTTCAATCAACTTCTTCGTGCTTCTCAAAAGGCCTCCTCACTGAGCTTCTAAACTCAGCCTGCCGGGGCACAGGGCAGCCAGTGTGTGGCGTACACTGCCAAAGTTTCTGACTGAACTTCTACATGGGCCTTTGTGTTTGGAACAAGACACGAAACAGCCAAGAACTAACTGGCTCAGCCATATCCAAGGGATGTGAAGGGAGTTTCAGTCCTAACCAGAGTCCAAGAGTCAACAGATATTTATGGACCCAAGACCTAGCTGGATGAGTCATAAAGACTTAATTTCAATATCACTCCATCTAATACTAGATGGAGTGCCAAATTAATTCAAATACTGCACAGGTTCAGATGGGTCACAGCCTGTCATCTCCTGTCTCCTGAATATTATTTTGTTGGTCTGGCACAGAAATCACTGGAAGTTCAAGGTTCCAAGAGCAAACTTGCGAAGTCCCACTGATGGACCAGAGTGTGATCAATGAGTTGAGCCAAGAATCTCAACTCCTCTGACAGACAGGGCCCTCTGCCTAGGTGCACAGTGTTTTCAGGGGACTAGGAGGACGTGTGCCTGTGTCAACTGAGAGATGCACTGACTCAGTAAAGAGCTTGCTGCACAAGCATGAGGACCTGAGTTTGATCCCAAGCATCCTTGTGAAAGCTAAATGCAGTGATGTGTAGCTGTAACCCTAGCACTGAGGGAGCACAGGGGGAGGGGTCCTGTGGAATCAGGGGAGGGATCCGTGTAGTACCACGGGGGGGGGCGTCTCTGTTATAGCACACTGGGGGATTCCGGGAATACCACGCAGGGGATCCCTGGGGTATCACACGAGGGATTCTGGAGGTATCACACAGGGGACTCCTGTGGGGGGATCCCTGGGGCTAACTGGGTGAGAGATCCTGCCTCAAACTGCCTCAAAAAATAAGGTAGAAAGCATTTGAGGAAAACACCTGATGCTGACCTCCAGACTCGATATTCATGCACATACATGTGCAAGAAACACAACCATACACACACACACACAGAATCAAGAGTCAGAACAGAGAACAAATATCTAAACTCTCAGGCTCCTGTCCTGGTTCGCCATGCCTACTTTAAGGCTGGCTGTCTTCCTGCTGATTATTATGCATATGACTAAGCAAAGTGAAACTCCTTTTTCCAAAATCACACCAGAAATGAGAGTGGAGCTGGGAGTTGGTGAAAATGTAGCCTGCCCTGCTTGAGAAAAACGAAATAAAGCAGAAAAATCAGAAATCAGTGACTTGCCCGTTAAAGGAGGGAAAAGAAAGAATTCTTTAAAAGAAAAAAGAGGGCTGGGTGACAGGTCAGGGCCTGCAAGGTCCCGGGTTCCATCCCCACTGCCCACGTTCACAGAAAGCCGCATGGTGGTGCACACCTGTCACACCAGCTTCGGGGGCAGTGGAGACAGGTGTATCCTTGGGGCTTGCTGGCATGTCAGTCTAGTCTACTTGGTAAGCTCCAGGCTAGTGAGACTATCGTAAAAGGGGGTGGGAGCTGGACAGATGGCTCAGAGGTTAAGAGCACTGGCTGCTCTTACAGAGGATCTGGGCTCTATTCTCAGTACCCACATGGCAGCTAACAACCATCCATAACTCCAGTTCCAGGGAATCCGACGCCCTCTTCTGACCTCTGTGGACATCGCATGACTTGGGTGCACTTATATACATTCAGGTAATACATTCATACACATAAAATAAAAATAATAAAAAATATTTTAAGAAATCCAAGGTGGCTGTTCCCTGAAAAAGGACATCTGGGATTGTCCTCTGGCTTCCCACAGGCACACATATGCATATGTATCCAAACACATATATGTACCTGGAGCATGTGCACATCCACACACAGACATACAAGGAACTAACATATCTATGTGCATTCCCAACCTACAAGGCATGGAGACTCAGCACCCAGGTGGGACGCCAGGGTGACAGCTCTTTTCCAGATCTTCCTGTAGTGCCTGTGCTGAGGCCAAGGCCACGGGCAGGAGCTGCATCTGGCCAGGCTCACAGAAAAATCCTTGGTCCTGTCCACACTAGCTGGATGCCACATGCATGAATGCGTGTGGAGGTCAAATGGCCAGCATGTGTCAATCTCCCTTCACCTTGCCCTCACACATATCACTCCTGTCTCCTGAAATGGTATTTGTTCATGAGCACTCACCAATAACAGGTACACAGAAAACAGTACCTTGCCTCCACCTCCTAAGTGCTGAGAGGTGCTGGGGATCAAGCCCAGGGCTTCATGAATGCTAGGTAAGTATTTTACCAGCTGAGCCGTACTCCAGCCTTGACCCTAACGATGACATCAAGGTGTCCTGTCTTCCTTGCTCCCCTAGCACACTTCTGTTGGTCCATCTTGACAGCACCCTGGGAGCTGAGGCACAGGGAGACCTTGTTTCTGTAGACTCAATTTACCAACAAAAGTACACACTTTTCTTTGCTTTCTGCCATTTAAAACGCTTCTGTCCACCATCGAGGTGGCGTCTTCCAATGTCTGCTTCTGCTGCCTCAGACATTAAGTCCAGAGAGCTGCCGAATTTCTCAGATGTGACTTAAATAAACTTCTGAAGTTCAAGGAGTCATTGTCTTTATAACTGACATTAACATGTGGCATGAAGTGATGAAGGATGGTTGCTAAGCACATCTACCACTATGCATCACCTTAAACTAAAGAATAATCAAGGGCAAGGGGGAAGGGAAGGTTTACAGCTAGCACTCCAAGCTGGGAGATGGTTAAATATGCGACTGTATAAATAAGAGCAGAAACAGAATAATTCTTATTCAACTGTGCGCACGTAGACAATTCTCCATAAAATGGCAGAGATGGTACCTTCTGTGAGATCTTTGTGTTTATCTCAACAGCTGGGGAACGGCTTCTTTGAGAGGCCACTCATGGTGCGTGATGAGGTCTTACTGATATGACACAGTCTTTGAAGGAGTTCAAAGTACAGTTGGGAATTTGAAATATGCTATTTTAAGAAGCACCTTAGTGAATTTCTGGTATGTATCATGTGGTGGTGGCCACAACTGGTACAATGAGAAAGTAAATCTGAGCAGAAAGGGTCCGAGGCAGGAGACAGCATGCAGTAAGACACGCCTCCCCCCCATGAGGGGGAGGGAGGGAGACGAGTCATACCTTTACAGTGTGGTGCAATGTGGAGACAGGGTTGGCTCACTACCGAGCTCGAACTGGCTGTGCACAGGCAGGGTTGGGAGAAGGCAGTAAGGTCACCCAAACCAGATACAGAACTCAGAAGATCCCACAGGAGTCTGGATCTAATCAGCAGCAACTGAGACTGAGCAGCCTCACCCACTCACCACACTCCTGCCAAAACTGTGGCCCTTTGTTGACCATCACAATTCATAATCTGATAGTCTGAACGTTAGTAAACCAAATGTTTATCTGACTTTCAGTCAATCTTCTGCTTCTAATTCTGCACACCAAGGGCACTGGCTAGATCTCCCAGAATCTTCTAGAAATCTTCCTCACAGGACAGATGTGCTAGAACTTTTCCCAAGTGTCATTTCATCAGCTTTTCTAGCATGCCACTCCTCACCCCCTCAACCTTGTCCTCCTGAAAGGCTTCCAGGAGCCCTGAGTTTGGGATTCCAAGATGATTCCCTATGATTTTTACTTCTTACAAATCTAGGCAAAACCTCTCTACTCTCCTAGCATCTACATAGGAACACATATCTCCTAGCTGTTCCTGTGGAATCCTGAGAAATTCTCAGTGGCAAAGGTCTATTCCAAAGGTCTGGGGGTCTTGCCTATGGAAAGCTGAGGCATGGTGGTCTCCAGCTGGATTCCCATTCACTTGATCTTGGCAGCAGAAGTAGTTACAGTCACCCATTTGGATTCGGACATTTAGTGAGATGGTTAGGTTGGTTCCACACATCAGCCACTGTGCACAGTGCAATAGATGTGGCTGTGAGAAGAGCTCTGCAGAGTGTTGACTTATTAAGTCAGGAGTGGTACAGCCGGGTCTCTAGCTGTCTCTAGCTTTGTGGGAAACCTCTCTGCTGATTTGCACATGGCGACACCAGCTTGCACTCCCACCACCAGGGAATACAGGCTCCTCTTCCCTACACCCTCACCGGGGAATACAGGCTCCTCTTCCCTACACCCTCACCGGGGAATACAGGCTCCTCTTCCCTACACCCTCACCGGGGAATACAGGCTCCTCTTCCCTACACTCTCACCAGCGATTGTTTCCTTGATGTTAACCGTTCTTGCTGGGGTGAGATGGAATCCCAAAGTGATTCTAATTTGCACTTTTCTGATGCTGAGGATACTGAACATTTAAAAAAAATTCTGTTTTTGAGAAATATCTGTTCAGTTGATTGGTTCATTTATTGATTTGCAGTTTTTAAAATTTTACCTTCCTTTATAGACTCTGGATATCAAGCCCTTGTCTGAAGTGTGTCTGGCTCCCATCTGTAAGCTCTGTCCACACTGCTGATAGTTTCTTTTGCTGTGTAGAAGTGTTTTAATTTCATGTCATCCCATCTGTCAATTCTTGGGGCTATTTACTGTGCTACTAGGGATCTCTTCAGAGTATTCTGCTAGTACCCGTATCAGAACACATGGGATATGAAAGCGGAAGGGGCACAAAAATGGCAGAGAGCAGTGAGTGGCGGGGAGGAGGGTCAACCCAGACTAAGCGTTATGAAAGTTCCATACCCAAACACACTGCTTTGGGTACTAATTAAGAAATAAAGAAAGACTACGAGATGTGAGGACACAGGAAAGATGTTCTCTGAAGACAGTCTAAACCAGGGGCCGAATGAGGCTGTGGAAGACAGTCCATCTCTCTTTCGTGCAAGCCTCCCAATTTCCCCACATCCTGAACCCCCCCCCCAATACTGGGATGGCCCCACCAATTCTGCACTGATCCCAAATGGAGTCAGTTGGTATTCTAGGTCTTGTGGTTGGCCGGGGTAAATGTTGACGCTCCATGTTCATTTCTATGCCAAGCTTGATTTAATGCACCCGACCCCCTCCAACCCAACAATAAAAATGCGACAAGGGCTGAAACCCCGCAAGAACACTTTTGCTTTCCACACGAGGTGAAGTGGCTTAGATAGCTGTCACCAACACCAAGGGTTTATTAATAGGCAGAAATTAATTGTATGTAGACTGAATTAATGAGATGGAAAAACATGCATATTTCAGCTAATACAGAGGGGACCGGCCTCTGCCTGGTGCCAGTAATGAAGTGCCTGGACCACAGGATGCGGCTCAGAGCAGCTACCAGCAAGCTGGGGTCCTTTTGTGATCACGGGGGCTGGAGGTACCGTTAAAAAAAAATACACTGTGAAATGTAAACATCAGGCAACTGTTTTGAGCACAAAGTTGACCCCTGACGTGTCTTCTGCAGACTGCCATCTACGGATTTATAAATAAATGATTAGATGTAAAACCTCAGGAGGATTTTCCTTTTCCACAGCAATTACAGGAGCAGGCTATTACCATTCAAGTGGGGCTCTGGCGAAAGTTCTTGACTGGCAGGAATCACTCACTGCTGTCCTCCTTCGGTAAGTCACCATGACAGGAAATCCAATGCTCCCATGTACCTCGAACATTTTAACAAGCCCAGTCAATATGCACGGAACGGACACATCCTTGAGTTAAAATATATTACTGTCAGTAACGAGCTGAATTAAGAAAGCACAAGCTTCAAATGTGATCATCGTCAGGAGGAAGTTCTCCATATCTCACATTCGCACTTTGTGAAGTGTGACTCAGAGAGTCACTCGTTTATGTTCCCTTTGGCTGTTCTAGGCAAATTTTAAGTCATTTAAGTGCCAGGTAATGAGGCTAATCAAAGAATAAGCAAATGGACAGTGGAGAGTTCAGAGTGTACTTTTCTAGTCTAGGAGTTTCCTTTTTTTCTCGACTGCAGTGGGAACTCATCTTCTTCTACTAGGATTTGCTTTCATTATAGGAACCCTCCCTCTCTGCAGCAGCTCCCACTGTACACACATAGAATTCTTTCAGGAGACCCAGCAGCAAATCCCAATGACTACCATCCCACTCTTGACTGTTTCCTTTAATAAAAGAGAAAAGGACAGGCCACAGGAAGAATGGATTTTTAAGATTGTTATATTCTTTTTTGTTTGTTTGTTTTTTGGGACAGGGGTCTCCCCATAGTTCTAGCTGGCTTGGACCTCACTATGTAGACCAGACTAGCCTCCATCTCACAGATATCCACCTGCTGTGATTAAAGGCGTGCACCACCACGCCTGACCCTATATTCTGAAATTATTTAAGAATCATAAGAAAATATGACATTAAAGCTGGTCTTCAACTCTGCCACTCAGTTTTCCAAAGTGGAGACTTGTTCCAGCTTCACAGCATATACGTAGAACCCGGAAGCCGACATGTGGGTAACACACAACTGAATCCTGGCTTATAGCTTACCCGTTTTCAACAGTTGTAAAACCTTTATTTTTATATGGAAGTAAAATAATTATAACCCTTTTAAAACCAGACTTTTATTACATTTAGATTCTGTCATGGTTGACTCTGGCTGTCATTAGGACACACCTGAAAAGAAGGAGCCTCAAATGGAGAATTTCCTTTATCAGACTGGCCTGGGGCCATGTCTGTGGGGTAGTTTCTTGACTGTTGGGTGATATGTGGAGAGTCCAGCTCCACTGTGGGCGGTGCCACCCCTGGGCAAGTAGTGCCATGCTGTATAAGAAAGCAGGCTTGGCCTGGGCCAGGGGAACAAGCCAGTAAGCAGCATTCCTCCATGGCCTGTGCTTCAGCTCCTGCCTGAGGTTCCTGCCCTGAGTTCCTGCCTTGGGCTCCCTCAGTGATAAGCTGGGATCTGGGAGATGTGAGTGAAATAAACCCCGTTCTCCCCAAGTTGTTTTTGGTCCATGTTTTATCACAGCAACAGAATGTTAACTAAGATGGGTTCATATACACACAACCTAAGGAAGATGCAGAACTGTTCAGCCCAGGAAGGTGCTTGCTCGAATCACCTCTGGTGCTCCTGCCTCTAGCTATCCGAGTCCCTGCAAACCATCCACACGGCGGCATGTATCATTGGTTCACGTCCACCAGGCCTGGCTCTATCCTTGCTTTATCTCACCAATCCAGACTTTCCCAAATCATTTTGTTTAAAAAATCCCCAGGCACATTGTAACTTCATAAAGTTTGGGAAACAGATCTATCAAAGGGTGAAATTAACCAAACTAAGTCTGCTACAAAAATGCATCAATCCAAACTGATGATTGTGAGATTAAAATTCTGTAATCTTATGACTAACGACCAACATTTCCTTTGTAATAAGGATGTTGTATTTCATTGTAACAGCTAATTGTGACTTTAGCAGTTAATTGTGGCTTTGCATCACATGGCTAAGCCAGGTCTATATATTTGTTGTACACAAAACTGGCGGATATGTTCCTTTACCCCACAGGTGTCATTAAAGCCATAGAAAGTGGATTCCCCCAGGCCCTGAGCAATCCATTACATATTTACACCCACTTTAGGGTTCAAGATAAATACCTTGGGTTGTCTTCTAGTGTCTCTATGGAGAAATGTCTCTCCTGAAAAAGTTCTTGCTTGGTAGACGAATGTCTTTTCCTTATGTCTGAGGTAACTGGAGTTGATACTCGTTAAGATGGCCTACCATAAGACATGACCAATTAAATAAGACTGGCCACACTTCCTCTCAGAAATGGCATGGTTGGGCACTTGCTCCTCCTCAAAGAAGGGAGCTGCCAGGCAGCACAACCTTCTAGAACCATGCTCGGAGTACAGCCCTCCCAGGTTCTCACGTCTGCAGGAAATCAAAGCACAGAGGGAGGGTGAGGGCAGCGCTCTGTTTGGTTCTTTGCAGTGAGGCGCTGTGCTGTTTCAGTCTCTAAAGAGGAACCCCAAAGCCCTTCCTTCCTGCTCAGAATTAAAAACAGTGGCTTGATACGTGGAGCTCTGGATGTGTTCTGTGCTACAGCCTCTTCTGAAACCTATGCCCAGCTCCTCTGAGAGAAGCGTTTTGTGGCCATGATGCAGGGGCTGCGGCAGCCTCCGCAGTCAAGGTAGGTATTCACAGCCAGTCAAGGTAGCTTTAGGACCTCACAGCCTGCTGTTCAAATGCCAATAATGACCTTCAGACCCAAAAGAATCTAAATTCACCACTGGCCCTCTCAGGGAGACTTCCCCACCTTACTGCTGAACAGGTTCCTCCTTGCTGAGGTCGAATGGGCCCAGTGACTGGTTCCTTCCTTTGGCCTGGCCTCACTTCTCACCTGCCCAGGTCCCTACAGGGCAGCCTCTGGCAGCAATACTGCCAGAGCCTCCCCCCAGCAGTCAGAATGCTTGATAGGCCATAAACCACCCACAATGCTATTTCCAAAGGCCAATGGCTGGAGTCAGAAGGACCAGAGGCAGGTCCTTCTGTTATGACTGTCAGAAGGGCAAGGTGGGAGGACAGAGTAAGAGGAAGGATGAGGCTGTGACACTGTCTGTGTGACCTTCTGAGATCTCAATGTCAGGAAGAAGCACTGCTTAGGACCATACCGTGGCCCCCCTCTCTGAGAAAAGGAGATGAGACATGGTCTCAACACCCCACAGCTGGCTATTTTCTGCCATGCAGAAGGACAGAGAAGTTGAGATTTGCTGGTCTAGCAACTCTGGGAACCAGGGAAACTGAGCTTGATGGTACAGGTCATGTGTGGTGGTTTGAATGAGACTGTCCCCCACAGGCTACAAGCATTTGGACATTTTGTCCCCAGTTGGTGGCGCTGTTTTGGGAGGTCTTAGAGGGTGTGGCCATGCTAGAGGAAGCCAGTCACTGAGTGTGGGCTTACAGAGTTCTTAAGTTTTTCAGGAAGGATCTCTAGTCAGTCTCTCTTTCCAGTATCTTCTTGCAGATGTGAGTACTTAGTTTCTGCTTCTGTTATAGTCACCTCTGGGCCATACCTCCCGGCCACGATGGACTCTTGCACCTTTGGAACCATAAGCTAAATAAACTCTTCCTTTTATAAGTTCCCGTGGTCACAATATTTTATCACAGCATCAGAAAAGTAACTAATACATCAAGTCCAGTCAACCCAGAGGAAAAGGATATCACCTAAAGCTATCAGAGACAGGGTTTAGAGCACTAGCCTAGCATGCGTAGGTTCCATCCTCAACACTGAGAACACTAACCAGACCAAAACGAGGCTGGCCTGTAAGGACGGGCACAGAGCACACAGCACTAGGCTGAGACGAAAGCACTTGCATTGAGCCAGTTTTAGCACATGAGTTTCATGTAATAAGCCCCACAGGTCTGTGACACTGAGGTCTTCCTCAGCAAAGCATAGTTCTCCTGACTGAGGCTGCAGAACCTGCCAATCTGCCCCTAGGAGGCTGTCGCTAATGTACTGACAACGGGGTTTGGTGCCCCAACTTAGATACCAGTGAAATGGAAACCACTTCAGACTTCTCAAATTGACTTTGTAGATGCCAACGACTCTGTTCTTTATAGTGTCCCCCAGACCCTGAAGACTACCTTCCCTGGTTAGCTTGCCTGGCCAATCTGACACAGCCTTGTGTAGTCTGACAGGAGAAGCCTTGGCCAAGGAACTTCCTAGTTCAGACTGGCCTGTGGGCATGTAGGTGAGGGAGTGTTAACTGATGCAAGAAGGCCTAGCCACTGTGGGCAGCACCATCCCTAGGCAGGTGGTCCTGGGCTATGTAAGAAAGCTAGTTGAGCATGAGTCAGAGAGCAAGCCAGCAGCAGTGTCCTGTTTCAGCCCTTGTCCTGACTCCCCCGAGGATGAGCCAAGTCAACCCTTGCCTTCCTGGGACTGCTTTTGGTCAGACTGTTTTTACCTTAGCAATGGAAGAGGACACTGGACATCCCCTCCTGATACGGGATATTGTCACTGTTGTAACCTGCATGCAATGCATTCTGAGTGCTTACCAATGAAGGAAAAGATTATTTTACTTCCACAATCTTAATTTAACACATCTGTCTGCATATGTACCAAGAAACCCCCAATGAGATAGATTTCATTTCCTCATGAGCTCTTTTCTGCAGAATGGTCTTTCATAATGATTTCTTTTATTTAAAAGAATCAATTCATCAATTTAAAAGTGATTATAATTATCAAAAGGTTCTTTTGTATTAAACAGACCAACTCCAGCTGCAGGCTCAGCTTGATGTGCAGAGCCTGATATTGCTGGATCCTCCTGCTGACCACACTGATCTTCACAGAGCATGGGAGAATGTCCTCCACAGAGCAGTGCTGAAGACAGGGGCCGGTGGTACTTGCTTCCTCTTCTTCTGAGAGGGGAGACCTTTCCTCCAGACAGCCCCCATCAGTGTCTGCAGGCGTGTCTGCAGGTGGGAGCTGGTGCTCAGTGCTGCTACTGTCAAGCCTGGCTAGGCAGCTCCTCAGGGAGTCACATTATACTTTTGGGCATGAGGCTTAGGACAGAGGAGGCCAGTGAGGACTAAGGATCACACAGGCCCCTGTCCCTGCAGAGGGCCAGTTTTCTATGGCTTCTCATCCAGAGGCCAGTAGGCATCACCCCAACTTCCTACCTGGGGCTGGGACTAGGCTAGCCTCCCTAGAGGTCAGTCTCCTTAGAGGGAGAACACCCTGTTGAGTCATTATCAAAGGAACTGCAGAGGCCAGACTGATGGAGTCAAGGAGCAGATTCAAGCCACTGCTGTCTTGGGAGTCACTGAACTGAGGTGAAGGTGGTGATGAGAGGCGGGGAACCGCACAGCAGACAGGTGAGCAGTGATAGGCATCCAGCCCCCCAAGCCCCACTTTATCTGAACCATGTGGCATGGAAACATTGCTATTCACTATGCAGCTTTGAAATTACTCACTGTGGAACACATACTTATTTCAAGGAATTACTAACTTCAGAATTACAATAAAATGCATTTGAGTGTTTTTTATCCCCAAACAATACGCATTAACATCTTAATTCTTGCATTTGGCTTAATAAAAAATGTAACGGAGATCATTTCGTATGTATTAGAGACATTTTTCTCCACAAATTTTCACTTAGACTTTAGTATGACTCTTGTTTAGCAAACCCATTTTAGACACATTTACTGCGACACAAAACCCGATCTCATATGCTAGACACATTGAAAAACTCTTATTGCTCTTAAACATCCACATCTCACGAACTTGGAAATAGGAGTTGGCAATTTCTTCAACTAACAATACCCAGGCCAAGAGGATTTCAAAACCCCGCTTTGCCATAATTTTGGGAACAATAGCGGTGCCTCAGGAAGCCCAGGGCAGAGGGTGGATGGCCACCTCCAGAGCAGGCGCTCTGCGTCTCCCTGCCCTGAGTGTACCACACTGACAAGGATCATCAGGGTGGAAAACAGCCAAGCTTAGGACGAGTGCTGGAGTGAGCTCTGCATACCTGCATTTCACTATGCAGTCAACTGTGCATTTGTATAGTTTAACTTTCAGTCATGGGTATGTTTGACAACATGCTCACAAATGTCCTGTTAATAAAAAAGCTGGCTCTTTGAACCCCTTGGTGGGGCACTGGCTTGCCACTGCTTACCAGGTGTTCGTTAGTCAGAGGAAGGTGGACATAAAGAGACTCGCGACAGAGGGTGGAAAGCTACCAGGGGCAAATCCATGAACACTGGCTGCATTCAATATTTTACAGTCGGCTATATGCAGGCACAGTTTACAAACTGTAAAGTTTACTTTTCTGAGATGTGCCTCTAAGTGACCCTTGACTCGTGTGCCATCACATTCCTACAATGAAGACACTGACTACATGACCTCCAACGATTCTGCTCACTGCATGTAAGCTACCATGTATATTTGCATAACTGTCAGTACACATCTTCATTCACTTTGAGTGTCTGTAGAATCTGTACTGATTTCTCCCTTTCAGGACCGTATTTGGGTGATTTGTGTACAACTGACTCAACGGTCTGGTTAGAGTTGTTAACAACAACAACAACAACAAAGGATGTTCTGCCAAAGTACGGGCAGTCTAACTACCTGGGATGAAAAGGATAAGGGTGGAGATTTCGTGTTAAATACATGAAAAGACTAAAATGCATACCAGGTGATTCATGTTGAATATATACATCATATGTTATTCACAAATCCAATGGCATGTCCATAAGTCATATGTGATATAGTTCTTCAGAGAGAGCTATAAATTACAGAGAAAGTGAACATGTCAGTGAAGGAAGCTATGTAACACATTTACAGATCTGATGTAAACTATGAAGATGTCACTGCTTTTCAAATCAACCTGCACTGTCAACCAAATCCTAATTTAAAAATTACTCCAGAAGCTGGAAAGACAGTTCGGAGGTTAATGATACATACTGCTCTTGCAGAAGACTGGAGTTTGATTCCCAGCACCCATGTTGGGTGGCTCACCACAGCCTGTAACTCTTCCTCCAATATCTCTGACCTCTATTCACACACACACACACACACACACACACATACACACACACAAATTACAAATAAAATGAATCTAAAAAGTTACTTGAGTAGATAATAAACCGGTTTTGAAATATATGTGCTAATGGGAATATTTGCCACAAGTAATGAAAAGAGCCACTGAAAGAGTGAGCCACAGAAAGAGTGAGCCCAGCACCCTCTCCACTTCCTAAGGAAGTCAGTTGTAGAACGAGAGAAATCTAAACAGTGAGGTGTGGCAGAAGAAGGGAAATCCGGTGGACTAAGCAACTCAGGGTCAGACTCACCTGGAACAAAGGAGCCATCGACAGAGGCAAGGAAGGAAAGTGCATCTCAGTGAGTGAACAACACTATGTGAGGTACTGTGGACCCTATGAACCCCAGACTCAGACCTCTGCATATGAGAGTGAATAACCTGTGCTCTGGGCAAAGTACAGGAAGAGGCCAACAGAGCCTGCAGATGACTGGCCAGAAGGAAGAACGATTTTTACACTCCTATAGTGGATGTGGATGAGACCGTATGTGGTCCACAAAGCCCAAGACATCTGGAGAAAAAGTCTGCTAACCTATGTTCTACAAATACGATGATCTTCCTGTTCTTAGGGGAGAAAATGCCCTCAAACACTAAAAATCCAACATCATTTTAGGACACAAAGGAAGAGAGGCCAGTAGGTGAAAAACCTTCACCATCCACATCTGGAAAAGAACTCCTGTCCTATGTAATAAAGTGCTAAGTAAAAGATAATTCACCAGGAAAAAGAACGGAGGAGCCATATAAAAAGAACAGGTTCAGATGACTGCATGAAAGTGTGTCTCATGCCCTAGTCACAGCAGAAATGCCAACCAAAGCCACATGTGGCCAAGAAGACGAATGCACAAGTGGAGACAGGATGTTTACCAGACAAAATGCTGGCATTAGTGTGGCACAACAGGGGCCTCAGGAACTAGGGACGTGGCTGAGACTGAAGCAAGCTGCAAACTGTTGGCATTCTTACTCGGGATGCTTCCATCCACATCACATGGTTAACAACTCAAAGCACGACATGCTAACAGAAATGTACTGTGTGTATGTGGGGCATGCCCACATTGTGTGGTGGCCAGAGGCCAACTGTAGGATCATTCCTCCAGAGCCATCCACCATGTTTTACTGCAAGGAAACTCACTGGGGCCTGGGGCCTGCCAACAAGGCTAGCCTGGCTGGTCAGGAAGCCCCAGAGATCTGCCTTCTCTGCTTTCAAGGCACTGGGATTATAAGCACGGGCCACCACGCTCAGCTTTTTACATGGATTCTGGGGACAGAATTCAGGTCCTCATGCTTGTGGGGCAAGTACTTGACTGAGTTGTCTCCTAAGTTCCTTATGAAAGCTCTTTTAGGTAATCTTGAATCTAAACACATTATAAGAATTCAGAGAATACCCAGTTCCTCTTTGCCCAGACTCACCTTTAAGTCATCTTTCTTCTCCAGTTCCCCTTCCTCCTCACATAGCATCAGGACCCCCTGAGGTATGGACCATGTGAGGTCACTGTACACATTGCACTTCTCATGCAGTGTGCACCTCAAAGGCATGAGGCTTCTGCTCAATTCCTAGGCCTGGGTCACCTTCCTCTATGCCTCAACCAACTATGCTGCATGCATGTTCCTTGTGGTGGAGATCACATGCTATACTCAGGTAACATGCTTCTTCGTCCTCCTTCAAGCTGGGATGGTCCCACAGCCTTTGCCTTTTCTAACATGAATACATTTTTAGAAATGTACTTTACATGAAGTAAAACTTGTCCTACTCAGTGTACAGTTCTGTGGGTTCTGACAGTGGCCTAGTCACACAGCTGACACTAAAATCAAGACAAGGACTGGTTCTGCTGACCACTAACCAGTTCTCTGCCCTTCTGACTTGGCCTTCTCCCTAAGTCACCAGTGGGGAAAGCTGTGTGCAGTCTTCTGCTTCTGGCTTCCTTTGCTTTTGCATGCGCTATGCTTTTGAGATGCACCTTGTCAGGCAGGTTAGCGGACAGGTCATTTCACTCCTAGGTGCTAACCAGAGCTGGACTGCTGTGTACCACGGTGAGCACATTCCATTCCCCAGTTGAGGGAAAGGTTGTTTATGGTTTGTGGAGTTTCTAAATAAAGCCATTTTAAGTGCATGTGCGTATGCGTTACCAGTCTAAGAGTGTGCGCACCAGTTTAATTCAGCCATTCTAATAAGCACTCAGTGCATCCTTGCTGTGGTTCATATGCACTGCCAAGCATGGTCACATGCATGTCATTACAGTGTAGACTGGAATGTCTCCCAAAGGCTCATGAGGTAAATGTGGAAACTTGAGAGGTGAGTCTGGGAAGAGGCTAGTCTGTCACTGACTCATTTCTGCTTCCTCTCTGCTTCCTGACTGTCACAGGAAAAGCAGCTTTGGTCCTACCACAGCCTCCTTCCTGACCATGACCTACTCTCTGCCTTAACATCCCATAACAATGGTGCCAAGAAGCTATGGACTGAGGCCTCGGAAACTGAGCCAATATAAACTTTTCTCCTTCAGAGTTGGTTATTTTGTAAGATTTTTGTCACAACAATGCAAACCTGACAATACATACATCTCCAGATGTATGCATGTTCTGGTGAAGAGTCTGTGCAAACATTTCTCTTATTTTAGAAATGGACTTTTCTAGAGCTGGGAATACAACCTGGCTGGCAATGTGCTTGTCTTGTATGTGACACTGGGTTCAATCCAAAGTATCACAAATGAAAAGAAAGCAAAGAAGCTGGGGTCCCCTTCCCCAGCTCCCCCATCCCTAGCTTCCCCCTCCCCTGGCTCCCCCCTTCCCAGCTTACCCCCTTCTTCTCCAGTCTACACCCCCCCCCCCCAGCTCTCATCTTATTTTCCTTTCCTTCCAGTCTTCACTCTGTGCCCTCCCTGCCCCAGTCCTGGCAGTGACAGTTTACCTGCGTTTCACGACATCCTCACAGTGGGGGCATATTTAGAAATGAGATTTGGAACTAAGTACATCTATGCCTTTGGTGTGTACATGCATACATGTGCACACAGAAATGAGTTCATTCTGAGGGTAACAATTTCAATCCAGTGTCACAGCTTTTCCTGTCATCTCCTGCTCCTCCTAGGAGCTCTCCTTTTTCCAGGACTCTAACACCAACATATGCCATTTGTGTTCTCTCCCTCTCTCTCTCTCTCTCTCTCTCTCTCTCTCTCCCTCTCTCTCTCTCTCTCTCTATATATATATGTGTGTGTGTGTGTGTGTGTGTGTGTGTGTGTGTGTATATGAAACAACTTTGTCCCTTATGAATAGCAAAAATCAGGAGCATCTATAGCTTTCTCCCCTTCAATTATGTCACAGTCCAGGGTCTTATGAAGTGACAGCAGGTCAGGGTGCTTGCTGCCAAGGCTAGTGATCTATGTTCAATCCCTGGAACACACAAACTAGAAAGAGAGAATTCCACAATTTGTCCTCTGTCCTCCACAGGGATGCTATGGCATGCAAGTGCACACACAGGCATGCTCTAATCATAAGCAGATCAGCATGCATGTGTGCACACACACACTAAATAGTGTATATACAAGTTTAAAGGATTTATTCTATTTTATTTATGTGTATGCCATATGTCTTCATGTATGTATGTGCATGTTTGCCAGTACCCATAATGGGTCAGAACAGGGTGTCAGATACCCTGGAGTTGGAGTTTACAGGAGGCTGTAAGCCAACATGTGGGTTCTAGGAATCAAACGTTGGTCCCCCAAAAGAACAGAAAGTGTTCTTAACCACTGAGCCCCTAAACAAACGTTTGAGCCACTTACATCAGTTTCTTCACACAATTACAATATTCTCTTGCAGTTGGCAGGCCAGGCCTGATGTGCACATCTGTACTCCTAGTACAGGGGTTGGGGGGCTGATATATGAGGATTACTCTTTGAGGTCAGCCTGAGTTATATAGTAAGTTCCCAGCCAGCCTAAGGCTACAGAATAACTCTGTTACACACAAACCCACTTACCCTATTATCAAACTACCTTTCATTCTGGGGCATAAATTTGACCCTGTTGCTATATGTCATATTATTAATGAGGTATTGCCATCTAAGCACTGATACTTCATGCTTAGATTCTGCACTGATATGCCCGATATTACCATGTGAAATGAGCATTCACTTTTTATTATGTATCCTTGTTATTAGGCTTAGGTTTCAGTGTTACATTTGTTAATAAAATTATTAGATTACCTTCCTTTTTATGCATGTAAACAATTTAAATAGCATTAGAACTTTCTGTCCAAAAGGTTTAGTAGAATTTCTGTATGAAAAGAACTGGGCCCAGTACCATTTTATAAGGTAGCGCCTTGGAAATGTTATCTAGTTCTTCTCCGTAAATTGGTTTAGTCAAGCTTGCTGTCTCTACTGGGGTTAATTTTGGTAAAACTGATTCTTTTCTAATTATGCACTTCAAATGTGCTTCAATATTTATTTGTAAATTAGTCTCTCGTGCTTTTAAAACTTCTTCGGTATCACACTTATTTCCTTGCTATTACTTTTCTTTTATACGTTTGTGTTTTTTCTTCTTGGCATAAAATAACTAATACTTTGTCTATTTTTTTCAAGAAAACTAGATTTTAATTTAGTGATTTAATAAATGGTTTTCCCATCTTCATATATTCTGTTTTTATCTTTCTTATGCTTTTGGGGTGCCTTATCTAAAATTTTTCTAGTTTTCCAAGGTGAGTATTAATTTTGAGTTTTTCTCCTATTTTTAATGGTGCTGATGGTGGCATCCATGAATTATTTTCTACTTGCAGTATCAACTCTGATAAATGGAGTGCTCTAGTTTGCTTCAATTGCTGTGACAAAACACTCTGACCAATACCAACTTGGGGAGGAAAGGGTTTATTTGGCTCACATCTCCCAGGTCACAGTTCATCACTGCGGGAGCCCGAGGCAGGAACTCAGGGCAGGAACGTGGAGGCAGAAGCTGAAGCACAGGCCACAGAGGAATGCTGCTTACTGGCTTGCTCCCTGACCCATGCTCAGCCTGCTTTCTTATAAAATACAGGACCACCTACCTGCCCAGGGGTAACACATCCCACAATGGGCTGGGCCTTCCCACACCACTCAACAATCAAGAAAATGCCTCACAGACATGTCCAGAGACCAGTCCAATGGGGAAAATCCCCCAGCTGAGGCCCCCTCTACCCAGGTGTGTCAAGTTGACACTAAAGCACATGGAATGAATCTTTTTGTCAACAGTTCAGAGACGTCCTAGAATGTTGTTTGATATCTGCACTTTAACACTCAGATTTCTTTTAGGAATGTTTAAAGTTTCCATGTGGAAAGACCTTGTCTTTTAACCATTTCTAGTTTCACTGCAATGCAATTTGAAAAGGCAGCAATAATACTTTTATGACACCTTTTCTTTGTGACATGTAATTCCTGATACATTTCTGTAAATATTTCAGTTATGTGTGAGGGTATACATTATCTCTCAGGACATACATTTCAACATGTGGCCATCAGCGAACCACAGACCACGGTGCTTGGCTCTACGCCATCTCTGACCTCCTTCTGCATGTGTGGGGGTGTGGGTGTACATGTCTGGGGTGTGTTTGCATACGTGTCTTGTGCATGTGCTCTGAAGCTGACATCAGGTGTCTTCCTTGTCTGAGCTCTCCTTTACCCACTGAGGCAGGCTTTCTCATCCAGTCTGGGATGCTGCAATTTCTGCTGGTTTAGCTAGTCAGCTCCAGGGATCCCTGTCTCTGCCTCCTGAGGGGTGAGATGAGGGCAGCTGCCAAAGCCCACCCGGCTTTCACACGGGATCTGGAGATCCAAACCGCAGTCCTCCGCCTACATGGTAGGCACTTCATCCATGGAGCCATCCCCCCAGCCCCTCCTGTGTCACCTCTTTCATGGAGGGTCATGTCTGGCAAACATGTTCTAACATTTCTGACTTCCCATTGCTGCTTCTCTGTGCATGCTGTGGGATCTGCTCTATGCATCTCAAAGGTTCTATTCTCACTGGAACTTTTTGTATTTTAAAGTTGTTATATTAGTGCTTTTCTGGCCTGGTATCCACCTGGTCTAATACAGGAAAGTCCCCCTTGCTTCCTAAGGTTTCATCTGCTTCTTAGTCACTGCCCCTCTCCTCCCTTTTCCCTTTCTTCCTGATTCACTCTTTTAGATGTATTTGTGACATGCAGAGAGCTAACGGCAGCCGCTAAAGTCTGGACTGGCAGAGTCCCTACCTGGCAGAGGTAGGGTTTTGGGGATGTGACTGGGCTCTGACTTCATCAATGGATTCATCCATAATTTGTTAGCATTATGGGAGGAGGAAAGATTAGGAATTGGAGCCTTGTACAGGAAACTGGTGCCAGGACTGTGCACTGGGAAGATTCCTCTCTCCTACTTTCTCTCACTGGGCACCACAAGGTGATCAGCTTTCCACCACAGTGGACTGGAATCTCTGAAGTCATGAGCCAAAACAAATCTTATCTCCAAGTAATTCTGTCAAGTGTTTCCTTACGACAATGAAAAGCTGACGACACATACCAACTTCAAAGATCTTCATCTTCATGGGCCAGTAAATCCCTGACACTGGCTGATGGGGCTCCAGTCTGTCAGTATTCCACACTGAGACTTACTACGACAGACCATGTTTGTCTATCTTTGTATTCCGTGCTGAGATCCTTGTGAGCCTTCTGCTATTTGGGAAAGTGTATTTTTCTTCTAGTACCTACCTTTGCATTTACATCCTTCGGAGTTGCCCATACTAGAGTGACCAGTCTATCTCAGTTTAGCTGGAACATGCTTGGCATGAGAACTGAAATTCCTGTGTATGAGAGTCTCTGGAAACACAGGGAAGATGAGATGGCTGGTGGCCTTATTTTAACACCCTTTTCCTTATCTGATTTGTGGCTTAAAAGTTTCCTTGAACCTACACCAGTATCTGCATGCAGTCATGATCTCGTTCCACTTCTGCATCTTTAATGAACAATGTCCCTGACCCGTCAGGTCATCTTCTACTGCACACAAGTGTCCATATTTACCAGTGTCCACACCTCTGAGGAAATTTTTGAAAAGACTTCCCCTACATAATCACACTGTTTGTAGAGTTATGCTTATTAGCAGAGAAGGGCTGGTCAGGTATGAAGGGACACAGAACAGGACAGAGAAGAGCCTACCTAGAGACACACACTTGGGAGAGTAGAATACAGTGAGGCAGACCTCTAGTTCAGAAGGTTGATGACCACAGATCCCGTGATCCTGTGAGGCAAGAGTGTGAACCAATCAATCACTGTCCACATGTAAAAATATTGTTAGATCCCATCTTTTACCATGTAGATGCCAATCATGAATGAATTGAAAATATTAAGACTCTTAGTAAAAGATAAAAAATTTGCAATTGCCCAGTAGTAAAGGCTTTTCTAATCAAGGCTCAAAATTCAGAAACTTCATTAAAGGACTGTCAAGATAGACTAAGAAAATTTTAAAAACTCCAGTATTCTGAAGATACCTTTAAAGACCTACAAGAGACCAGAATAATAAAGACCTTGTTAGAGGAGGAACTAACTGCCATACCAGTTATTAAAATGAAGGTAAATGGGAAAGACTCAAGACCTCAGTAGATACCAAATCCATGCAATTTTTTTGAAAAATGAGGAGACATTTTAGAAACCCTATGTTTGTGGAGATGAGAACTGGACATCTTCTACTATAGCTGAGGATATAAACTGGTGCAGCCTTGAGAAGGGTGACTGGATTGCACCCATCCAATTTTAAATGCCAATTCCCTCTGACCTAGCAATTGCCCTCCTAGAATACTAATCCTCAGGAATACTCAGGTATCACACAGAAATAGAGACACCTGTGAGTGCTCGTGGCAACCCTGAAGGAAAGGATGGAAATAAACAACTTCCACTGGAAGAGGGCAAGGTTAGTAAACAGCAGCAGTCCACAATGATGTGGGCCACGGAAGCCACAGCAAGTGCACCAGGAAGTTCAAACTCTAGTCACAGAAGATGGTACCAGCCACTTCCCTGGCAAAGGTGGGTGAACACAGGAAGTGTATTTACAACAACAGAAGCAGACTAACACCGTTTCATGTCAAAGGGCCAAGACCGATTGCCTTGGTAAGCGGGCTTTATTGCTGCACTTCTACCTTTGAAGTTTTAAAAATAAATCTGTATTCACAAATTTTCAAGTCAAAGAAAGGAAAAATGAAGGTAACAGTGACCACAGGCATTCTGAGAGGAGACGGTCACATTACACAGGGCAGCTGTTGGAGGAGACCTTTCCCACGACCAGAAATGGTCTTCCTTGCAGTCTTTACCCTGGCTACCTCAGTGTAAGCATTTCCTTCATGGGATGGAAGCCCAAGGCAGTGGTAAGAGAAAGAGGAAGACTGTTCAGACACTGATGGGTGGTCCCCTGCCTAGGCCAGCCAGAGGACCTTCTGGGCACAGGAAGCAGCTGGTCTGGCCTGAACTTTCCTGCAGCTGTAGCTTTTCTTTGCAGTGTTCTATCATTTCTTTAAAATTTTTTTGGTTTATTTTTATTTTATGTATATGAGTGTTTTGACTGCATGTATATATGTGCACCACACGTGTTCAATGGCCGTGGAGGCCAGAAGAGGGCATCAGGTCCTCTGGAACTGGAGTTACAGACTGTTAGCCACCCCGTGGGTGCTGGGAACCAAAGCCCATTCTTCTGCAAGAGCAGCCAGTGCTCTTAACTGTTGAACCACCTCTCCCAACCCCAGCGTCCAGTTAATTTCTTTCGTAATCTCCAGTTTGAGGAGAAAGTACCTTCCTGAGGAAGAACTCTGCTTCTTCTTCTCTGAGCTGCTATGAATCAGCTGTTGAAATGGCTGCGGAAAGCCCTGCAGGAACCCCCAGGGCCACTACTCACAGAAAGCCAACCCTGCTTCCTCATCGTGCCTACATGCAGTGGTTTGAATGTGAACCATCCTCTACAGGTTGCAGTCCCTAAAGACATGGGCCTCTGCTGGTGATGCTGTTAAAGGGCTTGTGCGATGGGTAGGAGGTGGAGCCTTGACAAGAAGTGGGTCACCAGGGGCGGGCCTTGAGGCTTCATAGCCTTGTCTTATTTCCTGTTTACTCTGTCCTGACTGGGGATGCCATGTGACCAGTTGGACCCCTGCTCCTGCTGCCATGCCTTCTCTACCATGACGCCAAAATCTCCTCAAACTGAGCCAGAACAAGCACATTGTTCCTTTAAGTTTCATCTTGTCAGGTTTGGTCATAGCAAAGAGAGAAGTCACTATATGTTACCAAAGAACTAAGGGAATGGCATCTTACTGAAAGATTCTTGCTAACATGTGCTCTGGGGGTCAAAAGAAGGGCCAACACATAAGAGCTGAGAACGGGGACCACAGCTGGCAGTAAGATCAGAACGTGGTAAAAGTGAGAGAGAAAGGAGGGAATCAGGCATTAGTTCTGAGATGACCCATGGTTGTTGAAACGTGTTGTGACTTCCACAGGCAGCGATTGCTTCTCCCCACGTCACGGGCCAAAGGCTTGGTTCCCAGTTAGTGGTGCCACTGGGAGATGATGGAGCGTGAGACAGCTCACTTCATTGGTGGTTTACTTCATTGATGAGCCCATACTGAATAGACCGTTGGGAGGTAGAGCCTGGATGGAGGAAGGGGTCACTGGTGGCATGTACAGGAGGGGATCCCTCATCCCTGGTCTCTCTCTCCCCTGCGTCCTGGCCTCCAGGAGGTGAGAAGCTCTACTCCACCTTGCCCATGATGCCCAGCAACCTCTGGATTCCTAGTAAAATTTTCATCCCCTAAGGGGTTCCTCTAGGTGTCTGTCACAGGGAAGAAGAGCTGACAGAGTGGGGGGTGAAAGAGAGAAATGTCAGAAAGTGACAGCCATGCCGCAGAGAGCCAAAACAAGGGTCCGCAGCAGCCCTTCTTCCCAGATACAGAAAAAGGTGCGGTCTCAAATGCTGGCAGCTAAGATGCCACAAGAGGGATCAGGAAGGTCACAGCAGGAACATCTTACTCCACATCCCAATCCTGTTAAACAGCAGGTGCCTACCTCACAGCTATGTTTTTGCCATTACTCAATTTAATAATTTATTATATTTTTATGTGTATGAGTGTATTGCCTGCATGTATGTAAGTGCACCCATGTTGTGCAGTGCCTGTAGAAGCCAGAAGAAGACACTGGATCCCCTGGAACTGGAGTTACAGGTTGTTAGCCACCACAAGGGTGCTGGGGACCGGATCTGGATCCTCTGCAAGAGCAGTCAGTGCTCTTAACCACTTAGTCATTTCTCCAGCCTTCTATTATTCAATTTAAAGGAGCATCTTTAAGTAGGATTTTAGTTCAATTTAGACTCTTACAATTTTTTGTTTTGTGGGCTGGTCTACTGACATTCCACCAATCTCCCTGAAGTTTAATACTATTCCATAAAAGCTCTCCTGGATGCCACTATGGGATATTTTATAGATAAATTGCTCTTCAAATTTTCATATACTTATTCACAGATAAATGGATGATGTTGCTGGCCCTATAGCGGGTATGCACGACATACAGCTCCTCAGTCTTTTCTGATGAGCAGATGCCAGCCTCCATGAGCTCTTGGGAAAGCCTGACTCCACTGGCCAGCCCACCATGCTGCATTCAGGTCTAGGCTGAGGTCTGTTCTGTTCCTTAGGTAAATGCTTTGGAAAATAACACAGACAGAGGCAGCTTCCTGAAACAGGGGTGCGGGATCATCAGAACCATGGGGTCTTGTTATTATTGTAACCACGAACTCAAAGCCTTCTAAGTAGAGAACACTGAGAGTGACCACCACAGACAGCATAGCATACATGGGAACTCCGGCTCCACATGGGGCCCCATGAGCTACAGCTCAGGCATCCACTGGGGAAGTTCTCAGCATCAGGGTGAAGTTCCCCAGTAGTGGGAGGGAAAAGAAGTCAGTCTGCCAAGAAGGTCCCTGTAGGCCTTGGGATAATGCTCAGCAGAAACTAGTAAATAGCAGGCCAATCAAACAAATCATGACACAGAAAATGTGGAATTATTTTCGTCTCAATTAAATTTACATTCCTTAGAGGTAATTTCTTCCAGGACATGTCAAATCCTGGGGACCTCCAGGGGGTGCGTGAGGCCCCTGTCCTGACAGCAGGTCAGCCTCACTTCCCAAACCTCCATACTCGGCATTTGGATATGCAAAACTGTACAAACAAAACATTTCCAAGCCAGAGTTTTAAACACAATGTTTTAAATCCTGTTGCATTAGAATAGAGAAGAGCTCTAAAAGCAGGGCAGGGCAGCAGTGCGCACCAGCAGTGTGGTCACCTGTGGTCATTCAGCAAACATTTGGGGGCTCTGCTCTGTGCAACAAATAAAGTAGTTCTGTGTGCCTGTGCGGTGGAGGGGCAGGCATTGGCCACGGGGACAGCCAGGCACCAGTCTCCCAGTGGGTTCCTTAGTACGAATTCACAGACAGGGGCAAAACTCTACAACAAAATCAAAGACAGAAGAGCAGAAAGGAACCAGTGTAACACCACCAGAGAGATCACCTTCGGGTGTTGAAGACCCCCAGAGATTTGGTTATCTTCAGAGCCTGGGAAAACATCCTACCGATTTCAGCACTACATTAAATATGCTTTACAAGAATTGTCTGAGCCAAAGAAAATAGTGCAGAGATGCCAGTGAGGGAAGGGCCAGCACGGCTTTTCATTCCTGGGAGGTTCCAAATCCAGAGTGGGAAACGCCTCCAGTCTCAGTCGCCATGACAACAAGCACTTCAAGAAATCAGGCCAAACTGAAGGTCAGTGGAAGACTCTACAAATGTGCAGGGCTGTTCTTGCAGGCCCCTGTTCTGTGGTAGGAGGGCAGGGGCTGGCCTGGTTGGCCCTCTGCAGATGCCAGAGGCCAAGCCCTCTGTAAGCCTTTGGGTCACCCTTGATAATACCACCCTGTTTTCCCTCTGTCTCGCTTTATGATTCTAGTGCCTGTTGATCCGGTCTTTCTCCTGCCTACCCCCAGAAGGGATCATAGCACCGTCAGGGCAGGGGTGTCATTCACTTGTGGGGCCCTGTGGGCTCTTGTTAGGTATTTTAGTTAAACAAGCCAGTCAGCTGCCACAAAATCATTTTCCTTTCATGCACATATTGCTGAATTTTGAATGGAATCTATTTGTTAAGTAAGAAAGTTCCAATAATGGACAGCACTTGGAGGCAGCAGAACGCACACGCTCTGGGGCTGCTCATCTGTCAGCCATGAGCAGGTGTGCTCACTCACACCCAAGGATAAGGTGTCTGTCCCCAGGTGAGAACTGAAGGATCACGGGAATCTTCTGTAGTTACCTGGAAGTCAGGAAGCAGCAACAATTCCCTCACCTGACCCACAAGGCTCATCTAAGGAGGACTTTCTCTGGTGTTGGAGGATTGGGAAATGAAACATCACTTTCTCTTCTGTTTTTTGTATAGTTCTTTTCGTCTAGCTGGGGAGCCATGTATGGCAATACTTCCATAGAACCTAAGGGTTAACTTTCACCTGTGGCCTTCGGGTTGTGGAAAGACTGCTTTCCCAAAGATACACTGACCATTGTTTCCTGGGTCCTTCTAGTAGGTAGGCATCCTCTCCCAGCCTTCAGAAGGTGGGGCCAGGCTCCCACAGTGGGCCTTGCTGCCTCTGTCAGGATTACAAGGAATATCCTGTGTGGAATGGGAGGGCCCTGGATCCCTACAGGCCCTCAAGCTGCCTGCCATGTCCAACAAGGGTTGACCTTCATGCTCCTGAAGAAGCGCCCTTACCTCCCCCAGACCCTGTATTTCCAGGGGGCTCCCCACACCTGTGGTTCTCAGGGCCGTGACCCTGCAGAGAATCCCATCTCTGTGCCATGGTTGGGAGTAACTCTCCCTCTGAGATTCAGAATGACAGTCAAAGGAACGAACAGAGCCACCGATGTGAGACAGAACATCCAGGAACAAGACATATTTTCTGACTTCTCTCCTGACACAACAAGGTTTCTAAGACACAGGGGTGTGCAGTGGCTGCCCGGCTCCATCACAGGCCTCCAGGTTCCCAGGTCTGTGTATCTCCCTGGTCGCACTCTGTTCTCATCACCTCCTTCCTTCAGGTGGCTCCTACAAGCTCGGTTCTCCATAAACTTTCTGAGTTCTCAGGTACTGAACCAGGGAAGGATGACTAATTGTTCAGTTTCCCACCTGTCAGTCTAGCTACCTAAACCTTGGCAGGAAGCAGGCTGTTTAGCCACTGAGATAGGGCCAGACAGAGGGATAATGCCCTTCACACCAAGTACAGCCTCTGCCCCTGCCCCCCACACCCTTCCACACCTGTGCATCCCAAACACTATGGATCTTGGGTACACATAATGCAGAAGAGTCTCCATAACAGAGACTGAACACTGTGCTGCCTGTTCTCCAGAGTTTTCTGGATCTTTTTTGCTTGCCAGAGGCCATTTCCTACCACTTAATGCAGGTTTTCTTCTTTTTTTTTTGTGGGACACAGTTTCACTTCTGTGGAACTTGTGCCCCAGCCTCTTGAGTGTGGGAATGACAGGAATGGGCGACAGCACATTGTACTTTGTACATACAATGTACTTTGATAACAGCCAGAATCTTTTTGAGCTGTGTCAGAGTGAAAGGCCATCATCACCAGGGTGAACGCAAATCATGGGTCCCTAAGTATGGCTGGCTTCCCCTGGTTCCGGACCTCTCAGAAGGGCCCTGCACCTTGGCCTGCTTCTGCCCACTGGCCTGTGATTTACGGAGGACCTGCTTTGATGGTGACTACACATACATACCAACTGTAAGACTGAGTGGGAATGGTTTTAGGGTGGGAGTCTGAGTTAGCTCCTTTAACAATCCAGTCTTTCTAAATCAAGAGGGACCTGGCCATACTTGGCAGACAAAACTAGAAACACTGACATGCAAATGCAAGGGACAATTTTGAAGGATGTAGTCTCAAGTTCATTAGGGGTTAATCTCCCGCTGAGCAGACCAGACAGTAGACAGGGTTGTGCCTGTCATTGTCCCAGCATGAAGCCCTTCAGGTGCAGGTTCTTGAAGTGTGATGGGGACCTAGGCCATGATGATGGAAAACAGTCCATTAACTGGATTGCTTTTATCTCTTGTCACAGCCAGCTACATAACCAAAGACCTCAGACAAGTGTAACGTGATGGTGCCTAGCAGTCCTACAAGCTCTTGGGAAGACGGCTGGCAAGGTCCAGCCCATGCCATATGGGGCAGAACCTGAGGGCTGCTGACAGTCCTTCCTGCCCAGCCCTGGAGCTCCATAAATACTCAGAAGTGCCTAGGTCAGGTTGTGGCTGCCACTGGAATGAGTGGGTGCATGCACAGGCTGATGCGAATGCATGGCACCCAGATATTCTACATCATAGGGGTCTGCTTTTTGGAACTCGAACAGCAAGGTCCTGCAGACCCAGGCTGATGAAGACAGGGTCTACTCCCTCAGGTGCACCTCCCTAGGACAGAAGCAGCAGTGGCCATATGTGTCCCCTTCTCAGTGAGGGTGTGTCCTGAGCCTCCCTCGCTGTAGATGGGGATCGGCTGCGCAGTCTCTGTTGCAGGGTAGGTGTATACAAGACTCCTCCAGTCTCCTGTCTCCAGGTCAGAAAGTCCTTCTGGGAGGGCAGAGTCCCTGGGGATCACACTCTCCTCACTGTTGGAGCTTTACTAGAGCTCCGCAGTCCCTCACGAGGGGCACGGCCTTCCAGCCTCCTGCTGGACTCAACAGCAGAAGTGGAGAGTCTGGCCCTGGAGAGAAGAGACTCAGGAGTAAGGCCTCACAAGCACCCAGGGGCCTTTTGTCTGGTCATCCGTCCTGACTTTGCCTCATGGCTCACAGGGGAACAGTTGCTCTTAACAGCATGCCCACATGCTCTGACGTCCCCTTCAGCATCCTCAAACTTCCTCTCAGACTCCTCGTCAGCATTAAGAGAGCGACACTGGTCCACACGGAACCCACCTTGCTGCCCGCCTCCAGGGAACACTGGACAAATTTTTGTTGAAGCCACTCACGGAGGAGACCCAGGTCAGTCTGGGGTCAGAGATCAGAGTCTGTGTCTTTCTTGCTTTCATTCTGACTAGCCTGCAGATCTCAAACCATGCAATCTGTACACAGCAGGGTAATTTCTTACTTTTGATGGGTGAATTTCGTCTTTAATCAAGTCACATTTTAAATGAAAGACATTCAAGGAAACACTCAAAAGGGGCTGGGATGAAAGTCCTCCTTAATCTAAATGGCCTATATTCATCCTGTATGTGATGGTTTTTCTCTACATCAGTCATAATTACCAGGTAGCTCCTGGTGTCTTCACATGGGAGGGAGTCTGAAAATGCAGAAAATGTAGGTGGACAGCTCTATCTGGTTAACTTCTGGAGGACCACCAATGGTCTGAAGAGGG